>JAREYC010000011.1:31432500-31997500 GCA_030015325.1 Cryptoblepharus egeriae | reverse complement strand
GTTGGACGTGGCGTAGCCGGCCGCTAGCCAGGGGGCTAGGTTTTTGAGGCCTAGACCCCCTTCCTGGATTCTGCGGTGGATCTCGGCAGCATGGAGGGGGAAGTAGTTGGTGCTGAGCACAAAGCGGCGAACCTCCCTGTGCACTTCTCTCAGGAGGTCCGCTGGCAGCGGGTATGTCTCAGCCAGAAAACTGGCCATGGGCAAGACATACCTGTTGACATAGGCCACCCTCTGGTACACGTTGAGATGCCAGGACCTCCATTGGTCCAACTGGAAGAGGGTCTTGCACTTCCACTGCTCCCAGTTGAACCCCAGGCGCATGAGTGCCGAACCAGACACCCAAGACGCGCACGTGCCGTGCGGTCTCCCGGACGCCCGGCTTGACTTCCATGACCCCCCGCGGCTGTGAAGGAGGTCCCTGCCTGCTGCAGCGTGGTGGTGACCATGTCTGGGTCGCTACCCCCCTCAGGGCAGCAGGTACACGGTGGACTTGTCGTGATTGACTGCGGCACCCAAGACTTCGGCGTACTCACGCATATGCATGCGGAGCCACTCCATCTCCAGACTACCGCTGTCATGATCGCTGACAAAGAAGGTGGCGTCATCAGTGTGAGCCAGCAACACCACCCTCTCATAGTCTGCTTTTACCACACTGCCATGCACACCCAAGGGAACGCCCCTCATGCCTGCGTCGGACTGGACTCTCCTCAGGAAAGGATCCAGAGCCAGCACGTACAAGAGGGGGCTCAGAGGACAGCCCTGCCTCAAGCCCTGGAGCTGCCAGATGGGCGGCCCAAGGAGGCCCTTGACGCACGGGTGGATGTGAGCGAGCCGGTACACCTTCCAGAGATAGTCAATGAAGCGCTCGGGCACGCCCTTGCGCTCCAAGACCCTCCAGAGTTAGGAGCGATGGACCCTGTCGAACACCTTCGACTGGTCCATCGCCACCAACACACTGCCCCATTCTCCCGCCTGCACCACGTCAAAGACCTCGCGCTCGACACGCAGATTGTGGGTCATGCAACAGCCGGAGACCGCTGAAGACTATGCGGCCATGAGCTACACCTGCACTCTGCTGGCCAGCCTGTTCGACAGCACTTGTGTCAACAAGCAGTAATCGACATTGCTGATGTTGATTGGGAGCCAGTTCTCCAGCCGCGCCGGGTCGCCTATGTCCTTGTAAATGAGGTGAAGCACTCCCCCGAAGAAGTCCTTGGAGTAGTCCATCCGACCCTCCAGATACTTGGTAAAGACCCCGGAGAGGACATCCAACAGCGGCCGGACGTAGGCCTTGTACCAGCCATATCCAAGGCCATTGGGGCGCGGCGCTGAGGCCTCACAACCCTGGCCGATCGCCCTCACCACCTCCTGCAGCGTGACGGGCGCCATCAGGTCAGACTCCTCCTCGGATGAATCTAGGCAAGGCCAAATGCCCTCCAGGTAGCTCCGGATGCGCTCCTCCGACACATCAGAGCCAGCAAACAGGAGTCAGTAGTGCCCGCCGATGATGGTGAGCATGCCCTCTGCCGTCCACTCGAGCTCCTTCTCGGTGCCAGGGCTGGTGTTCGGGTTTCGCCGGAGCCCATCCAACCTCCTGGGCCTGGCCATGCCCAGACACGCCTTCCGGCAGTCCCCTTGGCAGAGAATGGCGCCGTACACCCGATGCCCATCCTCTTGCTGTATCGAGAGGAAGGCCTGCATGCCCGCCTCGCAGTGTCGCAGCGCGTCGCTGTCCACAGGGAGACCACTGTTTGCATGGGCGTACACGCGTAAGAAGCCCACCAGGTCCTGGTGGTAGTCTCAGAGCTACCAGTTGTAACAGAGGGTGGCCTCCCGTCACCAGAACCTGCCAATGGCCACCTTCAGCTCCTCCCACCACCGAGCCGGGTCCTCCGCCCACGTGCACGTGCCTGAGCCTCTCCCTATGGATCCAGTGGACCACGAGGAAGAACTTGAGGCACTCGAAGCACTCGTGCTGGCGGAGGAGCTCGTTGCACAGCCTCCAGCCCTTACGGAGCTGGAGGCCTCCGCCACCTCCGCTGTTGTCATCGCAGCTCTGGCTCCATTCTCCGGCCTCTTTTCCCCTCCCCACGGGGCCAGAGATGTCGTTGCAGCGGCCGAGAGCGGCACCGGCACCGACCGCATGCACACGCAAAGGAGTCCGTGGTCCGACCACGAGGTGAGCATGATTTCCACGTGCTCGGGCCTCCACCTCATCTCCCGCACGTTCACATGGTTGATGCGGCTGGTGCCACGCAGGTGGTAGAAGGTGTAGCCCCGCTCCGCGTACTCGCGGACGTGGTTGGCCCTGTAGACATCCACGCTGTGGGTAGGATGGAAACAGAGGACATTGGGCACATCCAAGCTCATGTCCACCAGCCCGTCCGCCTCCACGCAGCTTTGCAGCTGCCTTTCCTTGGCCATCAGGGGCTTGGCTTTGGGCACCAGAGTTGGAGGCCCAACGCTCAACTCCGTCTCCTCGTCCGAATGTCCCCTCGGCAACCATGCCAGTCCTGTCCTCTGGCATGGTGCGGTTGTTGAAGTCGACAGCCAGCAGGAGAGTCCTTCCTGTATTGCCGAGGAAGTCACGGATCCTTGCCCACAGCGGCCCCCACTCCGCCTCCCTGACAGTCACATAGACGGCGAGCAGGCGGCAGCGGGTGCACGGCTGGTGTGCACTTTGAGGCTTCGGCGGCCCAGAGCCTCCTCCCCTTCCAGGATGCAGAGTGAAGTCCACGTAGAGGAGGTGTCCGGGCCACAGGTTTGCCCACGCGTCCAGGTGCACCTCGTTCTCCCAGCAGAACAGGACCCCGACCCCCTGAGGCCGTCGGGGCTCAAGCTCCAGAGGGACTGGCCCTGCGACCAATCCCGCTATGCCTTCGCCACGTCGGCCACGTCTCGGAAGTGGGTCTCTTGGAGCACGATGATATCATAGGCGAGCCGCTGTAGCGAGTCGAAGATCTCTCTCCGCCTCAGCAGCTGCTGGAGACCCTGCGTGTTCCATGTGGCAAGCCTCAGCTCATGCGTCAAGACATCGTGTCCGCTGACACTCATTGGTTTGACATTGCTCATGCTCATAATCAACTCAGCCACCTGTATCATGGTGCCCGAGTGGCTTACCATGCGGGGGTCTCCTGTCGGAGGCTCCGAGAGATACCCATCGACCGTCGGCGTGGCCATTGGTGTACCTCCGGGGTTTGTTGCCTGGCCCCTGCCCGCTTGCCCCCTGCCCCTTGCGGGACCGGGGGTCAGGAGAAGCCGCCTTTCCTCAGCCGTCCTTTCGCTTGATGTTATTGCCAGGGACAAGCAGAGGGGTGCATTGGACGCCCACCATGGGACCAGCTCTCCCGGGGAGGACGAGGAGGACTGCAGGTCACAGCCCCGCTCCTCCGCCACTCTGACCGCCTCCTCTGCAGAAAGGTCCCAGGCATTCGACCACGACCACAATGACACTGAACTCGGACAAGGACAAGGACTAGGACCAGGACTAAGATTAAGATGCGGACGAAGACACCGATGAGGACAAAGACCCAGACGAGGACAAAGACACAGACAAGGACAAGGACAAAAACAAGGACGAAGACGATGACAAAGATGAGGACAAAGATGAGGATGAGGACAAGGACACAGACATGGACACAAACATGACTCCCACAGACACTCTCATTCAGGTAAGTACATAAAGGGGTTGGAACATCTCGGAAGAAACAAAAGGAATCCATGTGCCTATTTTTTGATGTTCCTATTTATCTCGGCTTTCCCAACTGCCAGCTCACGACTGCGTTGTGCCACTAAGGTCCGAGAAGGAGCCGCTGATGCTGCTACTGCTGTGTGGCTCCTCCTCTACGCTACTGAGCTCTGCTGCTTCTTCTGTTGATACCACCCTCTCCCCATTGGACGCTGCTCCTCCACCACTGCCTGAGGACTCCCCGCGTGAGAGATGACCTGCCTCCCAGGTTCATCCTCAGGCAGGGCAGCTCCGTGTTGTAGAACAGGTGAGGTTTTCACACAGGTAAGGAGGGGTGGAATATGTGGGCTGGGAACAGGGGTGGGCGATGCTTTGGGCTGGGCAGGAATGGGGCACAAAGGAGTATATTTGGGATGTGAAGGTGCTTGGGGGTCCGGGAAAGAAGGATTGGGGATCGGAGCTTCTGCCTCGCCAGCGATAGCTGGCGGTGTCGGCTCAGCTCCTTGGTCGGCTTTGGCTGCCTATGGTTCTGCTGCCGCCGTTGCCTCTGCTGGTAGTGATTGTGATGTTTGGTTTCTCACTTGGAGCTCCTCTGGAGGAGTTGGAGGAGTCGGTTCCGAGGTCAGGCCAGGAGCGCGCTCCGCAGTTGTGATATGTCGGCCTTTGCTCCTGACCTTCCCCCTTGCCCTCTCCTCCCACTCAAGGATCCTCTGGTTGAGGCTCACTACTGCCTCTTTGTGTGCCTCTAGGTCTGTGAGGACCCTATCCCAGTCTGCTTTGGGCGCTCCCTCGAATCTATGAAGGTGTTTCCTGAGACTCATCGCCTCCACCTGGTGGTATTCCCTCTGTTCCCTGAAGGACGCCAACTGGATCTCAACTGGATTTCAAAAGCAGCTAGGAACAAATGAGCCCCTTCCTCCATATGACAGCCTTTCAGGTAACTGAAGAAGGCAATCATGTCTCCCCTTAGCCTCCTCTTCTCCAGGTTGAATATCCCAAGTTCCTCCAAGTTTTAAGTTATAGGTGGTGTTGCATGGCAATCCCACGTTGTCGTCCTTTCTGATTTTTTTTCTCATTTTCATTTGCCAAATCTACACAGTCTATACCAGACAAAATCGGCACACGATCCTATAGGTGATGTTTTTCCTACTGTTTCTTTTGTCCTTCTAAATCCAATCACCTATATTTCCCCAAGGTTAGTTACGGTTTGTGTTATGGTTGGGAAAGACAGATTTAGGAATGACAGTTACCTCTGGAGGGCTTGCCTAAACGCTTTTACTAAAAGGAGGCTTTGATCTGGTCCCACTTGGGCTTTGATCTTTGGCTATATTGATTGGGCCTGGAGACTGACCCTGAGGAACGAAAGGACTGAGGCTTTGTAGGCTTGTCCTTAGAGTAGGGAGAACCTTCTGCTTATCTTGGTTCTCTACCAGTAAGGGCTCAAGGACTTCCCCAAACAAATTCTCAACTTGGAGGGGAAGGTTTATGATTCTGGAAGATGAAGACAAATAGCCTTCTCAGTGGTGCAACCAGATGTGGCTTCTTCCTAGAATTCCGGAAGCCATGGCCCTGGAAGAAAGCTGGATATTGTCATAGGTGCAATCTGTGGCTGCTGATGACCCCAGGGCAATTTTCTTCAGCAAACACTTCGCTTTATGTGAGAGGAACTTTTTTTCTGCTGTAAATTCATCTGCTCAGATGCCTCCCTTGAAAATATAAGCTAGTAGCAGAGACTCAAAATGCCTGACAGCAAGTCTTAAAATTGCACTTCAGGGCTGCCTCCACCCTTTTGTTGCAAGGGTCCTTAGGCCCCAATTCACCCTCGGAAGGTAGGGTTGTGGTGGCTGAGATTACCACCACTGGTGCATCCAGAGGGAACCTTCAGTTTATTCATGGCAGGGTCAGGGAGAGTATAGAGCTTATCAATAATCCTATTGTGGCCCTTGGATGGGTAGTTAGTAGAGAAGACTCTCTTTAAAGGTTCAATGAAGGAAACCACCTGAGGCTTTGGTGGTTTCTGAGGATAGGACTTGGCCTTAGAGGAAGGAGTGGTCAGCTTAGGGGCTAATGAGGGAAGCTCCAAGTCCAAAGCAGCGACAGACCTGCCCAGCACCCTGTGGTAATCATCCAAGGGGCAAAGGCGGTCGACCTTTTGGGGAAGGCTATGGTCCTGATCCTCCTCCTTCCCTGACAACTCACACTCCTCTCTTTCTGACTCTGACTGCAAAGATAGTCATCCTCCTTTTGCCGGAGGGAAAAGGTGGAAAACCCCTTGGGAGGTCTGGTGGGATTTGGAGGAGTCCCCTGACTCAGAGCCCAACTGGTCCCCATACCTGTGGGGGAGATGGTGACCTGTTATGCTTGGACTTCTTGCCCCGGAGAGGGATTTTGGGCAATGGGGAGGGATGCCTAAGATCCCCAAATTGTTCCTGAATTAACAATCTTAACAACCTCCCTGACCATGCTATAGAGGTTGGAGACTGATACGGCCCTTTCGGGTTTGGCCTTGGATGGGACTGGAGTGAGCTAAGGGAAACAGCCATACCCGCTATACTCACAGTAAGGCACCCCGTTCATGCCAAAAGAAGATCCAAGATGGCGGTCATGCCACATGGTACCTCTAATGCTCCCAGGAACTTCTGATGATGCTGGCTCTAGGCTGCTGGGTCCACACTCACTCTACTGCAGAACGTGACCCAGACTGCCACTGAAAAGAAAAGAGGTCTGTGCAACCTTAAGTGCTGCTGCCTGACAATCCTCCGCCTCTCCCTGCCATCCTAGGCTCCCTGTGCCTGCTCTGGGTATCCCCCTAGGAAAAGGGGGAAGTCCCTCCAGTACCCAGTCAGGCTTGGGGAATTCCCAAGGTCCAGCGCGGCTCTGTGTGGAGCGGGCATTTCCCTCTGATAGCCAGAGAGGCCAGGGGACCCCCCAACAGTTAAGAACTAAAGCGCCCAGTCGCCCTTTGCCTAGTGGGAGGGATGAGCTCAAGTCGGGACAGACAACAAAGGTGGGGGAAGCCTTAAAGGAGAAGTAGATTAAGAAGAGAGAAATACATCTGAAAGAGTAGATGAGGAGCAGAGACTCCCCAGAGTGCATCTAAGCTTCAGCAAGGCTGGACACGAACTTGGGATGATGGTGCCACCCTCCCAGGGGAGGAGTTCAAGACTGCATCCAGCCTCCTGAAGGGGAACGGGCAGCTACTTAAAGAACAACCCTCTTCTACACAGAATTGCCCTTCTTCAGAATAAGGCACTCAGCAATTAGATTAAACTTAAAAGATGTTTTATTAAGAAAATACAGAACCAATACCAAAATGCACAATTTGAGCCTTCAACACTCAAAACACAACAAAGCTAATGTTATGGAAATGAGATTGGTAATATCAGGAAGAACCCAAAAGAGGCTCATGCAAGCAAAAGATAATTTTATTGAAGCTTCAGACTACAGTCGGGCAGAGTTTGCCTCCCAAAAAGACTGAGCACATTGCACAATTTGTATAGACTTTTTATAGCTTAACTGTCACGTAGGCACATTGTTCATAAGGAGATTATTCTGTTCATGACAAGAGGATTCATACAGGTAAATATTTTATCTCCAGTGGCTTCCTGGATGGTGGAAAGGAACAGGACGTGGTAGGATCTATGATTACACATTTTTACAATGAAAAACATTTGCTGTTATCTAGTACGTATAGGTTTCACATCTGGCTGGTCCATTCGGGCTTCCGTTCTCACGCGAAAAGGAAATAAAATTTATTTGAATTTTATTATCTTTTGGGCTCCAGGCAAGTTCTTCCGCCTTATCTGATAATCAATATCTCCGCTGCATTGTTTTCCTTCCTCTCGCAAAGCTGCTTCCATTCTGTTTCATATCAGGGCTTTCCTACTAGCGCTCCGGGGCCAGCCGAGGATGAAAAGAGGGGGTTCCCCTAGTGTTTCTGTTGAGATAAGCAGGCTTTAGAAGTCTCAAGTGGGTTTAATCACCGCTAACCACAATAATGCTTTGATTGACAGCTCTCAATGAGCAGGCATTGTGATGTCATAATCCCTTCTCTTGGGAGTGAGTGAGAGTTGATTGAAGCTAAGTGGGCTATTAAGAGCTTGACCACATCAAAAGCCTGAGGGCTGAGACAGGGCATTGTGACGTCATAATCCCTTCCTGGGGAGCCTGAGAAAGTTGATTGAAGCCTTCTTGCCTGTAGGGCAAACTGCCTGGGACTCATAGCATGAATATAAAAGTGTCTAATAAATTCTAATAAATTCTAATAAATTCTAATAACTGGTTTCTGCCTACCATACTAACACAGTAACTCCTTTTAAAGGCACTGAGGCTATCCTCCGGTGGTATATTCAATGGTGGGGTCAGTCATAGAATCATAGAATCCTAGAGTTGAAAGGGACCTAGTAGGTCATCTAGTCCAACCCCCTGCCTGTAGCAGGAAATCCTCCTACATCATCCCGGACAGATGCTCATCAAGCCTCTGCTTGAAGACCCCCAGTGAGGGAGAGTCCACCACCTCCCTTGGCAATCTCTTCACTGCCGAACCGCCCTCACCCTCAGGAATTTTTTTCGGATCTCCAACCGGAATCTCCTCTCTTGCAGTTTGTCCCCATTGGTTCTAGTTCTGCTTTCAGAAGCAGCTATGAACAAATGAGCCCCTTCCTCCCTATGACAGCCCTTCAGGTATCTGAAGAGGGCAATCATGTCTCCCCTCAGCCTCCTCTTCTCCAGACTGAACATCTCAAGTTCCCCCCAACCTTTCCTCGTAAGACTTTCCTATCATCCCAATGATCATTCTTGTTGCTCTCCTCTGGACTTGCTCCAGTTTGGCTGCATCTTTTTTAAAGTGAGGTGCCCAGTGCATACTTGGGATGCACTCCCTCTCGGAAGGTGGGGTCAGTTCAGAGTCTTCCTGGAGTTCCCCAGGAAGTTCCCCAGTCTTCCTTCAGTTCCCCAGTCTGGCCTCACCTTTTGGTGTAAGTGGTCACAGTCTGTCAGCACTGCTGACTTTCACACTTCATGGGTGATTTAGGGGCCTTGTTTGCCTCCACCTCACTCCCTATCTCTGGGAGAATCGAGGGGGACATTGACATAACTCTCTACACCCCCTTCCTTCAAGGGACCTCGGCTGAGGTCCGTTCATGCCCCTGCCACTGAGGGCCCGCCTTTCAAGAGCTGAGAAGGACATTTGGGTTGCTATTGGCCACACAGGCAACAACAGGCCCCAGACTCTTCTCTCAGGGGGTTATGTTGGTGACCAGGAGACCGACTGTGAAGGGCAGCTCAGGGCTGCTGGTCGGCTTCTGGTCCTTCCCCGGCTTCTTCTTTACCCGAGCCTTCCCTGCGGAGGGGCAAGTGAAGTGGCCAGGAAGGGAGTTTGCTGGCCCCAGTGCTCCATCAGGGCACCCGAGCCTTCCCTGTGGGAGGGGCAAGTGAGGTGCCTGGGCGTGGAGTTTACCAGCTCCAGTGCCTGGATGCACACCCGAGCCTTTCCTCACAGAGGGGGGAGATTGAGGCGCCCAGGGGCAGGACTCGGGATGTAGCCAAAGGAAACTTTAGAACTCCTCAATAGGCCCCACAGGCTTCACTTAGGCCTTAGGCCACCAGGCCTTCATTAGGCCTCTACAGAGGCTTCATCAGCCCACACAGGCCTGTAGGCCTCACATCCTCATACAAGGCTGCAGGTAGAAAACCTCCCCCTAGGATTAGGGGGCACTGTTCTAGGAGTGTGGCCAATAACACAGCCTATCAGGCATGCCCTTCCATAGAAGCAGTGTGCAGGGCAGCCACGTGGTCTACGCTAACCATCTTCATCAAGCACTACAAGCTTGACCATTTTGCTCTGGGGGACACTGCCTTTGCTAGGAGTCTCCTCCAGAGTGGCTTTGCATCTTTAGGCAGTTCCCCCTTTAGGGAGCACCACTGCTTCGGTATGTGCCAAGTATGACTGACCCCATCATGGATATATCATCGGAGAATGGGGAGATTTGGTCTTACCTGTGTAAGCACCCTTCTTGGTGGTAATGCCCATGGTAGGGTCAGGCCCGCCCTTGCTGCAGGTGGGCTGTGAAGCCTGGAGAATATGTTGTTGGTGCTGAAGGGGAGGATAAATATAGGGCCTCTTTTCTCGGCCTCAGGGACTTTGGGGTTCCAGCAGGTTCTACAGTCCTTGCTTTCATTGTCACCTCTATAACTGTCTCATGACTTGTTTTTCCCTCACTTGTTTCTGTGTGTTGCCCTTTGGCCTGTTACATATTCCTATAAATGCTTTTTGTTCAAGTCTTTTCCTACCTTGAACACACTAGTCCCCCCATGAGCATCAACCCCATGTGCAACCCCCTATGCGCAGCATCCTCCTTAGTGCAACCTCTTCCTCCAAACAACACACACCCCCTTTGCACCAGGCACTGAGCACCAAATTGGCTGGATGTTGGTCAGTCTTCCATGTTATTTATAGGACAAAAACACAAGATAATAGCGCAAAGGTTGAAGGGAATTTTAAATGAGTTGATAACAGAGTTGATAACAGAAGAACAAGCGGGCCTCCTACCAAATAGGCAGATTAAAGATAATAGGGTTAGGGTTAGGGGCGCTTGGTAGGGGCGCTTGGAAAAGTCAGATCTGTCGTACAGCGTTGGTAACAACCAGGAGATATGGCCAAATGGTACTCATCAGTGGTACGCACAAGGTTGTATAGCACAGATGTTACAACACAAGGTTGGTACAACACTTGGGCTTACGCTCAGGTTGGTACCTCACACGCCAGACAATGACTTGCCTGGTACACCTTTTTAGACTGCCTCCTCACTCCAAGATGGAGTGGGGTGCAGCTAAGTACAAGCCACTGATGTCCTTTGCCAACTCTGGCAGAAAGCTCCAGTGAGTCAAAACCACAATTAGCAGATGCTGCTGCTGCCAGTGCTATCTTCTTTAAGGATGACCTGACTCAGCTTGGAAAGGACTTGTCTGTAGCCAGGTCCTCTGCCCATATGTAGGGAGCCCTAGAAAAAATGGAGTTGGCAACTGAGGCCCTAAACCCCTGGGAGGAAGCCTCCAAGTTACTTTTAAGCGCAGTGTCAATGTGCCTGTCACACGACTCCTTGGGCCCTGATTCACCCTCCGAGGGCAGCAAGCCAGGAGAACAAAAAGAAACCACAAGCCCATCCACCACCGGGACTTTGATCCTATTCATCACGGCCTCTGGAAGTGTATAACGTTTGTCCAGAAGGTGGGAATTATGCCTAGGGGACATAGGACGTTCCCATTCTGAAGAAAAGACACCACCTTTTCTGGAAGGGCACCAGAAAAGGCTTGGCCGGGCCCTGACGAAAGGACTTGGCTCAGGAGGATGGACCATCAGGCCTTGAGGTGCCGGGGTGACAGTCAGATCCATGGCTGCAGCAGACTTTGATAGCACCCTTGGGCAGAGCTCTGGGGGGCAGAACAAATCCACTTTACTGAGTGGAGGGATTGCCGCCACTTCATCCCCAGACAATTCCCCCTCTTCCCGTTCTGAGTTGGAGGATGGTGATTCGAACTCATTCCCAGGGTCAATAGAAAGACGGGCCTCAAACCCTTTAGCCCACTTTGGACCCCTGGCCTCTGCCTCTGACTCCTCAGAGTCCACCTCAGAACATGGTGAACGGTCACGTGCGGAGGGCTGAGGAGACCTCAGGTCCCCATTGCCAGGCCCAGTGTGACCAGACTGGCTTTGGGAGGCCCCCAACAACTGATGGAACTTTTCCTCAAGTATTTCCTCCACTGTCTCCTTCATGATCTTGGACAGGGAGGCTGAAGACAGGGCAGTGGGGCTCTGACTCCTGCCCTTGCCCCCACCCTTGGAGTTCCCCCCTTTAACAGGGCCCGATCCGGCCATACCTGAGTAAGATGGCTACCTGGACCCAGTCAAAATGGCACAGATGCGGGAAACCACTGTAGCCTCTGTTCCCCTGCGTGCCAACCCGCTGCAGCAGGTCGCCTGCAGCCTCCTCACAGCAGTGCTGCAGGGCTCAACCTCAGGAAGGTAGCCCAGGAAGGCCTGGGTCTGGAGCCTGCTGCGAGCCAGCGCTGCTGAGCAGAGCAATGCGGGGGCGCTCCCTCCAAGGACGCGCTCCTCCGCACATCCTTCACGCCCACCTGGGAGCTGGGGGCACTTGCTGTTGCAGGCTGCGCTCCTCTGGTCCCTACGCTCAGCCGCTTCTCCTACATGCCACCAGGTGCTTTCCAAGCGGGGCCGGGGGCACTTGCTGTTAAAGACTGCGCTCCTCCGGTCCCTGCAGCCCTACGTGCCCCCTCCTCCTTCAAGGCCAACTGGCCTCACCCGTGCTGTGTGCGGTCTTGTTAGGGCTTACCCCCCACCCAACAGGGGATCTCAAGGGTGATTCCCTCCTGTTGCCCAAGTCTGGCACAGTCCCCCTCCTGATGCTGCTGAGCTGGAGCCAGGAGTGGAGATAGGCAAGAGGAGGAGGGAGGAGAGAAAGAGAGAAAAGAGAAAGTGAAAGTAAAGAGGGAGAGAAAGTGGAGCAGAGCGCTCCAGAAAACGTCCCGCTCTGCCAGAGGTTGGACAGAACTGGGACCTGTGGGACCTTCCCCCTAGAGGGAGAAAGTTTTGTCCAACCTGCTGACATGGGGGAAGGGCAACCCAATCAGTTCTGAGCACCCTTCCTCCCTCCTACAGAGAACGTTCTTTACGTGAAGCGGATTTTCCGATATGAAATAATGGAAACTCAGACAATTGGTTCCACAACTCTAAAAATATTCATATAAAAATATTAACTGGATGTAAAAATGATGACAGAACACTGGGATTGAATTCAAAACATGCATTCAATGTGCAGGATCTTATGAAGTCTACTTAGGCTGCAGTCCTAAAAACACTTTCCTGGGAGTAAGACCCATTTAACACAATGGGGCTTACTTCTGGGTAGACATGGTTAGGAGCCTGAAACCCAAGACACGTTCTTCTGCAATCCAAGACACTTACCAAGTGTCTCCCCACTTTCTCCTTCTCTTCATCCTGCGCCTCTCTCTCCCCTGCTTCCTCCTGGCTAGCCCTGAGCTGCCTCCCTCTTCTCCACTGCTCTTCTCTCCCTCTGCCCAGAGGATGCCCAGCCACAGGAGGAACAGCACAGAAGTGTTGCTTTCACTACAGGCAGGAGCGCTAGGCAGCCCTGACGCTTTTTAAACAGGCTGCCGGCCAGCCTCTGCCCCAACTGCCAATGAATGTGTTCATTACGTGAAGCAGAATCCTAGAGAAATTTTTGTTTGTTACGTGAAACATACTTTACGTGAGGTGTTCTTTACGTGAGGCGCCACTGGTATATAAAAGAAAAGTCACTGACTCACTGATTCACTGACTCACTCACTGACTGACTCACTCAACGCCCTGCCAAAACCGCCAGCTCTAGAAGCGTGAAATTTGGGGAGGATGTTCTTTCCATGACGGAGGGGTGCACTATGAACCGGTTTTCGGAAATTCCAACAGGAAGGGGGTGAAAAGGGGCGCAACGCGTTTTCCTCCCTATACTTTGCATTGAAAATTGCTGACTCATCAACACTCTGCCCCAACTGCTGGGCCTGAAGCATGGAATTCTGGGAGTTCCTTCTGTCACCTGAACTCCCACCAAGAACCATCTGGAGAAATTAACCCTTCAGGGGCTGAAAAGGGGGCAACGTGTTTCTGTCCTATACTTAACATGGGAGACTGAACAACATCCAGCCAATTTGGTGCTCAGTGCCTGGTGCACTGGGGAGATGTTGTTAGGAGGAAGAGGTTGCGCTGGCAAGGATGCTGCGCATGGGGTGTGGGTACACATGGGGGATTGGTGCACACGGGGAAAGTTGCACATGGGGGAAGTTGCACATGAGGGGAAGTTACACATGGGGGTTGATGCGCATGGGTAGTTGCGCATGGGGAAAGTTGAGCATGGGGGAAGTTGCGCATGGGGGAAGTTGTGTATGGGGGGTTGATGTGCATGGGGAAAGTTGCGCATGGGGATTGATGTGCAGGGGGATGATGTGCATGTGGGGAAGTTGCACATGGGGTAAGTTGCACATGGATGGAAGTTGAGCAGGGGGATGTTGCGCATGGGGGTTGATGCACATGGGGATTGATGCACATGGGGGAAGTTGTGCATGGGGGAAGTTGTGCATGGGGGGTTGACATATATGGGGGGATGGCATATGGGAGAGTTTTACACCCACAATGTGTGTATGCTTTTCAGTAGTAAATATATAAAAATGAGAAGTCACTGACTGACTCACCAATGCCCTGCAAAAATGCTGGGCCTAGAAGCTTGAAATTTGGAGTGGGTATTCCTTCCATGATGGAGGTTAATAAGAACCAGTTTTTGGAAATTCCAACCAGAAGGGGGTGAGCAATGTTTTCCTCCCTATACTTTGCATTGAAGAATCGATGGACTGATGGATGCTCTGCCCCAAAGGTGTTGCACTGGGAAGACTGCTGCACATGGGGGTGTTGTACATGAAGGATTCATGCACATGGGGGGTCATAGCACATGGGGGTTGTTGCACAGGGGGGTGGCTGAGCATGGGGGTTCAGCATGGGGGGATGATGCACATGGGGTGAATGAACATGGGGATATATTGCATTGGGGGGTTGATGCACAGTGGGGATGGCGTATAGGGAATTTTACTCTCACAATGTGGGTAGGTTTTTACTAGTTAGAAATATATTTTCAGACTCTTGTACAGAGTTGTGTCCAGCATTTTCCTTGGTCACCCGCATGTTGAGGGAAGGGTTGGGCTCCCCCTTTTTTGACTGTTCCCACACCGGATCCAATGACAGGTATGCCCCATCCATCATGCAGCTATATGCCCCCTTCGTGCCAGCTTGGTAACTGGTTGCAAGGAACTCCTGGGCTGGTACATATGGGAGGCAGAGTGCAGGCAGCACAGCTGTTCCTTGTCAGTGTGATCTTAGTTGTGTCTTCTTCAGCAAGTCTTGCCCAGGTGCCACTTATTTGGTGCCCAGTAACCATACCTGGAATAGCATACTTGTGCTGCTCCCTCTTCAGCAGCTCCCTCTAGGGCTGTGGGTGGCTCAAGCGGGTAAGACGCTGTGCCTGTTTACCAGCACAAGACAAGAGCTCACCCTGTCTTGTCGGCCCCACAAGACAGGGTGAGCTCCTGTCCTTAGCCCAGCTCTGCTACGCCGGCTGGATCCAATCGTATTGGCCTTGCCTTTCCATTGGACTAATTCAATGGTGTGGAGAGGGGGGATTTGCTGCTTGGGTAACAGCCTACCCTCCATAACAATCCAACCCAGGCCTTAGTGCTTTGCATGCAGTGTATGCAGCACCAAGCACAATAGCAGTCTTTCAAAACTGATGGAGGCCCTCCTCAGTAGTTTTGCCAGACTGGACTTTCTAGCTCTCCCAACTTTGTCCTTAATTTTGGGGGTGTTGTAAAACCTGTGTTGGAAAACCAAACCCACTTTTTGGGGCTGGGGACGGGGTGGGGCTTGAAACACTTTTTGATGAGGTTGGTTTGAAAGCGTTTCTAGAAGGCACCTTTTTTAGCAAAATCAGATTGAAAATACCCTTTTGGCTTTCTACAAAAATCAATCAGTTTACACTCAATTTGTCAACTAATGGAAAGAACTGGAAGGTTGAAATTGTACATTCAGAAGCAATGTTATATTGCAATATTGTGTGCTAAATTTCACATTTATTACTGGACTATTGTGGGATGTATTGTATCCCAAAGTTGCCAAAATCTTTGTTGTGTTGTACGATGACGTGGTATGATGGCAAACAAACTGATATATCTCAATAGCTATTCCACATGTAAAGCTATAACTTTATAAAAGTTCTTTGTAGATGTGGGACTCTGAATACAAAATTTCATCAAAATCCATGATGGTCATGTGGGGCAGTTTTCCAAAGATCACTTGAGATGGAATGACCCTGTGGGGCGATTGGGTCATCCCTGTGCACTGGCCTAACCCCCCTCCCTGAACTGGGGCAAAGAGCATTACAAATAAACAAATTATTTTTATTTATTATTTGCCTTACAAATAAACTGGACTCAATACCTGACTTCGGAAGAAAAGTTAGTGTTTGGAGCTGTGAAAAAGTTAGTGTCTGTAGTCTGGGGACATGAGTGAAGTATACAATATTAAGGATGGTTCGATGAATCGTTTTTCCTCACACAAGAACCAAACCATACAAACATTGACAAAATATTTCTTTACCCAGGTGCAATTAGTGTGGAACTCCTTGCCACAAGAAGTGGTAATGGTGTCTGTCCTTGAGTAGGGAACATGACAACTTTCAGAAAGGGTCCATCAGTGGGTGTAGGCCATGGTAGAACCTTATTTTAGAAGGGGGCTACTGCAGGTCTCTTGTCTTGTGAGCTCCATTTAGAGAAGCAAGTAAGAGCCTGGATGCTGTTGCTGCATATACTCAGATGCATCTTTTTGTGCGAGCTCCAGATCTGGAAAATGACTTATCAATCCCAACACTTGGGATCCCAGCCCTGAGCCATCAACCTGAGCTATGGCCCTCCCAGGTACCCAGAAAACAAGATGACAACAAATAAGGATTTTTCCAGGAGAGTTTATTTAGAAAGACTCACAAGCAGGCACAGAACACAAACACTGGAAAACCCAGCTGTTCAGGGCCACCTGATCTTGGAAAGGGAGTGCTGGCTTTTCACAGGAGCCTTTCTGGACCAGGCAGAGCAAGTCAGGAATTGTAGTCCACCTCAGAAAGGAGGTCCTCACTCAGATGGTGCAGTTTGCTCTGTGATTTCATCCCCACAAAACCTTCCACGCTGGGAATCTTTTTTGATTTGAGGCCTGCTCCACAGCATCGTTTGAGGCCTGCTCCTTGCCAAACATCCTCCCCATCAACCACATCAACTATCTTTTCCTGCAGGGCACACAGCAGCAGAGCTTTTTAGTGTCTGAACAATTGCGACCAGCCCTTGCAGAAGTTTTTGTTTAGGTGTTGCATATTATTTTTGGCTGCTGCGGAGATGCTGTATAAGCTTTTGGCACATGGACATTTCAAATCGGGGGTAACATGTGGACATTTCATTTGGACATTGGGGGTAACATTTCCACAACAACCACTATTTTGGAAATCCTTTGGAAACAGTGGTGATGGGCTTTGTTTTATTCAGACTTGAAAAAACAACCTTTACTCTGCTTCATCGATTCTAAGAATAGTCTTCCACCAACGGGCACAATTCAACAGCACCAACCATTAGGGAAGGAAATGTTTGAGTCAATTTCACTGGGGGGCAAAATGCTATACTGTAGAGCTTACCAAATTACCAGTGGCAGAGCAAACGGCCATCTGGCCACTTCCATGCGCTGCCAAGGAACATGCACATCTTGTCCTTATATAGATTCTTCTGCAAACTGTTGGTCAATCTGCTAAAAAGTTCTGCCATCTTAAATAGGGAGGAAAAAGTTCAAGTAGTTATGACGTATGGTCAGTCTGCATATTGGAGAAAAGTGGGGGTCAGGGTGACTATATGCCATAATAAAGAGTACAAGTCCCCCCCAAATGTCAAGATACTCAAGAAAAATGTAGGACACAACAAAATAAAAGCTTAAAACATTCATATATATTGCTTTCATGTGGTTAATTTAAACACTACATTACTATTATATTTAAACTGTAACAAATAGAATGAACTTCAACAGGGAGAAGTGCAAGGTTCTGCACTTAAGCAATAAAAACCAAAAACACAGGTATAAAATGGGGATACTTGGCTTGGCAGCACAACATGTGAGCAGGACCTTGGAGTCGCTGTGGATCACAAGCTGAACATGAGTCAGCATGTGATGTGTCTGCAAAGAAGGCAAATGCCATTTGAGGCTGCATTAAGAGGACTGGAGCTAGTTCTAGTTCCTCTTTACTCTGCATTGGTCAGACCTCACCTGGAGTCCTGTGTTCAGTTCTGGGCACCTCACTTGAAGAGAGATGCAGCCAAACTGGAGCAAGTCCAGAGGAAAGCGACAAGAATGATCAGTGGGGTGGAAGGGAAGCCCTACGAGGAAAGGTTGGGGGAACTTGGGATGTTCAGCCTGGAGAAGAGAAGGCCGAGGGGAGACATGATTGCCCTCTTCAGATACCTGAAGGGCTGTCATAGGGAGGAAGGGGCTCATTTGTTCATAGCTGCTTCTGAAAGCAGAACTAGAACCAATGGGGACAAACTGCAAGAGAGGAGATTCCGGTTGGATACCGGGAAAAAACTCCTGACAGTGAGGGCAGTTCGGCAGTGGAAGAGATTGCCAAGGGAGGTGGTGGACTCTCCCTCACTGGGGGTCTTCAAGCAGAGGATTGATGAACATCTGTCGGGGATGATGTAGGAGGATTTCCTGCTGCAAGCAGGGGGTTGGACTAGATGACCTACTAGGTCCCTTTCAACTCTAGGATTCTATGATTCTAAATCATGACATAGAATTCATTAATTACAAGGCTACATGCTGCCTGCTCACAAGGAAAAGGAGGATGTTTTAAGTTTTTTCCGGGACACAAAGCTGAAATCCAGTACATGTCCAGGAAAGAGAGAGTGGGGTGGTGGGGTGAGAAGTCACTGAAACTAGTGCAGGATTCAACTGGGGTGGGCTTAGAGCCCAAGCTATCTATCTACAGTATTTCTATACCGCTTTTCAACTAAAAAGTTCACAAAGCGGTTTACAAAGAAAATGGAAAAATAATAATAGCTAATTAAAAGCTAATATGCACGTCTACTCAGAAGCCCTATTATAGTTAGTGGGCTTACTCCCAGGAGAATGTAGCAGTAGTCCATTCTAGTCAATGGAGTTTCCTTCCAGGAAAGTGTGGATAGGAAAACAGCCCTGGAGCCCACTCCTAGGCATGTCTTCTAAGTAATGCTCATTAATGTCAATCCGGCCTTTCTAGGAAAATGCAGATATAATTACAATAGTCACAACCCAGCAACACTGGTGATTGCTGTCTCTGCCCCATTGCCTGTACCTGTCCTGGCCCTCACTCCCTTTGGGTGCAGGTGGGGGTGCCTCTCTCCACAGGGACCAGCCCCATTATACCCCTATGCAGCAAGGAGTGCAGCCCCCCAGCCTTCTTTGTGGGGATGGAGGATGGAGTGCAGAAGGGACTTGGGGCAGGCTTTGGCTTCCCAGGAGCTGTGGAAGAGGGAAGAGCTCACAGCTGCCGCTTCTCAGCACACACCCTGCTAGGTCCAACAATGACCGGACTCCTGCAGCACACCTGGGGCCCTCCTGCAGCACACGTGTGCCATGGCACATTGGTTGAAAATCCCTGGCCTAGAGGGCCTGCTGAAGCCGTCCTTTCAGGCTTGTTTCCAACTCTCTAACTTCTACCTACACGCAGCATAGTAAGAATTGAAAGCATTTCCTTCACAAAAATACACCTTTTATTTTCCAAATTCAATTACATAAAAAACAAAGCTTATTTTAGACATTTTCCTATGTTTAAGACCCATCTTCTGCTCATAGGAGAGTTCTGTGAGCTTCATAGAAAAACCAACCCAAAGCCTGGAAAGTGCCTATTAATTCCTAACTACACACCCCACAAGTGGGCTCCGTTACGAAACAGGCTTAAAACACTCTTCTGCAACTGTGGGGAGAAAGGAAGGACAATGGGGCTTTTGTTGGGAAAGGAAGATCCACTGGAAGTCCTCCCCAGAGAATACAGCCACCTTGAGAGACATTTGCCCTAGATGTGCACAGGATCTTCCTATAATCAAAGTGAATTGCTGTACTACATATAACTGTCTCCTTTGTAGACAGAAAACATCTACTTCTGTATAACCTGGCTTGGCTCGTTCATCAGAGAAGACCATCTTACAAGTGCTGTCAAGGGAGGTGTATGCAATAAAAAGCAGTGGCAATAATTCTTCTCAGACGTGGCACCAACATTATGGAACTCCTGTTTCTTACGATGTTTTAACTCAAAAGACTCTATATGGCAATTATTTTCAACTAGTGTGTCATGGCACACTGGTGTGCTGTGGACAGTCCTCAGGTGTGCCATGGGAGTGTGGGGAAAGTCACTTAAGGGGAAAATTGGGGGATTTGAGCAGCTTGGTGTGCCTTGTCAATAGTAAAAGCAATTGCTGGTGTGCCTTGACAATTTCAGTGCTTTGTTAGTGTGCCATGAAATGAAAAAGGTTGACAATCACTGCTATATGGTCTTAATATTGATTTTATGAGTATTTTATTCTGAGGAAGAATATAATTGCAGTATATAATAAATAAAGTAGCTGCACACTTAGTACGCTCTCACTGGGCTCAGCTTTAAGGAGGAGCAATCAGATGGTGGGGGCTGGGGAGAGGCAGTGATTTGGGACTCCAGGACCTCGTGCTCTTCATCCACACTCAGTGCTAAACAAGCACCACTTCCATGTGCTCACCAAGGATTTTCTGCCACTCTCGTATGAAAGGCTTCTAAGCTCTGCCTTCCCCTTCAGCCAGGCAGAGCTCAACACGTACACCTTTGTGAGCACAAAGAGCTCCTGTTATGAGCACCATTTTAGGGACGTGCACGATGTTCTCAGGATGTGCTTCAGAGGAGCCCACCTTTGCGTCAGAGGCTGCAGGAGCAGAGCAGACCCTCCGCTTCCTTTTCCATCCAGACCTGAAACAGAAAAGGTTTCCAGTCATGCGCAAAGTCAGTCTGCCCCGATCAGCTCTTTAAAGCAAGTTCTCAACTCAGGAATGGGACGAAGAGGAAAGACCTCGCAGGGCTGTTGTGAGGAGGAAGCTTCGTGAGCTGCTTTGGGGACACGCATCAGCATAGGAAAGGTACGTATGTGATGCATGAAGAAAGGAATGGCTCCTTCCCCAGCTGCCTTGTGTCCCCTAATCAGTGGTCTTCAAAGTGGGGGTCACTGTCTCAGGTCAGGGGTGCAGAGGGTGGGATCCCCATCTTAGAATCTGGCACTGGGCTTTCCTGGGAGTGAGTCTCATGGGACACAGTGGGACTTACTTCTGAGTAGACACGGCAGAGGATCCCGTCCTGTAAGGGGATCAGGGCAGACTTAAATTTGAAGGGAGCTGAAATGCCTCTGCCTTCCAGGAACAGAGCCTGGAGGACCAGCAAGAGCTTGGGATGGAGGCTTTCAGGCTCAGCCCAAGACCTGGCCTGAGGGGAGGGGGCCTCTCCAGCCCCCATGTGCTCCTGGAGGGAGTCCCTGCTGAGAAGCAGCCAAGGGGAGAGCAGCGGCCCCTAAACAGCTGTTCTCTGGGGCAGCCTCCAGGACTCCCAGGGGGCCCCGCTCCATCCAGAGCAGGCCAGGGCCAGGAAGCCCCTCCCAGGCTTAGCAGCCACCGCGCCTGCCTGGGACCCAGCGCTGGGCCCCGCACCCTGGGGGGGAGGGAGGGGAGCCCTGGGGTTCTGGCTGGGCCGGGCCAAGGCGGCGCTTCTCTTCCCTCCCTGCCGAGACACGCCGGTCCGCACAGGCCGAGGGGCTCAGCCTCCCTCCCGCTCTCAGGAGGCGCTCAGAGAGACCTTCTCACCAGGGGAGCGTCTGCCGGTAATTCCAGCTGTGTCGGTCTTGCTCATCACCGCGCCCCCCACACGACCCCCACTCCCAGACCCCCCACTCTCCACTCCCCCGACCCCTCCACTTCCCCGACCCCCCCACACCCTCCACTCCCAGACCCCCCCACTCACCGTGTGGTCTCCGGGCCTTCCTCCTCCTCCTCCTGGGCGAGGCCTGCAGAGAAGAGACCGGTGAGCGCAGCCCTCCTTCCCACCGAAGCCCCCCAGCCTCGCCCCCAGCCGCGGTCAGAGGGGACACTCTCGCCAGTTCTCGCATCTGACGGCACTTCCTTTCCGGGATCATCACGCGCGGCCCCGAGACCCGGCCTCCCCTTCCCTCCCCTTCCCTCCACTCACCTCGAGGCCCACCGGAGAAAGAGGGGGCGGCGCGCGCGGAGAAGCCTTTTAAGGCCTTCTGAGGAGCGAACCATCGGGCGGGGAGGCGCCGATTGGCCGGAAGGAACCACCTGCGCCTGTTGCAGGGGGGAGGCAAGGCGCATGCGCACTCCCTCCCCAAGGCCTGGGCGGAGCAGCCTCGAGCCCCGCAGGCCCCGCCCCTCCTCCCCCTCCCTCGCAGACAGACAGACAGACCCGGAGGCCGCCGATCTGAGAGGAAGAGGCGGAGAGGGAGGGGCTGTGCTCAGAGCCACAGAGGCTGCCTTGAAGCCCTTCCTCAAGGGCAGGCCGAGGCAGCCACACGCCCTGTGGCAAGGAGTTCCACAGGCTCACTGGAGGCTTCGGGGGGGGGGGGGGAGGCCCATCCTCAGCCATGGCTGTTCATGACTCCCTCAGGCGTGGCCGGGGGTGGAGGAGGCGGTCTTGGGGGAGCCTCACGGAGCCTTCCAGGCCGGGGGGGGGGGGGCAGAACAGAGCCGTGTGTGTCCTGCCCCCAGGACCTCCTCTCTGCCCCTCAGCTGCCCCGCTACGGCCCACCAGCCTCACCTCCACTCTGCGGGCGACAAAGAACTCCGTGTCTGAGGACGGAGGTCGAGACTTGGGCAGGACCCCCAGTCGCACCAGCACGAACCTCAGAGGAGCCTCCTCTGCTGGGCCAGGCCCTCCAGTCCAGCCTCCTGCATCACACAGCGGCCCTCAGACGCCTCAGATCACCAGCTTCCCCCTCGGAATGTCCCCTGCAGTCAATGGACAGGACAAGGCTGGAGGCTCTGTGTAGATGTGGCCTCCCAACTGCTCCAGGGCAAGAGGCCCCTTTCCTCCCACTGCCCTCCCGCTTCCCCCTTTCCTTGTCACGTGGGTGGCAGCGCGGGTGGGCACAGCACGTTCCGGAATGGTGGGCTGACCTGAGCGTGCGGCTGCTGTGGCACCCCCTTGGCACCCCATTGCCACCTGGCACAGCAGTGGCACCTGTGAGCCTGTGGCAAGGCAGCCGTGAGCCGCAGGAGCCGCACGTCTGCCAGGACTGCTTGGCCACGGCTGCTGCAGTCAGTGTGTTGTCTGCTGGTCTCCTCAAGACAGGCAGTGCTGTGTTCCAGGGCCTTGTTCTCAGGCAGGCGTGTCTGGGGCGGTGCCCGTGGGACCTCCTCAGGACGCTATGGCTTGGCTGTCGGGTTGCACTTGTGTGGTTGCTTCCGTGGGAGTCGGGCCAGTGCCAGGACACGGGCTTGGCAGGCAGCTCTCCTGTCCAGTGGGTGCCTATGCACAGGGTGCTGTTGCTGCACATGCACAGTTCCTTCACAAGGCTACTGTAGGGCCCACATCATAGCCATCCGAGCTGAATGTGGTGGGCTGTGGTGGGGTGAGGGCACTAGTGAGGCTAGGCTGGCGGGATGCAGCTTGAGCTCTGCTGCGCCCCTCTTCCCCTGCCCTGCTGGCCAGGTTCAGGATACAACAGGTGTCAAGCTGGCATCCACACAGCACTGGCACAGTGTCCAGGCAGGGGTGGGCCTTCAGTGGAGGTGCTCCAGGTGACAAGCAGCAGGCCGTTTGCAGTGTTGGCTGACGAATGAGAAGCCCTGGAGGTCAGCACTTGGAGAGGGAGAGTCAGTCAGTCAGTCGCTGCAGCCGGGTGGATTTGGAGACAAATCCCCTGCCAAGGATGGAGGGTTAATGGAGGGCTTCCCAGGAGGTTGCGCAGCGGCCCAGGTGGACGAAGATCAGCCTGAAGGAACAGGGAGGAGGCTCTGCATCTCCTGGCTGTTCCTGAGGGGATCAGTTGAGCTGGAGATGCTGCTGTCTCACTGAGTCTTCCTTGCCCTGTGAGGTGGCTGAGGAGAAGGCTGCGTGATCCATGCTCTCCTGCAGGGGGCGGTCTTGCTCTTGTCAACTTTGCGGACAACCTCTGGAGAGAGGCTGCCACTGAGAAAGAAGCCTGGCTTCTTCCAGTTTTTGTGAAAGGGGCTCCAGGTCTTTGAGGGCAGACCTTTCAAGGATGCCCACCTATGTAGTTGAGGGTCTTGCAATGACTGCCCAGTCCTGCCCTCAAGGCATGCCACCCTCTGACGCCTGCGAGTCTCTTTGCTCATCAGACGTTGGCCTGCCTGCCTTTCCTGAAATCCATGGCTTCACCTGATTAGTCCCCTCACTGTATTTATTTAAAATGTTTCTATACTGTTCAAAGTGGTTCACAACATAAGAATAATTTGTTTATTTCGCGTATGGCAATTACAGCTTCTGGGAAATCCTTTCTGAGGTCCAGCAGCCTGTTTGTGCCTGGAGTGAGTCTATGTTGTTCTATGGGCAGCTTGTAGAACTCTTCCCTTTCCAGGAGGAATCCTTCACCATGTGGTCATCATCACATCTGGTATCGGGATGCCTTCAAGCTTAATCAATTAATAAAATGCATTAATTAATTAATAAAAATGCAACAATGAAACCTTTCAGAGGGCTTGTGTGCTTGGTCTCATTTCACTGAGGAGTAGATCACAAGGGAATCCCCTCTCATTTTTTCTGGGTCTTCCACAGCAAGATGAGTGTTTCTCCCCTACCCAAAATCACAAATTGCACTTCTGGACATTAGAGAAGTGTGGCAGAGCCCAATAGCGAGAGCCTGGGCATTATTTCGGTGATTAGGAAAAACTGCAGCACCCATGAGCTTCTGGAGCAGGATAACACCAGTCCATAATTTGCAGAGAGGAACTGGTCCAGGACCACTGAAGAGCACGAGGTCTTGAAGCCCCAGGTCACCTGCCTCTTCCCACCCTCTGTCATCAGATTGCTCCGGTGAGAGTTGGAGCTGTGGCAAAGCAGGGCTACCCAGAGAGTTGGTGTAGAATAGTGTTTCTCAACCTGAGGTATGGGAACCATCAATAGTACTTGATGTGATATCCGATAATAGACATGGGATCCCTGGACTCCTGCTGCCTGTCAGCAAGACCAGGAACGTGACACAACAAACAATGGCAGGAGTCTCCAAAGCATGCTTTTATGTGCATCATGAGCCTTTTACTTTTGTGTCTCCAGGCCAGCTCAGGGTCTAGGTGGGCAAGGAGGTGGAAGATAGTGTCTTTGGGGTATCCCACGTCTAGCCTGGGAGCGAGCGGGCAGGAAGCAGGAGGCAATTATGCTGGACCTTGGCTCCCAGGCACCTCCAGAGATGGCCCAAGTCTGAGCAGACCCATTGGGGGAGAACTAGCCCTACCACAGGGAAGGGGATGAACTTCCCTTTCCCCGCAGTAGTGCAGCAGCAGTCCCAATACTTGTGCTGATTCAGAGCACACTAGAACACCTTGCCTGATCCAGTACAAATTAGGATTATGCTGCCCCTTATGTTGAGATTTACTTCTCTTAGAGCCCCACAAGAAAGGCTGAGAACCTACACATTGAAGGGGGACAAGTGGGAAAGAGATACTTGGATATTCTGTGGCATGAAATCCATATTATGTGGCATGATAAGGAAGCTCGGGAGAGTCTTGCCTCCCAACAGTGCTTTCTCTGTGGAAAGGGCCCTTTATCGTGTGGGTTTCTGCAGGTTTGGTCTGGGCTTGAGCTGTATGGGAGCCATGAAGGAAGCTGCAGTCGGTGTGGGGTGATTGCAATGCCAGATTCTGATGACTGGTGCTCAGAAGGGATGATGCAAGTGCTTCATTGATTTGCCCCAGTAACCCTCACAGAAGGCTTGTCCTAGAATGCAGATGAAGCAGCTGGAACAAGCTCCAAAGAACAGAGAAGGAGAACCACAACCCAAGAAAGGGCTTGGACAGGTGGAGCTGTCTTCTGCGGAGTGGTGTCTCTGTCTGAGCCCCAGTTTTCTGCATTCCACATAAGTGAGATGAAGATCCCCCCAGTCAGGCCAGGTCCACGTTTGCCAGCATTGGCAGCTGTGAAGAGCTGTGCGCATGTTTGCCCACCAACGTGTACAGTGCAAGGGGAGGGGGCTGGTCTAGGTGGCCAAGATGGCACTAATTCCTAATCCATCAACGTTTCTCTCTTTTCTTAATCTATTAACTATAAAACGCTTCTTTGCATCCAGGCAGAGAGTGATGTGGGGCTGTGGTGGGGAGAGCAGCGAGACTCATAAATGCTCCAATAATTGGTTTTTAAGTTTTTTTCTTCCCTCCTTTCTTCTTGGAGGATTTGCAATTTCCCTATAAAAGAGGAAATTCATTTCCAGACACTAATGTAATGTCAGTGTGCAGGGTACTCAGCATGGATGATGTATAGGGGGACACTGCCAAGAGAGGACTACTTAATGATGCATAGAATTAAATCCTGCCCTCCTCAGCTGAGCCTCGCGCCTCCCGCCTCATTCCCAGGCTCCGGGGCATCATGGGATAGGCAGGCAGGCCTTCCTCAACCCCAGTTCTTCCTCTCTTCCCTGGCAGCAGCTTCCAGAGGGAAAACCAAGTGGTTCTGTGGCTGAAAATGCCACAAAGGCTTCCTCCATCTCAGTGTTGCCAAGAATGCAGCTGCTGAAATAGCCACACGCAGCCTTGCAGAGTTACAGGATTTGCTGATTATCACCCCACAGCAGAGGAAAAGTTGGGAGAACATGGGATGCTCAGCCTGGAGAAGGAGACCTGAATGCCCTCCTCAGATACCTGAAGGGCTGTCATAGGGAGGAAGGGGCTCATTTGTTCATAGCTGCTTCTGAAAGCAGAACTAGAACCAATGGGGACAAACTGCAAGAGAGGAGATTCCGGTTGGAGATCCAAAAAAAATTCCTGACTGTGAGGGTGGTTTGGCAGTGGAACAGATTGCCAAGGGAGGTGGTGGACTCTCCCTCACTGGGGGTCTTCAAGCAGAGGCTCCACCAGCACCTGTCGGAGATGCTCCAGGAGGATTTCCTGCTATAGGCAGGGGTTGGACTAGATAACCTACTGGGTCTTTCCAACTCTAGGATTCCATGATTCTATTGGAATCTATTGACCCTTTGGGATTGTGCAGCAGCTGCAGAAAAGTGCCTCCTGCCCTGCTTCTCCTGGCCATGCGCTCTCCCTGGTGCTGGAGCCACTGGTGCCTGTGGACGGAGGAGGAGGCCAACCCTCTGCTGATGCATGAGGTCTGCCTGGCCTGAGACGCTGCAGCTCTCTGTGTTGAAATCAGCACAGCAAGAGGCCTACCATTCGGGGCTCTCATTAGAGGCACTTGCACTACTCATTTTGTGGCCTTTGGTTGTTGATATTAAGGTTTCTCAAGCCATGTCTTTGTTGGCCGATAACGCACAGCAATACAAACCACAAATACCACTCCTTACACATTACAATTTGGCTAAATTGGATATCTGATATCAAGAATTAGAAAACCAGAACACCTTGTTTTTTTAGCTCTTGTGGCAAGTGGCCTGCTTCCTCAACCCTTCCCTGGGCACAAAAGATGATATGCCCTGTGGGTGAAAGACGGTGGTTGGCCAGCTGGATCATACGGCCAGCAGCACCACATCAACACAAGCAAATCATGCCAGTCCTCCACATGCATCTGGGGGCATCACCTCCATGGCTGTCTGCATGTACAGCCCTGGATCTGGAGCAGACCTGGACCTGGAGGACCACCTCTGCCCACTTTGCAGCCACATCAACTGCCTTCCCCTCTCCGCTCCCCCCCCCCAATTCCAAAGGAAGCATGGCTAAGAGAGGCCTGAGAGAAAGAGATCAAAGGTATCCAAAAGGATTTTTAGACAGTCCTGGCAATGTCTATGATATGGTGTTGGTGCTCTCAGTTGGGCTAAAGGGAGGCAGCCACACCCAAACCAGTCTGGTCCTTTCCTGCACAAGCTGATGGTTGCCTGGACTCTAGTCCCCCACCTTCTTTTACCTCTTCTCTAAACAGCAGCAAGATCCACCCTTGTCTTCAATGCAAGGGGTTGAGTCTGTTCTCAGCAGCGCCAAGAAGTGGCTGTCGAGACAGAAGTGAATTCAAGCACCTGCCAAGTGACTTTCCTTCACCCTTGAGCAACTGTGGTTGATTCAGTTTCTGAACTGAACATCCATGGAGTGTGTGACGGGTTCTACCAGTCCTCTTTCTAGCCCCCCCCCCCCCCACCATCCACAGACGGGTCCTCCAGGACCACGGATATTTGGGTGGCATCATCGTCTTCTTCTGCCAAGGTATACATCCCCAAGAAGAATCACTCACAGGTAAGTAGGGAACAGAACACACGTTTACTCAGGCACAAAGCATAATGGTTACAGTCTCACTCACATGGGGTTCTTATTCTTACAGGTCCAACACGCGCCGGAACCACACGCAACAGGTAGGTAACTTACAACCAAAGTCCAACTCAAACTGAGACCCTTGCCTCACTGTCTCTTCTCTCCTCCTTCTTGCAGAGACGGGGTCCTGGAAGTCGTTACTGGCTCAACGTGGAAGGGTTGCCTCTAGCCAGGCTTGTGCAACCTCTGTCGCCTCCAATTACTGGCTCCGTCCCTTCTTTGGCACCGTCCCCTTTCCTCCGAGCCCCCGTACCCTAGCTTGCTGCCGCTTGCCCCTGTCCGCGTTCGCTTCGCCAAGCTTCGTACTAGGCTCCTTCCAAGGGAGATCCTCCCGCCAAAGTGTCTCCCGCTCTTTTCCCTCCAACTCCCTTATAACCCTTACTCCGCCCCATCTCCTCCCGCCAAACCCCTGTCAACGACGGCACCCCTCCCTGAGCGTACCAATGGGTGGAGGGTCCCACAGTAATGCCTCGACGGGGTGGCCCCCCACTTCCCCCCGTCCTCCACATCTCCACCATGTCCTCCATGCGCCATACTTCCACAGAGTCCGGGAAAGTCCATATGTCCAGGGGTGGATAGTTGGGGCGCTCCCAGATCTTTAGGCTCTCCCCCATGTGCACTCCCATCGGCTCCATATTGTATCGGAAGTAGGCATCCCAGTCCGGCTCACAGAGTGGCTTGCAGGCACCTGGCCGTATGCTGTATCTCTTTTGTATGTCCAAATCCCTGCATTTTGAGACCATCTCAAAAAACAACCTGCATCAAAGCAAGGCCAATGCGGAGGATCAAGCAAGCCTTGGCCCCAGGGATTGATTCTGGCATGGATTTGGACTCTACTGTTTTTCCCACTTTCCCATTAATTTTTGGCTGATTTCTGAAATACTCTCAGAAACTGTGGAAAGAAATAAACAGGGATGTGAGGTGGGAGTCCAGGTTGCTCTGCAGACAAGGAAGAAGAAAAGGCCATGCCACAGCCGCCGCCTCCAGCCCCAGTGGGTACCCAGCACCAGTGTGTTTGACTCTGACGCACCTGAGTCAGAGTCACTAACTCACCTGTGTTGCTTCTGCCCCCCTCTTCACTCATTCCTGGACCTGGGAAGGCAGCTTGGAAGCCTCTGCAGAGAGTGAATGGGTGGAGAAAAGCAGCTTCTTTTCCACCCCTCTAGCACCCCTGTGGTGCTAGAGCTGGCACCACAGAGGCTCCCCTGATGCTCACCCAAGTGTTTGAGTGCCACTGAAAATTGGGTGGGTGCCATTTTCTGTACCTATGCTGAAGGTTGCTGAGCCCTATTGTCTGCTACCCACAACATGCCCCCTTGGATCCCTTCAGATTCAGATTCACACCAGACAAAGATCCGCAGTGGAGTTTTTCATTTACTTCATCATTGCCTGGTCTGCTGATACACAGTATGTAACAGAGGTTGCCTGGAACCGGTGGCTCCAGGGGAAAGTCTTGGAATGAGCCCAGCTCTACCAGACAGGTAGATCTGAGCTTCCAGTCTGGGCAGGAGCCCAGGTCTTCCTACCTGGAAGAGGTGGCTCTCAGGCGTATAGCATGATGGGAATAATATTCATAACCCCCCCCCCATTTTAGCAATTTGGGGCATCAGTGGGGTCACCCCTTGAGGGCCCTAAGCTACGCAAGTTATGTAACCTGCTTTGTCCACGTATTTCTCTCTGCAGCATTTGTTGGCAGGAGGTGCCAATCTCCTCATCTTCTGTGACCACCTTTCATAGCAGGCCATGGGCCTGAGCCCTGCAGCAAAGTGCTCAGAGTCCTTGGGAGACTTTTCACTTCACCAGGCAGGGGCCTTTTGGCTTCCTCAACCTTGTTGCAGAAATGTGAGGTAATGGTTAACCAGTGCTGGATGTTGCTGAGTCACAGAGCATAATCTGTCCACATAAACACATTGCAAGCTGCAGAGATCACCATAAAACACTGACCACAGAGGAATTCCAACTCAAGCACCTCCACATGGGCTCCCAAGAGGGTGCTCTGGACTGCTACATGCCCCGGGGGAGTTGATGCCGTTGGAAGAGGCAGATCCAAAACAGAGAGGAGGAAGAGCAGTGGGTAATCCCATTTGTGTCACAGGATGAGCAGCTGCTGATCTGAATCCCAACCACATCTGTCAACCAATGTGGACTATTTTAACCATTCTGTCAGAACAAACAGTGGAGATAAAAGCTCTCCAGGAAGGGCAATGGCTTCCCAGAGCCGAGTTCCTCCTGCCTCTAACTCTCACCCAGAATCACAAGGCAACCCAAGTGGAAGAAGCTCACAGTCACATGAAAATAAGGTGCTAGCAATGCCATCCCACAGATCCAGCATTCTCAGGTGGCCAACCAAGAGCAGTGCAAGTGGCTTCTCAACATGTCTCCTGGGGTGCCATGGTTCAAAATGTTCTGCAACTTTGCTTCTAAGGTTCACATGTGATGCATGTCCAACCTCCAACCTGTGTCAGAGAGCTGATTCCAGCATAAGGGTGCTGCTAATCCAGTGATGCCACATGAACACGGCTATCCCTGTGACCTACAGAAGTAGGCTGGTGGGTGACCCACATGATGTCAGCAGTAAAAAGCACATGCAAGCAGATAAATAAGTACCTCCTCGGTGGGAAGGTAAACAATCTTCTGTGCGATCATGGTGGACACATGACCATGGAGGTGTCTTCGGTCAGCGCTGCCTCACAGCTTGAATCAGGCCCGTATCCAGCAGCTGTGACTGGTGTCTGCACAGGCAGCAGGGCAACCTGCAGCCAGTCATGGCTGGCAAGGAAACCTGCCAGGGACTACCTTACCAAACAGCACATCACCCAACAAATGTCAGTTTGCAACCCACTTCCCTTCCTTCTCCCCCTTCACAATCCTATGTGAGCAAGATGTCCAGGACATGTCCTCTTTTTTAGCCTCATGTCCTGGAAAAGAACTTAAAAGTGTCTTATAAGGTACTTATAAGGTACCTTATAAGTACTTTATAAGGTACTTATAAGGTACCTACAAATGTCTTATAAGGTACTAGCGAAAGTGTACCCATGTTGCGGGAGTAAAACTCCCCATATGCTATCCCCCCATGCGCATCCACCCCTATGTGCAGCAACCCCCATGTGCAACATCCCCCTGTGTGCATCAACCCCCCTTGCACATCATCTCCCCATGTGCATCACCTCCCCATCTGCAACACCTCCTATCCGCAACGCCTCCCATGCACAACCACCCCCCCCATGCACAACAGCCCCCCATGCGCAGCATCATCCTCAGTGCAACCCCTTCATCTGAACAATATCCCCCCAGTTCTTGGTGGGTGTTCATGTGATAGAAGGAACACCCTCCCCAAATTTAATGCTTCTAGGTCCAGGGGTTGAGGCAGAGCATCCCTCAGTCACTGATTCCTCATGGAAGGTATAGGGAGGAAAACGTGTTGTGCCCCATTTCATCCCCTTCTGGTTGGAATTTCCGAAAACCAGTTCTTAGTGCAGCCCTTAGTCATGGAAGGAACACCCACCTCAAATTTCATGCTTCTAGGCCCACTGGTTTTGGCGGGGCATTGGTGAGTGAATCAGTCAGTCAGTGAGTCAGTGACTTTTCTCTTTTATGTATATAGATTAAAAATGTTGCTTCTGATTGTGTCAGGAGGCATTTTTTCCTGTTACTGGAGTCATTCTGAGCCTGGCAGAGGCTGCGGATGGATGTGTGAGGCCTCTGGAGACCTTCTGCAGGCAAGGGGAGCAGGAAGGTGAGGGGTGTTCCTGGAAATCCTTGTTTCATTTAACCACAGGTGTTTCCGGAACGAAATCCTCACGGATATCTTGACAGGCCTACAGGTGGGGGCTTGTGATCCAGGGGGATCCGTTCTCAGAACCCCCAAGGATGCCAAATTTGGCTTGGAACGAAGCCTTCAACAAGCCCCACTCTGGTCCCCCGGAAGGGCTTTCTGAAGTGAGCAGAGGCAGCTGTGCCCACAAGTCTGGTGATGGCTGGAGCCAGGCTCTGCAGGCTTCAGCAAGGGTCAAGCTAGAGGGGAATGGCTCCTGGCTTCACTTGCACCTGGAGGGCTCCTGTTGGAGGTGGGGGACTCCCGTGAGGCCAGTGGGTGTGGAGGAGTTTATTTATTCAGTGCATAAGAAACTCATGGGCTTTTGGTGACTCAGATGTTACTGTCCAGTCTGTCCACCCAGAGAGGTCTTAGAGCCTGGCTGGTACCAGTGGTCTTGATGGACATTCAGACACAAAGTGATGAATATTTTGTGGAGGAGCATCACAGCCACACTGAGGGGAGCCGCAGGACTCCATCTGATCAGGGAGTCGGGCAGAGACTGTGCCGGGCGCGGATCCTGGGGGTTGACCAAAGCTGTGGAAGTGTGACCTGCCTTTGCCCTCCGCAGGGCCAGTCCTGGCCCTTGTGTGTGTTCCTGGGTGGGTGATCCAGCAGGGCGCCAGCAGGCTTCAGAGTGGAGGGCCTGGCCAGTCCCACAGAGGCTGCCCCATCGGCCTTGGAGGGGAGCTGAGCAGTCCTGGGGGTGGCGGAGAGCCTCGGCCTCCGGGCCCGCCTGTCTTCGCAGGACCGGGCGGTTCTCTGGACTCTTCCAGGCATCCAGCCGTGACCCCCTCCGTCTCCCCCCAAGCCCAGGCAGCCAATCCGGCTCCTTTCCGCTTCGCCGAGCAGCACCGACTGCGGGGGATAAAACCGGCTTGCCGGCCTCGCTCGGGGTCCCAACTTCCTCCGCTCCCCGAGACCGCCGCGCAGGTGAGGGGCCCATTCAGGGCAGGCAGGAGCGGGAGGCCGGTGGGACCCCCGGGGGTGGAGCCCTACCCCTCGACAGGCTCAGCCGGAGGGGGCGGGTCACCCTCCCTGTCGATGGGGGCCTGCGAAGGAGAAGCGCCCCCAGCCCCCCTTACCAGACGGAGCTCTCTTTCCTTCGCAGACTCAGCCGTCGGGGAGCCTGGAATCCCCCCCTAAAACCGGGGCTCCTGCAGTCGGCGAGGGACCCAGCGCCCGACGAGAGAGAGGACGATGCCCCACGGCGCCCTCCGCACAGGTAAGCGCCCCGCGGGCAGCGACCGCCTCCCCCGTGCTCTCGTCCGACGACGGCCGCCTGGACTCGCTTCTCGCCCGATGCTTCCAGTCCCCTCTGAGGAGCGCCGCTGGGGTGGGGGAGCTCCCCGGAGAGCTTCCTTTCTGCTGGGTCCTGCCGGGAAGGAGCGGCTGCTGTGCCGGGCCAGCCACCTTGCACGCCGCTGGGGAGGTCGAGCGCTGTGGCGGCTTCGCAGCCGCCGGTGCGTCGCTCAGAGCAGGGAGCGAAGCGAGTCGAGAGCGCGTCTGCCCCGACGGAGCGGGCTCTGAGCCCCGGAGAGATTCGCGGCTGCCACCCCGCTTTGGTGGTGCTGCGGGACCGCCGCACTCTGGGATTGGCACTGGGCCGGCCGATCTCCCCGTCCGGCGCTCGTCTGGCTGGCTGCCCCCGGTCAGCCCGCCCCGTCTATGCTTCCTGCCTCGCGGCTTCTTCCGCAGGGCAGCGCCCTGAACACGCTTTCCTGTCCGGGAGGCGCCGCTGGACACGGGCTCTTACTCTCGAGGAGACACGCTCACTCTTGTGCGGGGAGGGGAGGCTCGGGGCCAGGGGAGCCAGGGGGCATCGTCCGCCCCACTCAGCAGGTTGTCCCTCATTTCGTGGGCGAAAGGGCAGGAGCCAGGACTGCCGTCCAGCAAACCCTCCAGCCACGGTGACGTGGCCCACCTTGGGCTCCAAGTCCTGGTGCAAGTCCCAGAGCTGCCTGCCTGCCGGGGGCTGTGGAGTTCGTGCTGGTGGCCCCACCCCAAGAAAGCATCAAACACTGACTCTCCCCTTCATTCTTTGCCAATTCTTGTGACGTTGCTTTGTGGGGTGTCTCGGTTTACGAGCATCATTTGTTCCTTGGAATCCAAAGCACTTGGATATCAAAGCGAATTTTCCCATAAGAAATAATGGAAACCCAAAAGCTTCCTATCAAAATGAGTGCGAGACTGAAATAGAAGAGACAAGATTAAAGAAAATGCCCCCCATATGAAACCAATTAACCCGCACTGGGTCCTTACACGGGACTGAGCCCCACTGACGATAATAGGGCTTACTTCAGAGTAGACATACAAGGCTAGTGCTGCAATCCTAAAGACATTTCCTGGGAGTAAGGCCCGTTGAACACAATGGGGCTTACTTTTGAGTAGACCTGGTTAGGATTGTGCTCTTTTCCACTGCCCTAAGAGTGAGCCCCATTGACTGTACTGGGCTTACTTCAGAGGCTGTTTCTCAAGAAAGGCTGAGGGAGCACTGAGACCGGCTCTATCTTTTCTCGCTTGTTTTAGCCAGTCATAATTTATTAGGACTGTTTGCTTGTCTTGCAAAACGCTCTGGATCCGAGTCACTCTCCATCCGAGGCTTTCCCGTCTAGGCCCCCCAATACTCCAATACTCCCGTCGAGGCCCCCCAATACTCTTCTTCATGGATCTGGTGGAATTTCTGGATCTTCGATCTTTCTTTCCTTCTCCCCACAAGTACAGACACCCTGGCTGGGAAAAGAGTTGCCCCCCAGAAGCCTAGCCGTGGACCGCCTGGAGGCTCCTCGGAGGGCCGGCGGGATCAGGGCAGCCCCTCGATCTCAGTCTCGGCGCCCACCGATGCCTCGGGCGACCCCCGCCCCTGGAGCCCTCCTTTTGTCCGTCCCAAACCGGCAGGCCGATTCCTTGCATGAAAGACCCGCAGGTTGCACCGACGCCGCGGGATCGTCACCGGCGAAAGACTTTCCTGCAGACCCCCTTAAGGGCATGCTGGATCCCGGCCAGATGCGCACAGGCCCAGTGGCAGGGAGTTCCAGAGGCTCATCGCAGCCGAGCAAAGCATTATTTTGGAGGAGATGCGCCCGCGGACCCTCCCGGGACAGTCGCTCTCCGGCTAGCCGGGCTCGGGTCGTCCAGGAGGGATTCTCCCCTAGCCCGTCCCCGGTCCGGATCGGGGCCTCCGCCTCCAGGCAGCGCCTCTCCTCGTAGCTGCTCTCCGGCCGCGTTCCATGTGTGGACTCGGCAGCCTCCTCGACGGGAAGGCCGAGAAGGGCGCGGCGGGGAAAGGGAAGAGTCTGCCCGGCCCGGCTCTGTCTCCCCTCGAGCGCTGTGCCGTTCCCTTCCCCGTGACCGCGGAGCGGCCGCATCACAGACGCCTCTTCTATCTTCGGGGGCTCCGTCGGGGAGCATCCAGAGCCTCCTTTCTGCCTCGGCCTGGATTCTGGAGGCGGAGCGCCCAGCCAAACCCCACCGTCGGCTGCTGCCTGTCCGTGTCCGGGGAAAACCCGCCCGGCGAACGGCGCTTCTCCAGGTCCTGCTTCGCGCAGCCAGAGCCGTCGAGGAGCCGGACTCCGGGGCCCTCCTCCTGGGCTGGGGCTGGGGCTGGGGCTGGAGCGGCCCTGCGCGCCTGGGGAAGAAGGAGGAGGGTCAGGATCATAATCTGAGAAAAGTTTTCACAACAAAAGAAAAGCAAGAAATAAACAAAAAGGTGAAAGCAAATAACAGATAAGAATCAGATGAAATAAAATCAGATCAAGTCCAGATCAAAATGATAAACAGCAGGAATAAAATGATGCAACTCAGTTCAAAGTTCTGCTGGAAAGGCTGAAGTCCTGCTGGGGGGGGGGGGGGGGCGCGAAGTGAGGGGGCCAAAGGCCCTCCTCTGAAAAGGCCTCCAAACCCTCCATCAAAGGGAGTTCAGGGTGATCAGATGTCATAATGGCTGAAAAGGACAAGCCCCCAAATGTAGGACACACAAGAAAAATGTAGGACAGGACAATATAAAGCCAAAACACTCCTGTACATTACTTTCATGTGGTTAATTTAAACTCTGCCTTATTATTAATTTAAAATTATCGCACAGAATTTATTAATCACAAGAAAGTTTTGTGTTGCGGCTCACAGAGAAAGAGGGCAGGGAAGTTCTTTTCCTTCAAGGCCTGGATCAGGCCAAGTGGAGAAAGACCCTGCGCTGCCAGGGAGAAAGAAAAAGAGGGAAATTCTTCTCCAGGACACAAGGCTGAAAAGGAGGACACATCCTGGAAAAGGCCACCCTGCCTGGGTTAACCCATCTCTTTCACTTTGGTAGGAAGTGGATGGGGTGCAATTGGCCAGGTCCGTTCACTCAGGTCAATGTAAAGCTGACCAATGTTGGTCTACTCTAAGGCAGAGGTTTTCAATCAGTGTGTCACAGCACATGGGGGAGCATGACTGGTCTGCAGGCAGCAGGGTCATGGGAAGGAGTTAACCCCCTCCCAGCAGCAGGTGTGCCTTGTCAACTGTCAAAAGCCATTTCAGCTCAGTTTGGGGTATCAGGCTCAGCAGCCCCTTTCCCACTCCCAGTGGCCATCGGCATGATGGGGTGGGGTGGATAATGTTGGCTATCAAAGGCCAAGTGACTAGTTTGGATTAGGGTCCAGTTTGTGTAGACAAAGATTTCACAGTTGACACCAGACACGCTTCCTTTTTCAGAATGGGGGAGGGTCACTTAAACCCTTTGGTTTTGTTGTTTGCGCTGAAAGATTTCACGAAAACTGGCCTTTCTGGTGTTGGTGGGCAGGCGTTGTGCCAACAGCAGGTGGGCAGGAGTTTCTCATCAAGTCTTTCAACTACAACCTTCAACTACTGCCTTGGTTTAGGAGCATAATTTGTTCCAGAAGCATGCTTCTAATCCAGAATGCTTGTATATCAAAGCAAATTTTCACATAAGGAATAATGGAAACTCAGATGATTTGTTCCACAATCCAAAAAGAATATTAATTTGTCTCAACACAAATGGTCACTACAACTCACAATTTTTTTAAAAAAAAACTACTTTTCTGCTGATGTAGAGAGGCAGTCATGCAAGCAATCGTTCCATTTTTTTCAGTCCCAGCATCAAACCCCTGCAGATACTGAGGTGCCACCTTATTCAATGTAGAGCACAATCCTAACCATGTCTACTCAAAAGCAAGCCCCATTGTGTTCAGTGGGTCTTACTCCCATGAAAGTGTCTTTAGGATTACAAACAGATGCAACAGAGGTGCAACAGAGGAGCAAGAATCCTGGAAGTGGGTCTTTAAAACTATTTTTCCATTGTTTTCTTTATATGCTTATTTTAATTCATGGGCAGTTCCAGAATAGAACCCTCGTGGAGAAGGAGGGAAACCTGTATTGGAATATAATACAAAATAATATACAGCAAATATAAAATATAAAGAAAAAATAAAACAAATTAACCTTTAGTCTCTCAGGTCTCTCAGACTTCAATCTGCCCCCTTAAACATGAGTAAGGCCACTGATGACAATAGGGCTTACTTTAGAGTAGACATTCAAGGCTACGTCTCTTGAGGCTGAAATCCTAAACAGTCTTTCCTGGGAGTAAGACTCATTGAACACAATGGGGCTAACTTCTGAGTACACATGGATAGGGTTGTGCTCTCAGGCTCCTTTACATTCCCCCCCTTGCACAGGAGTGAGGCTTACTTCAGAGAAGACACTCATAGGTTGGTCTCTCAGGAGAGTCGGAGCACATGCTGGTGGAATGCCCAAACTGGACATATCTTGCCCAGGACATCACCTGTATATCAAACTAAAATTTATTAGAAACAAGTGAAAACATATCTGCATTTCAGGAGTAAAATTCCCTCCATGCAACAACCCCGCATGAGCATCATCCCTGCCTGCACATTGTCCCCTGATGCATATCTTCCCTCTGTGCAATATCCCGATGTGGATCATCCCCCCATCCGCACCCCCCGTACAACATCTCCCCATGCACACCATCACCCCATGCACACCATCACAATTTTTTTTTAAAAACTACTTTTCTGCTGATGTAGAGAGGCAGTCATGCAAGCAATTGTTCCATTTTTTTCAGTCCCAGCATCAAACCCCTGCAGATACTGAGGTGCCACCTTATTCAATGTAGACCCCAATGTGTGCACCCTCCCTCCCAGTGCATCAGCTGGATGTTGCTCAGTCAGTCTTCCATGTTAAGTATAGGACAGAAACACGTTGCACCCTCTTCAGTCCCTTAAGGCAGTGGTGAGATTCAAATAAATTAACCACAGATTCCCTGTCCCATTAGTAACCTGTTCTCAGAACCAGGCGCTCATTAGCAAAGGGTTCTATAGAACCTGTGAGAACCCCCTGAAGCCCACCACTGCCTTAAGGGTTAAATTTCTCAACATCGGTTCTTGGTGGGTGTTCATGTCACAGAAGGACAAAATTTCCGAATTTTCATGTTTCCAGGTCCAGGGGTTGGGGCAGAGCATCCCTCCTTCAGGGATTTTTCAATGGAAACTATAGGGAGGAAAATATGTTGCACCCCATTTCACCCAATTTCCAAAAACTGGTTCTTAGTGGGTGCCTCCTTCAAAAAAGGAACACCCTCCCCAAATTTCATGCTTCTAGGCCAAGTGGTTTTGGCTGGCTATGGATGAGTCAGTGAGTGACTTCTCAGTTATATATTAAATATATAATATATAATATAAAATATATAAACAGTATAGATGTTTGCTTGCCTTGCAAATCTCTCAATCCAAGTGACTTTCAATCCAAGATTTTACTGTAATTTCTTAAAATTAGAGATATTCTCAAACTGGATGTAGTAATCTTTCTTTCTTTCTTTCTTTCTTATGTAATTGTTATTGCCTGCATGACTGCTCTGGCCTTCTATTCCATCGCCCCTCAGAGGCATTCTCAAGTCTGCTGTTAGTCTTGTATTAGTGCAGAACCCATTAAAGCTAATTTGTTCACCCTAATCTCCATTTATTTTTCCCTCGTTGATATTAGATTTGCTTCTCTATTGCTCTATTCTGATTTCCTTTTTGTCTTTCTAATGGCTTTTTTCCCCCTTCCTCAAATCACATTAACTTCTGGAGGCCACTCAGACCCTCAACATGCAGCTTTCCCCCTTTTTTTGCTGTTTTGCTCCTTGGGGTCCTTAATACTCTTCAGCGATGATGGGTGCCTGTAGGCCAAAGCTCCGCACTCATGCCAGAGGAGAGCTTCCTGGTGGCCGAATCTGCTAGCTGCCCCCACTGATCTCAGCCCTTCTGGGGCTGTAGCTCTGTGGGGCTCTGGAGCTATCATTTTGCTTGCAGGGGATCCAGAAAACTTCCCTCCAGATGGTGCTGCTTCTTGGTTGTGGGAAGTTGCATTTTTGCAGTGCTCCAACTGCAGTGTGTTGTTCCAGATGCTCCAACTGCCTTTGCCCCTGGCTAGCGAGTGCGGCTGCCCTGGAGAAGGGGGCAGGACAGGAGTCCAAAGTGATCCTACCGTCTTAGGATTTCCCTCCAAAGTAGCACTCTGAGTTCTGTGATCTCAGGGTCTCCCACCAGCCTTCTGAAGGACTTGACCCAATGGGATTATCCATGACTTCAGTCTTCAGTGATGAGCTTCCTTGTGTGTAAGGAAAACGTGTGTAGATGTGGATAGCCTCAAAATGCCAGATGCAGAGGGGCACCTGGATGCAAGTGTCAAATGTCCTCCATGAAGCATCTGGTGGTATAGATCATATCTGGTGGTGTGATATAGGAAGCTGGACTAAATGGATCCAGCCTGATCCAGTGAAAGCTCTTCTTATGTTCTTGGCTTCTGGCATTCAGTCCTTAAGGGGAGGCCACGGTCCTGCCCCCACCCTCTTACTGTGCAAAATCTGGAAGGGTGAGATTGTGTTGACATTGAAAGTCAAGGGAGAAACTTTCAATAAAAGCCACTGATTGTATTTGGGTAATTTTTAGTTATGTATTTTTATTGTTTTTGTACTTCATCACAGCCTATGGCTACACTCCTCACCTCACTTTCCTGGGAGTAATACTATTGAACACAATGGGACTTATTTCTGAGTAAGAATGCTTAGGATGGCACTGTATGTATGACACTGTGTATTTGCCAGGACAAATAGTCACCCTGACTTGTCCTTGCTTTGGCAAACTTCACTGAATGTGGTGGAACTAACTTCTGAGTAGACCTGAATCAGGTGGTGCTCTGCTTTCTCCCTCACTTCAAAATTTGACTGGCATAGTCAGGCAGAGGCAGATGCAGAGTCAGGTGTTAGTTATATAGAACTAGAACCAATGGGTATGAACTGCAAGAAAGGAGATTCCGGTTGGATATCAGGACAAGATTCCTGAGGGTGGTTTGGAAGAGACTGCCAAGGGAGGTGGTGGACTCTCCCTCACTGGGGATCTTCGAGGCTCCACCAGCAGAGGCTCCACCAGCAGGCTCTAGGAGGATTTCCTGCTGCAGGCAGGGGGTTGGACTAGATGACCTAGTGGGTCCCTTCTAACTACAGTATGATTCTATGATATGTAGAGGAGTCCAAAATGGTATTTGTGAAATAACACCACCAGAATGTGAAATTTGTCTTACAAAACAAAAAATCTCTGCATGGACCTATTAACGTGACTGCGCTGTCTGTGGATTGTCCAGGTGGTTCTGACTGTGTTTCTGAGCACCTGACTCCAGGTGCTGCAATATGGCTGTCCCCTAACAAGGGGTAGAATTTTTTGAGCATGCTCAGAATAGGGTCTCCAGGTGTCCCAGAAAACTGTGACTGTTCTGGATGTGGGGGGATTGCATTCACATTCTGGGAAGTTTGAGGGGGGTCCTGTCTCAGTTCTGTGGAAAAGAAATATGCAGTCCTAGCTCAGAAGCTGCCAAGGAAAGTGCATAGAGCCCTATGGAAAGAGATACTGAGTTACATGTTTCTGTTTACTTATGAGTAAACAAATGTTTAATGGGTCCTTGGTGTGTTCTTATGTTTCTGGATTTTAAAACCAGTTTGTTTCCATAGCAGTTTAACGGTATGTTCAGTTCTGTTGCTTCAGATTGCTACAACGTTTCAACTTGGCAGTGCCTTAATTTGTTTTGGGGACTGTGGTGGCTCAGTGGGTGAAGACTCTGTGCCTCTCTACCTGAAGGACGTTAGGTTGGCAGGTCAGCACTATGTCGAGTGAGCTCCCATCATCGTCTCAGCTTCTGCCAACCTAGCAGTTCCAAAGTATGCAAGTAGATAAATAGGTTTTCCAGCAACAGGCTGGCCAGTTTCCTCAGTCTTGCATCTAAACATGGACTGGACGACTCTGATCCTGAACTGCAGACCCTGCCCTAGCATGGAAAAGCACTAGGAAGATAAAGGAAACGTCATTGTGTTTGGCAACTTTGGGTTCATAGGAGTTGTTCATACTGAAAGCATGCAAATCTTAAATGGCTCCTGTAAGTTTAATTCAAATAGTCGACTATGTGGTTGTGCTCTTCAGCATGGGTGGGAGAGTGTTTGAGTGTGTGAATGTGTGTTTGTGTGTAAGAGAGAGATGTTTTAAGCCTGTGGCAACGCCTGCTGATTGCTACAAGCATTAAACACACACACACACACACACACACACACACACACACACACACTACCTACATTGCAGTGATAACGGTCAAAAAGATGCTTTAAAACAGTTTAAAATATTAATTTGGAATTAAAAATCCATAACACCGCAATAACACTGCTTTCAGCCCTTCCATTTTAGGATTACACTGTTATCCATGAAAGAAATAAAAGTGTTTAGTCTGGCCCTGGTTATATGGCATCCCACTTTTCAAACACAAAAAGATTCTCAGAGGTTTCCGTGGCAAGACACACCATTTGTACCGTGCATGCCAGTCTCACAAACAGCCTACAAATGTCAGTGTTGTAAGTTGTCCAGACTGTTTCTGGGTTCCCCCTTTGTTTCTGAATAGTCTCCCAGTGCCTTCCGTGCTTCGTATGCTGCATGTAGTTCCCAATGAGGGCCTGTCTCCCCAGACCCACTTGGGACTGAGTCTATCTCTCAGCAGGCCATGGAGGACTGAACCAGCTTGGTGGAGCCTTTGTGAATGGCCGGCCCCTGCCAGAGGTGGTGCGGCAGCGCATTGTGGACTTGGCGCACCAAGGCGTGCGGCCCTGCGACATCTCCCGACAGCTGCGAGTCAGCCATGGCTGTGTCAGCAAAATCCTGGGCAGGTAAGCAGGGAAGTGGCCACTTGGTGCTCAGCGGGCATCCTGCAGTCAGAAACCTTCAATGGGTCTGTTGCAGGGTCCGACTGGGCCTCTTGACTACACTGAGTGGCAGCCTCTTGTGGTTTGCATGCTCAGGGGCTGCAGGGATTGCAGATCTCAATCTGAAGCCTGGCTGGGATTTAATAGATGTGCTTGTGATTGTCTTGCTTTTTGAGTACAGGATACTGAATGCACTTCTTTGCGCATACTGAGTATCTGCACCTTCTTTCACTGGAGGGATTACTTTTTGAAAGACATTCCTTGAGTCAGACCTTGCTGTTGGCCCTGCAGGAGGGAGGGGGACTGGCCCGGAAGGCAGGCTCTGGCTTCTCTTGCCACAGAGTGAGACATTCTCCAATCACGGAGCTGAGCTGATCGGTGGAAGAGCCAAAATGGAGGACAAAAAGGTCCTTTCCTGGACTTCTGGACAAGAGGCAGAAATTCAGGACAAATCCATTTATTTCTGGGTGGATGATGGTAACCCAGCCCCAGCTATCTCTTTCTGCTGATGGGTAATCCTACTACTTTCTCTATTGGAGTAGGTACTATGAAACTGGCAGCATACGTCCTGGCGTGATCGGAGGCTCAAAGCCCAAGGTGGCCACCCCCAAAGTAGTAGAAAAAATTGGGGACTACAAGCGACAGAACCCCACCATGTTTGCCTGGGAAATCCGGGATCGCCTCTTGGCAGAGGGTGTTTGTGACAACGACACTGTGCCCAGCGTGAGCTCGATCAACAGGTGAGCTCAGTGCCCTCTGCAGTGGGACCCTTTCTTTATCGCCCCTTCCAACAGCTGACCTCTGTGCCCATTTCCACGCCCACCTGGCTCAACACTTCTCTTTCCTCCCAGAATCATCCGCACCAAAGTGCAGCAGCCCTTCAACCTTCCAATGGACAACTGTGTGGTGTCCAAAGCCCTGAGTCCTGGCCACAGTCTCAGTAAGTGACCCTGGTTGCCTTTTACAAGCACCACATGTGTGATGGGAAAGGGCTCCATCCTCCCCAGGCCGTCCGTTCCCCAAGCCTGGGGATTCAATGGAATCCATGGGGGATACTTTGAAGAAGGATAAAGGAGCCAGTGTTGAATTGGAAGTGAAAGGCCCCAATGCTGCTCTGCCGTCCTGGAACAAAGTCCCTTATTGGATGGTGCAGCCTCCTCCCAAGACAGAGAAAGTGAAGCTCACCTCTGGTGATGGGCAGCAATCTGGTGCTCAACGTCCCAGGCACATTTTGCAAACCACCAGGAACTGTGGGGTAGTGACTGGAGGAGCCTAGGATGGTCAGAAGACCCATGCCTGTCCATCTCCCTGTGGCTGCCCTGGGGTAGAGGCCACTAAGCCCCAGAGATGGATTCCCCACCTGGTGCCCCTACTGCAGTCTGACCCACGTGGCAGCGGTGCTGGTGGGCAGGCGGGTGAGCAGGCGGTGGGTGTCTCTAATCCCTCCTCTGTGGCTTTCCAGTCCCCAGCTCAGCTGTGACCCCACCAGAGTCCCCCCAGTCGGATTCTCTGGGCTCCACCTATTCCATCAATGGTCTTCTGGGAATTGTCTTGCCCAGCAGCGACAACAAGAGGAAGATCCATGACAGTAAGAGGTGGTTGGGCCTGGGTGCTTGTGTGTGGCTGGCTGATGCTGGACCCAGAATGGGCTAAAAGTCTCAGCCTGTTCTAAAGGGGGGCTTAGTGGTTGTGGGGGGGCTTAGTGGTGGTGGGGGGGCTGAATGCTTCCACGTTGACAGTTGCAGTACCTAGGAAGTGCATGTCCCAGCAAAGCAAGAGAGAAGGGGGCTGGAGAAGGACTTCTGAGGTAGGGAGGAAAAGGGGAAATGGAGCCCCTCCTCGTCCCTCCCCAATGCACATAGAAGCCCACAGCACAGGGCTCTCCTTAGTGTAGACTTCTTCTTTCCTGCAGTGCTGCTTCTGGCTGCTGAGCCTCCTGGCCAGGCTGTTCTCACCACAGCCCTGCCCAGGAAAGAGGGAAGGAAGCAGGGACTGAGTTGCAGAGGTGGCAGGCACCACTCCCAGCCTGCCTGGACAGGTCTGCAATGGCCCCAGTCCCGCTCTGGAATATGCTCAGGCCATGCAGATGTGCTCTGGGCCTGAGGTGTTTCCAAGGTGGGCCTGAGCTGGGCTTGTGGCAGAGCCCTTCTAGACTCAGCCCTCTTGGTGCTTCTCTTTTGGAGCCAGTTTGCTCTTGGTTGTTCCAGGCCCTCTGGAGCACCTTCACAGCTGGGGAGGGGAGCACACCCTGGGAAGTGGGAGAACAGCTGATGGGCGGTGGTGAGCCAGTCAGATGACTGGGAGTGCACGGCCATTGGATTGGGCATTCAATGCACACTGCAGAGAAGTCTCCAGGGGGCCAGAGAATGTATGGCAATGAACTGCACCCCGGTATGCTGAGAGCAGGAGGCGGAGCAGACTGTACTGGGCTGCCTGGGACTCACTGGCTCTCGACCCTGGCAGGTGACCAAGAAAGCTGCCGGCTCAGCAGCGACTCCCAAGACAGCAGTAGCAGAAGCACCCCCCACAAGCACTTACGCAGCAGCGACACTTATGGGCAGCACCTCCTGGAGTGTCCCTTTGACCGACAGCACTTCCCAGAGGTCTACTCTGCCCCCAGCCAAACCAAGGGGGAACAGGTGCGTGTGGATTCAGCAGCACGGAGGCTGTTTGGTGGAGCAGGGTGGGCAGAGGGGGCAGCGGGCTGAGGAGATTAGGTAGAGGTGATGGGCTGGTCTCTGGTGGATTGTGGAGGGAGGCAAACAAGGGGGGTTAAGATGCTAGAGGAATCTGAAAGGGCTGTGCTTGCCTGGCGCTGACTGACCTCTCGCTGTCCGACTGTCTAGGGCATTTATGCACTGTCCCTGCTGAACAGCACTATGGATGATGGCAAAGCCATGAGGACACCTGCCAACACCCCGCTTAGCCGCAGCCTGACTGCCCACCAGGCCTACTCCACTGTGCCAGGTAAGGGACTGATGGGACCGTATCCTTCCCAAGTGTTAAAGTCCTCACCCAGCCCAGAAGGATGCAGTGCCCAGAGTTTGGGGCCAGGCTCCAAGGACATGAGGAGAGCCCTGCTGGAGGCCCCCTGACTCTCCTGGCCAGTCCTTTTGTTCACAAGGGCCAACCTAGTCCTTCCAGACGATTCCTCTCCTTCCGACTGGCATTCAAGATGCACAACCTGGAGGGAGCCCAGAGTTCTTTTGACCAGGAGCCATTAACAGGCTTCGGGACCACCAAATATGCCCAGTCTCTGCTAAAGGCCAGTGGGGAACTAGGATCCAGAGGAGGCTTTGACTGCGAATTCACAGCTGCGTAGGGAACACTTTGTGGAAAAGTCCAAAGTCCTGCTAACCCTAACCCTGGTGCTGAGCAGCTCCTCGGCTCCTATCCTGACTGGCCAGTCCTTTCCAGAAGCGAGTGCTGGTCATTCTTGCTCCACGTGACTGAAGACTCCTGGGCTTTTTCTCTAGAATCATCAAGTTTTAAGGGACCTAAGAGGTCATCTAGTCCAACCCCTGGTTAGAGCAGGAAAAGGCAGGTGCTCTTGTCTGAGAGCGATCCTGTGGGAGGGAGTCCAGCCCCAGACAGGACTCGGCCTCAGCCTCTTCCTGGGACCTCTGAAAACTCACTGATGCAGTCTAACATTTGGGGAGGCCAGCAGCACCCACAAGACAGGTGCTGCCAGGGGGTGGGATGCTCAGGAGGAGGGACAGTCTTGCTCGCAGGAAGGGCTTCCTCTGGAGCAGGTGTGTCCAAACCCCAGCCTAGGGGGCCACACTCACCATCCAGCCTGTGGACAAATCTTAAAATCCTATGGATCAGTCTCTAATGCATACTTGTATGTCAATTTATGGCTATTCAAATCTGAAATGTGAATCATCTTTCCACCCCCGACACATTGTCTGGCCCTTCTGCCAAAAGGTTTGGGCAGCCCTGCTCTGAGGAATTGGGACCACGCAATTCATGGGGTGAGGAGCCCCTGCATTCCCTCCTCCAGATTCCAGGGGCCTGATCTCCAGCTTTCATGCCCCCCCCAAAAAAAAACAGGCCAGACCCCCCCACCAGCTCCCTCAACTTCCAAGCTCCTCAGAAAACCCTTAGCCTAGAGGAGGCGCTGGATGTTAGGAGCTGGGGAGCAAAGTGGAGACACCCCGACCTGTGGGTGAAGCTGGTTTTGTAGCCCCTTAGCAGCTTGGGCCCTCCTCCAGCCCCCTGGAAAACTGCGAGAGACAGCCTGGATGTGAACAGCAGAGCTGGCTGGCTGGGTGGACATGCCCTAGCAGTTATCCAGAGTCGTTCTGTTCACGAACCCAATGCCGCTCTCTGCCCCCAGCTGACTCTTCTTCCCTTCCTTCCCTTTTAGGGTGTGAAGCAGTGGGCTCGACACTCCCTGGATACCCTCCCCACATCCCCTCTGGTGGGCGCGGTGGCTTTGGCTCCTCCACAGTGGCAAGCGTGGTGGCAGGTAAGGAGGGCAGCTGGGGAGGGAAGGGGGGCCTTGCTGCTGCCCTGGGCCAGGCTGACCCCCTGGAGTCCTCCCAGGAGATGGGATGCAGATCCTGAAGCTGACGGCCCTGCTGATCTCACCAAGCTTTTCAGGGTTGATCTGAACACTGCGGGCATTGAGAGGGGTTGCGGGTATGACGCCTGCTATTGCTCCATGCTGCCCATGCAGGAAAGGAGGATGCAGAGGGCCTTTCCTGGACACAGGGTTCCAAAGAGGACTGTCCTGGGCAGGGCCTACTTAGGACTGCAATGCTGCCCTTTCTGGGTTCCCACTCGCCACACTCTGTCTGGTGCTGGCAGCTGCCCACTGGGTGCCCTTAGTGGCCTTCTCTGCCCAGTTCCAGGCCAGGGATATGTGGGGGGGGGGGGGAAGGAGCTGGAGCCCTTCCTTGCAGGACTCCATCCACTCACCTGTGGGCCTTGCCTTCCAAGCCTGATTCGGGTGTTGGGGGCGGCTGCGCACCTCCAGAGTTGGCAGCAGCAGGGAAGGAATGGGCTTCTCCTTGGCACCCCTGCTCAGGTAGCACCACCAACAGCAGCTCCCTTTTCCAGGCGCCTCCCTTTTTCAGGACAAATCCCACTTTTCAGCCGCCCGACTTCCTTAGTGCTCTTTTCGGAACTCATAAATTAGACACAATAAAGTACAACTGATCGTGTAGATGTACAAACGAGCACAGAGTGTTTCAATTCCCTGTCTGGAAGGAGACACAAAGAAGAGTGTTTTCCCCTTGATCGGGTCTCATTTTGGACCTTGACGGGCGGCTTCTGAGTACACGTGCTTTAATGGGGTCTGTCTGGAAATCCCATCGGCAGAGTTGTCTGAGCTGCTGCACTTGACTCACCTGCTGGATGCTGCAGGCTTCCTGGACTGCCCAAAGGAACTGCAGGGCAGGGGGTGGAGTGGGGGGACCCCCTTGTCCAGCGCCCTGGCTCGTGGGTGCCAGGCTGGGAAAGGTGGGTGAAGGCGGCTCTCCCTATGAGGAACGACACCTGCTGTCTCCCCTGGCTGAGTGGGGCGAGGATGGGGAGGGGACGCAAGATGCCTCCTCTGGGGCCAGGACATGTAGAGCCTCAGGCGGGAGGCGCGCTCAATGCGGCGTGGCAGAGGCAGCCTCTTCCCTCCCCTCGAGCGTGAAATTAGATCGGAGGAGGAAGGCAGGCAGGGGGCTTTTTCCACAGCCTGTAATGAGGACGCTCAGTCATGCCAGGGCCCTTTCCTCCCTTCCCCCACCTCAGGGGGCTGCAGCACCCCATCTCAATTGGAGGCAGTGGGGCCACCTTTCTGGCAGGGCTGCCTCTGCGTTGTTGAGCCACTGCCCTCCCCGCCCTTGGATCCAGGTACCCTGACAGGCTGGGCAGTGGCAGGTTCTCAGGGAGCCATTTCTTGGGAAGGCCTGCCTGCCTCCCTAGCTGTAGAGCTGGGAGGGGCCCAGGATGGGGCAAGTGGGGCTCCCAGGTAGCAGGACCCAGATCCTCTGCCTGGCTAGCCTCTTCCTGCTGCACACACAGCCCACCAGTCCTCCGTCCCCTTCAGAGAAACTGCCCTTCTGTTCTCTGCCCGTCTCCAGCAGGAAGCGAATTTCCAGGGAACGCCTTCAGTCCCACTCCCTACGCAAACTACGGTGAGACCTGGCGTTTTCCAAACCCCAGCCTGTTGAGTAAGTATTGGGGGCGAAGCCAGGGGGCTCTCTGGGTCTGTCAGGCCCTCCAGGAACGTCTATCACTGGAGGTGGCCGGTTGGCCAACATGCTCCCCCCCAAGCACTGCCCATCACCAGCCACTATGGGTCGCTCAAGGTGTCAAAGGTGCATAGCTAGCCGGGCAAGTCAGCCACTGTCAGCCACTCTCAGCTCCCAGCATGGGCCACTGGCTCTCTCTTACTGGTTAGCCCACTCTCCCAGGAGGAGAAAGGCAAGGGGGCGCCGCTTTAGAAGTTCTGGTACTTTGGAAGGAAAGCCAGCAGGTGCCACAAGACCCAGGCTGTGGGAGGGTCAGGCAGGTGCCACCCTTGGGCTGTTCCTGCTGAGGCAGTGAGATCACACTGAGGGCCTAACACAGTCCTCAGAAACAGGTGGTGGGCAGCACTGAGCCCTGTGCTCACCCTTGGCCAGCATTCACTCCACCTGTCCTCAATTCTAGATTTGGCTGGAATCAGGGCAGCAGATGCAAGGGTAGCCTACGTACCCTGCCTCATCCTCCCGGCCAGGGCACGTGCAACGGCTGCACAGAGCTCCCAGAACATGGAGCTCCATATGCGCATGTCAGCATCCAGAACAGTCTGGTCCAGCATGTGACTGTTGGAAGATCAGACGTGCTTCCAGTCCTCTCCGGGCTGAAAGGCCTCTTCCACTCACATGCATTGCTATGTATGGATGGCTGGAGGTGCTGAAGAATCAGCCTACATTCCTCCTTGATTCCACTCCCATTTAGGCAGGTGCAGACAATGCAAATGAGTGGAATCCCCTTGCCTGACGGAGGGTCTCCCTTCAGAGTCCTCCCTGCACAGTCACCAAAGAGGGTCAGAGCTGAGTGAGGGGCTTCTGCCAATGGACCTGTCCCTGCCCGGCCACACTCTAAAGCAGGGTCTCCCAGTATTTTGGCCAAAGGGCCACATCAAGTGTCTGGCATGTTGTTGAGCGCTTAGAAAATTGAAATAGAGAATTTAAACAAATACATTAGAGATGGAACTCTAATTCTGAGAACACCTTCTGGATGCAAGCAAAGCACAGATCTGGTTCTGACCTGTGAAGTGGGCAGAAGATCTCAGTGGACCAACAGCTGTAGAACCAGAAAGTTTGGAGACCCTGCTCTAGAGGCCAGCCATTGCTCCAGTGACAGCTGATGGGGATCAACTCAAAGTTGAGGTGGGTCAATCTACAGAGACCTTGTTCAGTCAACTCCTTTCAGCCCAGAGACCTGGATAAAAGGGGGACCCTGAACATTCTTACAGCCCTCAAAGAGACGAGAGGAGCCCGGCTGATGTGCAGTGTTTAGGGTCTGTGGAAGGGGGCCTCTGTTCTGACCAGTGTTTCATGGGAAGCAGCAGGCGGATCAGGGTAGGGAAAAGAACTTCCCTGCATTCAGAGGTGAGGAGCTGGTGCTCAGTCCTGCCTTGGAGTTACGTGGGTGGATGGCTCAGTTGAGTAGAGTAGAGACTGGTGGGATTAATGTGTGTTGAGTCAGAGTGAATGGTTAACCTTGGCAGATGGGTTACTAACAGGCACTTCCTTTGTGCAGGTTCCCCCTATTATTACAGTCCTTCAGCCTCACGGGGCCCAGTTGCCCCCACCACCACGTATGACCATCTCTAGGGGTGATGCACAGCAGCACAGAGTGACGGACTGCGGCCCACTGCCCGGGCCTGGCACAGCACATGCCAGAAGAATGCTCAGCTTGGGCAAAGGACACCAAGGGGATAGCTACATATGAATATCTGCCTGGACATACAGGGCATCCTTCTTCCACTGGGGGGGTGGGAAAGGGCAATGTCCAGTGGTTACACCAGCTTGTGGGGCACAGCAGGCTAGCATGGCAAGGCCAGAGAAATGAATATTTTCACTTGAGAAAAAGGAGCAGACGGGGGGATAGGATGTGAGGCAGAAGCTGGCACAGGGGCCTGGAGCCCTTCACGGTCCCTGGACACTGGCAAGGGCAACTGGAGACCTTCGGAACAAGCAGCAGCCAACTCGCCCAGAACGGGAGCCATGCCCTCTTCCTGACTGTGCCACAGACCCCATTTCCTTTCATCCCTCTTGCACTGATCAACTGCTGGGCTGGCATCTTGCGGAGACCTGGGGGTTCCCCTGAGTTTTAAGAAGCAAAGTTCACTGAGGATTGGGGTGGGATGCAGCATGTGGAAGGAAATACTTCAAGGGTCTGCAGCTTAAGATGTTTATTTGGCACATCTCGGTCTGGGGTGGCTTAAGCAGCTGCCCTGGGGGGGCAGGGCCCCCTCCTCGCTGGTGAGGACCCCAGAATTCCTGTCTCTTCCAGTCTCCTGCTCCACAGACCAGCACAGCAGAGAAGGAATGTCGGCAGAGCTGCTCCTTTGGCTGCCTGCTCCGCTCCACTGAAGCTCGGAATTGGGGGCAAAGCCTTGCAGAGGAACAGGCCAGGCGTCGGAAGGGGAAGCGACAGGCAAGAGCAGGAAAGGTCACACTGCTGGCCACTCTCCAGCCGCCCACCTGCAATTCCTCCCCCATGACCTCAATGCCCCCTCCCAGCACAAGGACTTTCACTATTTAGTGGAAGTTGGAATGCACCCACGCACACACCTGTGCTGCCCCCACCCCCTCCTCCAGCTGAACTGCTTCTCCACTGGCTATCTCAGTACTGGACCTGATCCTGCAGCTACTCAGAACCTCCCTTCCCTCTTCAGACCCAATGGGGGCCAGTGTGGTGTGCCTGCAGAGCCATCGTCAGAGTGGCTGCCTGGGGTTTCTCCAGCCTGGGCCCTCCTCCGGCTTCCCAGGCAATTTTCTCCTGGGTCCCCTGAGCACTGATGTGCACCCCACATGCCTGTCTCTGCCGCCACACCCTGTCCACTGTCCATTCTCTGGACTGCTTGGAAGCCACAGGTAACACCCCCCAAAGTTTCCTGTTGACATTGAAAGCAGCTTTGGGCGACAGTGAGGAGGGTGGTGGGCACTGAGCAGGGTGAGGGTGGCAGGTCCATAGGCAGGATTCTAGAGGTTGGGGGAACAATAATTTTTTGGGGGGGATTATGTTGGGTATCCATATTGGTAGCAAAATGAAAATATGGGAAACATATTCAAAACCCCTTCTGCTCCCCCCAGCTATTGCCATGGAGGGTGGGGAGTGCCCCCTTTCTCCCTCCTGGCAAGAGGGGTTGCTTGGAAGCCACTCACGTGCAGAACATTCTTTCTATATATCCCGTCATTCCCAGCAAAGGCCCCAAATAGCCAACAGTGCAAAAGCGTCACTTTTCCAACATCCCAGCCACCTCCCCATGGAAGGGTCTCAGTGCAGAAGGGTGGCCAGGTGGCATAGCCACAGAAAGAGGACAAGGCCCCCCAAATGTAGGACACCCCAGAAAAACATAGGACGTGACCAAATAAAAGCTGAAAATGCTTGCATATTTCTTTCATGTGGTTAATTTAAACATTGGCTGCAAGCCTAACCTCCATTTAGGCTGGCCTAAGCCTTGGCATGAGTCCTGGGCTGACCTAGCGGTGTCACCAACGTGCCATAAGGCAGGTCTACCCCACTCCTGGAGGGAGGTTGGCTTAGGCCAATGCACAAGCATACCCAGCCCTCCCCCTCTCCAACAGACAAAAGCAACAGGTGAGTTAGGCCAGCCTAAATTGGTTAGGATTGCTTGTAAGTTCAACGTACAATCCATTCCAAGGAGGCTTCGTGCTGCCAGCTCGTAAGGAAAAGGAGGACAAGGATGTTTTCCAGGATGCTCGGATAGATAAGAGGACGTGTCCTGGAAAGGAGGACATCTGGTCAGCCTGTCTTGAAAGGACAAAGGAGATTAGTCAGACCCTTTCTAGCACAAAGGGCAGGAGGTTGAAGCAGTGCTGGCAAGGGGGGGTCCTCCTCGCACCCCTTGCTGCAGCATTCAGCTCAGCCCCTTATTAGGAAGGGAGTTTTGGAAGACTCCATGGAGGGCGCGTCCCAAGAGTCCCCAACGATTCTCAGCCAGCCCCAAAGGCGCCTCCACCAGGAGCAACATCAGAACTTTGCAGGGGTCCCGGGACTTCTCCAGCCCACAAGCTGTCCCAGGAACTGTCACTGCTGACGCCTGCTTTCAGTGATGCCATCGAGGACCTGACCCTGTCCAGCCCACACACCATGTTGCCTCCGGACCAGTCAGAGCCTCCAACTTGTCCCTGTCAGTGGCGTAGCTGAGGGGGAGGTCCAGGGGCAGCTGAGGGGAGCAAGCTGAGCCTGACGCGAATGGCCAAAACTGAGAAAACCCTGCTGTGCAGAAATAAAACCAGCCTGTTGCATATCAACGGAGAGGTCATTTAATGCAGAAAGCAATGACACCGACTGCATCGGAATGTCTGTATCTATCAAAAGTTATGGCCAGAAAATGGAGCTGCAACTGCCTCGTGGAACAAAAGGAGGATTTTCTTCACTTCGGAGACTGAGCATCCTGAGAACCAATGAGGTGCAGTGGCATAGCCAGAGGGGGGCAGAGGAGAGTTTTGGAGCCTCTCCCCAGCCTGCAATGGCTCCGAAGGGCTCCCTCCAAAACTGACTCCTCTGCCCCCCTCTAGCTACGCCACTTTTGAGATGTATTACGGCACTGCGTGGAACCAAAATGTATTACTCTGAGTCAGCTGCAATTTCCATGTAACATGCTAGTTAACCCTAAACGTGAAAAGGCACTTTTCAAGTGGTGCTGCTTTTCTATTCTTCATGCCCAACCAGGCCTCTCTGCAGTGATTTTCAAGCTTTTCCCGTCACTGACCCTGTCCTGCCATTGCCAAGGCACACCGTCAGTCTTTGGCCAGTTGAGAAGACACAGCATGCTGCAGATTGGGGGCTCACAGCCCACTGGCCCTTCCCGCCACCTCCGTGGCATCCCTGCAGCCCACGTGCATTCCTGCCACAGTGCACTGGTGAAAACTGCTGCTCCAACCATTAAGGGGCACACTTTTTCATGACCAACTTAATTACATTTGAGATTCAAAATCTTCTTTGAAGGAAGATGATGACTTAGCTCTGCCACTGGTTGGGGAGAGCAGAGCAAATGGGAGGCGAGCTGCTGGGGGGAGGAGGGAGGGGCCCCCTTTTCACTTTTTAAAAAGCCAGGGTGCAATGGCACTTGCAGTTGTGCCATCACTCCCAGGGCAACACTTGGAGGTCTGCAGGGGGTTACCTGATCATTAGCCATGCCACAGTTCCCTTCTCCCCAGTAAGGGGGTGGGGGGAGGTTGGCAGTTGGGAGGGTGAGCAGGAGCAAGGAGGGAAGGCCTGTTCCGTGCAGCCCCCAGAAAGGAGCCTGTACAGGATCTGTCCCAGCTGCGGCCCACTGAAGTGCCAAGAAAGCAGCACCCCCAGTATTGTTAGGGAAAGAGGCTGCCAGGCAGCTTCCCAGTTGGGGGGGAAGAGACCCCCAGAGCCCGTTTGTTTCCGTTTATTGCACAAAATCCCCTCTGTCTTTACAGCAACTTGGGGGGCAGGGTTAAGGCAACAGGGAGAGGCTTGGCCCCAAATGTGGCAGGACCATTCCCTGAGTCTCTGAGATAGAAGAGAGGCGAGATCAAAGCTGCCCAGTGCTTGGCACTCAGCACCCAGACAGATCCCACTCTGATGAGGACCCAGAGCTTAGGGATTCTCTGCTGGTTGTTGGGACAGCCCCTGGAAGCATCCGTTTGCCCCTCTCTGAAGGGCTTTCCTTCCATTTGTACCATGACATCCTCCTCCAGCCAGCAGGCCCCCAAGGGCCTGGAGAGGGAGGGCAGAGGGACCCTGCTGGAAGCCCTCACAGCAAGTGCTTGTTGCGCCGGGGAATGATCTTCCTCACTGTCCTGCGCTCCGAAATGTTCCGCTTCACCTTGACGCCCCCCAGCGGCCCATCTGCATTCAGGGAGGGGCTGGAGTGGGACTTCTTCAGACCGTGGCTCTCCTCGGTGTCTCCCAGCTGGGCCTCCCACTGGCTGAGATCATCTGTGGCACAGCTGAGCTTCACCTCCAGCAGCCGCACATACGTCTCGTACCGGCGCTTCTGTGACCAGGACAAGGGGGAGGACTTAGGAAATCTGAGGCAGCCGCAAGGCTCTCCCACTGACTACAAGAGAAGGATGCAGCAGCCTCCAGGGCATTCGGCCAGTGGCATACCGAGGGAGGTGAATGCCCCAGGGCCCATGCCTCTGATGGCAGTGCCACCTTCTTCACCCCCATTCCCATTTGGGGGCCTTTGGAGAACCAGGAAGGCTGTGTGATGCTTCCTTGGACCTCCGAAGACCTTCTGAGACCTCCAAAAGGCCAAACGTTAAAACTCACAGAAAGTGGAAGTATTGACTTTTGGCCTTCTAGAGGTTACAGGTCGTCTTCCAAGGCTCAGGGAGGGAGCCCATGGCTCTCCAAAGGCCCCCGGATGCGGGCACACTGCCACCCTGGCACTGGTGGCACAAGGACCAGGATACCCAGTGAGTTAACCATTTCAAACAAGAGTCTTGAATCTCCAGTAACAAATACCAATTCCAAGCAAAGGAGGTAGCAACTGATTCTGGATGCTGCTGCTCACAGGCTGGAGACTGGGCAGCCCAGGCAGAACGGAGCCATCCAGCAGCCGTTCAGAGTGGAAATGATGAGGAGGAAGAGCCAGGTAGTTGGGCCAAGAGTCGGAAATGCACTCACCCTTGGCAAAAACCCTTCCCACCCCAAGGAAGTCACACCCCCCCCCCTCGGCAAGCACATCCTCCTGCGTGGAGAAACTGTGCACTTGTCGTTCTGCCCAAATAGTGGGGTACATTTCCCTTGCAGGTGGGAAGCAGGAGCACTCAGCCACCCCCATCCGCCCTGCAAGAGAGGATCCCCCACTCCGACTCACCTCGTACAGCAAATACTCCTTCTTCAGCCGGTACTCCTCCAGGTCCCGCGCACGCCCATTCTTGTCCGGCAGGTTGCGCTGGTGCTCCAGCAGCTCATCTGCCATCTGGTCTGCCCAGCGCTCGTGGGCCTGGTGCTGGTCCTCCTGCAGCCAGAGACCGATGGGGAGGGTTTGAGGGAAGAGTGAAGACTCAGAGGTGGGAGAGCAGAGACTGGACCAGAGCGAGGCAGCCCCAAGGCTGACTCTGCATGGGGTGGGGAAGGGAAACCTGCTGGACAGAAGCTCCCATTTCACAGCCTCTTCCTCCTCCCCAGTTCTGCTTGGCACATCAGGTACTGCCCAGACCTGCTGGTCCTGAGGAAGGGGTTGGCCAGGACTGCTCAGCTGGGCATTGCGGGGCTCTTGCCTGCCAGACAGCCCACCTGGCCAGAGGAAGTACATCATGACCAAGCCAACTGTTCTCCCCTCCTCCGCCATGACTCTAAGGGACACCCTCCTGAGCATCCCACCCCCACCCACCCACACACTGAGCATTGCTCCATCTCACCAAGGAGCTCTTGGAGGGTGCAGTCGGGAGGATGGGTCGGATGAACTTCCGCTGAGAGCCCACTGCTGCTGGGAACGGAGGGGAAGAGAACATGGCCGCCACCAGATTGATGCGTGAAATCCAAGAGTTCATTTCCTCCGGGGTCCTTGGGAAGGCAGAGGCAATGCTCGCTCACTCAGCCCCACAAAAGACTTGCAGCAGTTGGGGCAGAAGCCGCCCGCAGCCCCAGCCAGCCAACCTGGGCTGTGTTAACTGCCGTTTTCCCACTCAAAGAGAGTCTGCCCATCCCCAGCAATGGCATCCGTCTGTCTGTCTGTCTGTCTGTCTGAGAACACCCAGGAGTGACAACCCATCTGCAACAAGGGAACAGGAGGGGCTCCAATCTGCCCCCTCACCCCTGTTGGTCTGCAGGCAGTACAGGTTCTCTGCAACCCTCTGCAGTTCCCGTCCAACGGTTGGTTCAGCAGGGCTGGGGGAAGGCTGGGAAAGTGTCTCAGCCTCAGGCGGGTGACAGAAAGAGAGCAGGGAAGGGCAAGGATAGAGCAGGGAAGGAAGAAGAGGCCCTGGCTCAATTGGTGACACTCACGAGGCCTGGAAGAGAACAATGCGCCAGTCGGCCGTCTGCAGCCGGAAGACGTGGGGCCGCTTGGTGTACTTGGAGGCCTTCTCCGCCAGTGCGTGATGCACCCCAATGGGCTCCTCTGAGCTCAGGACATCAGGGCGGCTTTCATCCTGTAGGCAGCAGAAACAGGCTGCAGGGGCAGGTCCAGGAGGAGCCTCTCCTGCCCCACCACCAGTCCTGGGAGTTGTCAGGAAATGGGATCCCCTGGGGGGGGGGGGTGTCCAGGACATTATCTGCACTCTCAGCACCAAGGATCAGGGAAGCTGCAGAAGGCACAGGACTGCGAGCAGCTACTGCTTCCTGGACGCTTAGTCCTCAGTGAGGGGCCGAGACACCGTGAGGGCAGGGCTTGATCCACATTAGTCTAGAAGAAAGCCCGATCCACAAGGAGCAGCCCTGGGGCTGGGGGGACACGACACTGCCTGAGAACAGCAGTCCAGGACAGGTGATCAGGCACTGGCTCTGCAGCACAGGCGGAACCCCCAGCTCGGTCTGCCACTTCCGCTTCCTTGCAGACTCTGTCTTGAAGCCCACAGAGCTCCTGGCCAGTCTCCGCCTGGGGCACTCGTGGAAGGAAGCGTCATAGAATCATAGAATCATAGAATCATAGAGTTGGAAGGGACCTAGTAGGTCATCTAGTCCAACCCCCTGCCTGCAGCAGGAATTCCCCCTAGAGCATCTCCAACAGGTGCTCATCGAGCCTCTGCTTGAAGATCCCCAGTGAGGGAGAGTCCACCACCTCCCTTGGCAATCTGTTCCACTGCCGAACCGCCCTCACAGTCAGGAATTTTTTCCGGATTTCCAGCCGGAATCTCCTCTCTTGCAGTTTGTACCCATTGGTTCTAGTTCTGCTTTCAGAAGCAGCTATGAACAAATTGGCCCCTTCCTCCCTATGACAGCCCTTCAGGTATCTGAAGAGGGCAATCATGTCTCCCCTCAGCCTCCTCTTCTCCAGGCTGAACATCCCAAGTTCCCCCAACCTTTCCTCGTAGGGCTTCCCTTCCATCCCACTGATCATTCTTGTCGCTCTCCTCTGGACTTGCTCCAGTTTGGCTGCATCCTTCTTAAAGTGAGGTGCCCAGAACTGAACACAGTACTCAAGGTGAGGTCTCACCAATGCAGAATAAAGAGGAACTAGAACTTCTCGTGACTTGGAAGCTACAGTCCTCTTAATGTAACCTAAAATGGCATTTGCCTTCTTTGCAGACACATCACCTGCTGACTCATGTTCAGCTTGTTATCCACGGCGACTCCAAGATCCCGCTCACATGTTGTGCTGCCAAGCCAAGTATCCCCCATTTTATACCTATGTTTTTGGTTTTTATTGCCCAAGTGCAGAACTTGCACTTCTCCCTGTTGAGGTTCATTCTGTTTGTTCCAGCCCAGGATTCCAGTTTATCCAGATCCTCCTGGAGGTTTCTCCTTCTTCTCTTGTGTTTGCTACTCCTCCCAGTTTGGTGTCATCTGCAAATTTGATCAGGCTCCCCCGTATCCCTTCCTCTAAGTCATTGATGAAAATGTTAAAGAGAACCGGTCCCAAGACAGAGCCTTGGGGTACCCCACTAGAAACTGACCGCCAGGTTGACACAGAACCATTTACTAAAACCCTTTGAGTGCGGCCATCGAGCCAGTTGCAGATCCACCTAACAATTGCCCTGTCTAGCCCATATTTTTCCAACTTCCTAATTAAAATGTCATGTGGGACTTTGTCAAATGCTTTGCTGAAGTCAAGATAAATGACATCCACAGCATTGCCACTGTCCAGTAAGCTCGTAACCCGATCAAAAAAGGAGATCAGATTTGTCTGGCAAGATTTATTCTTGGTAAATCCATGCTGGGTTGTTTTGATCACGGAGTACTTGTCTAGATGTGCACAAATTGTGTGTTTTATGATTTGCTCTAATATCTTGCCCGGGATTGAAGTCAAACTGACTGGTCTATAATTTCCCGGGTCTTCTTTTTTCCCCTTCTTAAAAATTGGGACTACATTTGCCCTCTTCCAGTCCAGGCTCTTCTCCACTCCTCAGGGATTTCTCAAAGATGATCGACAGAGGCTCTGCAAGGACATCTGCCAGTTCCTTCAGAACTCTAGGATGCAGCTCATCCGGTCCAAATGACTTGAATTCATTTAGGCCAGTTAAGTGGTTTTGAACCAGTTCTCTGTCAATCTTAATCTGCTGTTCTGCACCATCCATGTTTTCATTACCTCTTTGGGGATGTAAACACATCCCCGAATCAGTCAATGATCCCGCACCCCCATTTGCACAGCCCTCCTTCTGTGAATAGACGGATGCAAAGTAGGAGTTGAGCAGCTCCGCCTTCTGCTGGTTTCCAGACACCTGTTGTCCATCCTTGTCCAAGAGCAGCCCCACCCCCTCCTCTCTCCTCCTGTTCCTCTGGGCATATCTAAAGAAGCTCTTTTTGTTATCTTTGACTCCCCTGGCCAGCCTCAGCTCATACTGAGCTTTAGCATCCCTGACCCCCTCCCTACATGACTGGGCTACCTGCCTGTACTCCTCTCTGGTGATCTTTCCAGTCTTCCACTCCCTATACTTCTCTTTCTTTAACTTCAGCTGATCCCCAAGTTGCCTGTGGAGCCAACCTGGTTTTTTCAGCATTTTCCCCCCTTTCTTTTTTATTGGAATTGTTTCTGACTGTGCTTGTAGAAGCTGCCTCTTAAGGAGCTCCCACCCATCTTGGGCCCCTTTCCCCATTAGATCATCAACCCATGGGATCCCACCTATGACTCCTCTAAGCCTGTTGAAATCAGCTTTCCTGAAATCCAACATATAAGTTTCACTCTGCACTCTTTTTATTTCCCACATTATTCTAAATTCCAGCAGCTCATGATCGCTTTCCCCTAAAGTTCCCACTATGTTGACCTGACCAACCAGTTCTTCACGATTTGTTAAGATCAGGTCAAGGATGGCCCCTCCCCTTGTTGTTTCCTCCACTTTCTGGACCATGAAGTTATCTTCCAGGCCCATAAGGAATCTACTGGAGCTTCCATGTTTGGCTGAGTTTGTCTCCCAGCAAATGTCTGGGTAGTTAAAGTCCCCCATTACTACTACCTCATATTTCCTTGCAATGCCTGCCAGTTGCTCCAAGAAGACATCGTCTACTCCTTCTCCTTGGCCTGGCGGTCTATAGTAGACGCCCACCACAATGCTTTGTTTCTTGCTTTTCCCCCTAACCTTTACCCACACACACTCCACAGGGATATCCGGAGCAGTTTCCTGGATTTCAGAGCAAGTATATATGTTCTTGACATATAATGCTACTCCACCTCCCCTTTTGCCACTTCTGTTCCTCCGGAACAGCTGATAGCCTTCCAATTGTGTGTTCCAGTCATGGGAGTCGTCCCACCAAGTTTCAGTTATTCCTATCAAATCAAATTTCCCTTCGCTTGCTAAAAGCTCCAGCTCATCTTGTTTATTTCCCAGGCTCTGTGCATTTGTGTAAATGCAACTTAAGCCCTGGAGGTTGCAACTCAATGCATTTCCCTCCTTTTTTGTAAGGCCAGGCCCCTCTAAAGATTTTTGAGTTACAGCTGTGCCCTGGCAATTTCCATCCAGAGCATTTTCCCTATTCCTAGGTTCCCTTTGGACGTAACCCACCCCCTTCTTATTTAGTTTAAAGCCCTCCTGATAAGGTTGGCCATCTCCCGTCTGAAGACACTCTTCCCCCAACCCGTAAGATGTAGTCCATCCTTTGCTAGGAGTCCTTCCTCAAGGAAGTTCATCCTGTGATCCCAGAATCCAAATCCTTCCCGATGACACCATTTTCGAAGCCAGCTATTGACCTGAAAAATCTTGCTATCTCTCTGAGGACCTTTGCCAATCACTGGGAGGATGGATGAGAATACCACCTGGGTATCCCCCAGGGCCTTAATCTTCCTCCCCAGAGCTTCATAATCCCCAACTATCTTTTGGAAAGTTTCCCGAGCTGTATCGTTTGTTCCTACGTGGATGAGTAAGAACGGGTGACGATCAGCAGGTGTGATCATCCTCGGTAGCCTCTCCATGATATCCCGTATCCTAGCACCAGGGAGGCAGCACAACTCACGGGAAAACGGGTCTGGTCGGCAGACAGCTTCCATGCCCCTCAGGAGAGAATCTCCAATCACCACCACCCTCCTCCGTGTTCTCCTTCTGTGTCTAGCTTCCCCCACACTAACTGGTTGTGGCTGCTGTCTATGAGGGGCGTCATGGCAGCCACAGGTGCCCCTGCTGACTGAGTGGCTGGCCAGCCACCTCTTACCTTGAAGAAGTAGAGCACCATCCCCTTTAAGACCGTGTGAAACACCTTCCAGCCTCGCTTCCCCCAGGGGGCTGCAAAGGAAGAGGAGTGGGCAGGTCAGGAGGTTTTGCACCCCTCCTGCTCGCCCAAGAGTCAGGCCGGCATTTTGTACTGGAACAGGTGAGAATGGTCAGGTTGTTGTCAATCTCTTTGGAGCCCCCTCTTTCCACAGCACGGGGGGCATCAGAGCCTGAAAAGGTGCTAAGGGCTGTTCTGCAGACCCCATGCTTGTGTCCAGGCACCCTCCTGGTGGGCTCCGCCGCAGGGCCCCCAACACTCACTCTTCTTGCCGTCCACTTCCGCGTGCACCTTGCGTGCCAGGGGGCCCTGCCGGTAGATCTGAGCAGCCGGGTCATGTGAGAGGGTCAGGAAGGGGTTGTTGTTTTTTCGGAGGTACAAGGCGTTGGTGAGAGCAGTAGGCTGGGCAGTTGAGGAGGGGTTGGGGGCTTCCTGCTCATCCCTGCAGAGACACAAGGGGTGGGGCACTCTGAGGAAGCCTTTAGAGACAAGTGCAAGGGGGGGTCGGGGGACACAGGTTCCCACAGCAGTCTTGAGAAAGGAGAAGCACAGAGCAGCGCACCTGCCCCATCCGTGGGTCCCCAACACTTACATGGCCCATTCCAGTTTTTCGTGCCGGATGGAGTGGTACAGCGCCTGGATAGGCAACAAAGGGCAGGGATGTCAAATTTCTCCCCCATCTCCACCTCTCCCTTTGTCGCTTGGGGTACCATTGCCACCTCCCCCCTTCTGCTCAGTCTCTGCCACCCGGCCAGGGGTCCTCTCCTGCCTTCCCTCCCCTGGACACACTCAGCTTTCACTGGAAAGGCTTCTGGCCTTCATGTGGCTGCCACAGGTTATTAGATAACTTCTAGGCCAGGCCTGGCATGGTTACACCCTCCCTCCCCCCACCCCCTCCCCATGATCCCCACCAGAGGAGCCCCTCCACGCATATGATTTAAGCAGGCGCCTACCGGGGCCTCAAACAGCACAGGGTAGCATATGGGCTCAGACCCAGCACTTCTGTGCAGGACATCCAGGAGAGATGCCCAAAGCACAGCTGCCCCCCTCTGATGGCCAGGCTAGGCCTGGGGGCTTTTCATGAAAGCACTTCCCTCTCTGGAACCCACCATCACTCCTGCCTCTCCAGCAACCTGGCTTCCCTTTCCATGGTCCCTCTGCAGTCTGGGGGTGGCCCTCTGCTCCCGTCAAAGAACAAGAGCCACATGACGCTGCTCAAGGCAGCCCCTGTCCAGGGAAGGTCCCAGCCCTGCAAGGGCAGCCTCCACACAGCAGACCACAATACCTTCAGCAGCTCCTTGGGGAAGTTCTGGCCCTCATTCAGGCCCTCAAGGTTGGTGAGAAACTCTGGGCAGGTCATGCTCCGGCCAACGTTCTGCTCCAAGAAATGGGGAAGGGAAGGAGAGAGTCGGGAGCTGTAGTGGGTTCTGTCTGCTGCGCTGCCCAAACCAGGTACCCAGGATCCCCTCCCACATTGGGAACGAGTCTCTCTCCAGCACCCAGAGCTCTGGACACCCAGGTTCCCCCTCCTCTGAAGCATCCTGTCTTTGCTCCAGGCAGGAGGAGTCCTTGGGTTCCCTGCCTCAGGGCTGAACAGAAGCCGCTCCCACACCCAAGGACCTTACTTGTCCGTGCAGGTCGGTGTTGAGGAGCATGAGGGCACAGGTGAGGGTGTGCACAGCATCTGAAGAAGGAAGGAAGAAAGTGGGGTGCTAAGCGTGGAGGGGGACCAGGCACCAGGTTTGGCAACATCACCTGCTCCTCCCCAGTTGAGGCTACAATGCCCCTGGATAGCAGCAAAGACTGAAGCCAACCAAGTCCCCTGGAGGAGTCCTCAACAGCCTTCCCTCCTGCTGCATCTGCTTCGCACCCCCTCCTCTGAGCCCCGAAGCCTTCTGTGTAGTGGCTGCTGGACTTTCTGCAACTGCTGGGAGTGCAGACCAATCGGAGCAATCTCGTTCCCAGACCAAAATCCACCCCACAGTCCTACAGCCAACTTCTTCAGGAATGGGGTGGGAGATGTCCTTGTCCCCCCACCTCCAAAATTGCATGCAGTACTTAAAGGTCCCCTCTTGGCTCTGGAAGCGGAACCAGCCTCAGTCATGGTCTCAGGCTGTGGGGCTCTTCTGGGATGAGGGTAGTGCAGATCTCTCTCCCCCCACCCCAAGACACCAGGCTGTGCAATGGCTGCTGGTGTCCTGTGTCCCCACAGGTCACATTCAAAGCACCAGCAGGAGCCCTAACCCTAAAGGTGCCTCCTCCTCCTCAGGCACTCCACAAACAGGTGAGATCCAGCCTTCCCAGGCCAAAGGCTTCCTCTGCAGTCCAGCCTTACCTGAGCTGCGGAAAACCTCCAGGTTGCAGTCATGATAGCGCTGGGAAAAATGTCGGAGGATCCGCTCCCGTTCCTGGGTCTCTCCTGTGAGCACGAAGGCCTTTAGGAAGGACCTGCCAAGGAGAGGGGGAGGCTTGGGGTGGGCAGAGGCAGGCAGGTGGACCTGGGATTGCTCAGGATCTGGAAGGGACTCTGAGAGAACCATCCCCACCACCTCCAGCCTACGTGCTTGAAACAGAAAGGGAGCCCACCCAGGGCTGGTGCCAACTAGCCTGAGCTCCTCAAGGGAGCTCTTACCCCCTTCATCCCTGGCCTTCTGACTGAGCCCTCCTCTCCTGTTTCACTACCTCTGGGGTCCACCTCTTGCTGCACCTCCCCCTGATAAACACCCTCCCCCCTCACCTCAGGGGAAGGTGGGTCTGTCCTGCTCCTACCTCTTCTGCTTCTGGGGCCCACCACAACCCCCCCCCCCACTCACAGGGCCTCTTACCTCAGCGCTTGGTCTAGAGTCTGCCCACTGAACTCGAAGAAGGAGAGGAAGGCTTCGGCTACCATCTGGCTGAACTCATTGCTGTGGACAGACACACAGAGAGAAGCTCCAGTCACAAGGGGTGGATCTTCAAATCTCGCCAGCTGTTGGGGGGCCCCCAACCCTTCCTTCCCATGACTTGGCTCCTCTCATCCCCTGCTGCAGCCCTGCCAGTCCCACCAGCTGCACAAGGCCCAGGCGAAAGAGGGCCTGTCTGTGCACTACAGACCCCCCTGCGACGCCCACAGTGAGTCTCCTGTGGTGCCCTGAAGTCTCCAGCTTGATCCAGATACAGAACAGTCCAGAACAGGTGATCAGGCATTGTGCACTGGCCTGAGAGCTCAAGGGGGAAGGGAAGCCCCCTCTTTGGGGAAGATGGGGGGGTCAGGCTGGGCCCACTTCAATAACTGAGGCAGCCAACCTGCCGTTGTCCTCCCTTGCCCCGCAAGGAGGGAGGCACAATCCTTCAGAGGCCCCCTTACTTTTTCCGGAGAAAAGAGGCCACCTGGGACCTCTTGAAGCCATCCAGGTGGTAGAGCCGTGCAGCCAGCCTGCGTGCTGCCGCCTGGTCTCCAGACGTGCCGTTCGCGAGGAGTTGTGGAGGGTGACCTGCTCCTTGAGGGTCTGGCTGCTCACCGACCTGCTGGGTCTCCTCCATCCTGCTGGGCCCCAGAGAGGGCTCCTCCTTGGGGCAGCTGCAAGACAGGAGGCATTCGCAGCTGGCATCAGAACACCCAGAAGGGACCTCTGCCCACTTGGCTCACTGGGCAAGGGGAGCCCTGCATGGTCCAAACCTGAGCCACAGACTCTTCCCCTCCCTCAAAATCTAGACTGTCTCACAGTCTTTCCAGTGGCACAGTTTCCATATCTGAATAATTTGAATCGTGCTAAGCTGCTGGTCTTAAGTAATATAGAGCAATGATGTAAATCTCTGTCGCCATATTTTAATACTATTATGTAAATGTTTGTGAATATATATATACACGAATACATAAATATATGCATGTGTGTATGTACGTATATATACAATTTGCGTAGGAGTATGCAGATGCCCACCTCTTACCAAGTGGATTAATATGAATGTTATTATCATTATTTTAGCATGCTATTTGCTTGGATATGTAAAGTACTGTTTATGCCTAATAAAGGTTTGTAAATGTATAGACTGCCAAGTGATGCCTGGACAGAGGCAAACCTGGGGGTGGAGGGTGGGGGTTGAACAGAGCACGGCCATTGGTAGCACAACCTTGCAGGGCCAGATCCTGCCCCCCCCCAGGCCACAAAGCATTCCAGTCTGGCTGGCTTGTCAGGTCTGGGAGGAAGCAGATGGGGGGTCAAGGAGAAAGGCCCCCAAAGCCTGCCTCTGAGTGGGATCTTCCCAGGAGCTCACCACGGGCAGCTTCAGGCAACTGTTCAACACCGGGGGAGGCAGCAGGCCCCCCAGGCACTGTGGCTGAGCCTTTCCCCTGCGGGGCCCAGACATTGTGGCTGCCCAAGGAAACAAGTGGCAGCTCCAGGAAGCCGCAAGGCCTTGGGTGAGGCCCCAACCATCTCCTGGGGCTGAAGTTTCTCTTCCTCCACTAATGCTTGGCATCAAACCTTGTGAGCTCTCCTGAAAGCCTTTGTGGATTGTGGGGCAGGGAGAGGGTGCAACGAGGAAAGGAAAACCAAAGGTGGCGGCAACTGATCAAAATGGCCGGGGGGGGGGGGGGGAGTTGCCAATTCAGGGAGCAGCTTCCGCAAATGGTTGCCGCTGTCTCTGACTTCCTGGCCAGCAACCAATAGCGGATGCTACAGACAAAGGACCCCAAGATCCTGAAAGAAGTGCACTTACTGCATGGTAAGAAGCTCTTCCTCCGCCTCTTCTTCTTCGGCCACCAAGATCTCATCACTGCCATGTGCGCTGGGCACCTCTGGCATCTCCAGGCTCTCCTGTGAGCTCTCCAGTCTCCCTGCTGCACCAGCAAGTGCACTTGAAAGCAAGTCTTTGGCAACCACTTCCTCCTCCAGGCAGGAAAGCGTGTCAGGTTCCTCCACCCATGTGCAAGATGGGGGGGAAGAGCAGTCACTGGGTGGAACCGGCAGCCTGATGTTCTCCTGCCAGAGACTCTGCTCTGAAGCAAGGGCCGAGAAGACCCGGGTGCTGGAAGGAGCCGGCTGGGACTCAGCAGAGAGTGGAGGCCTTTGCAGGTGGTGGCTCTCAGGAGGTTCATGCAGCAAAGCGGACACCAGGGACGTGCTAGAGGCAGAGAACAGCAAGCCGTCCCCAGGCATGTCTGCACCAGGACTGGGACCTGGGAGAGGGGCAGAGGTCCGTCACACAGCAGCAGCAGCAGCCCCTTCGCCCCCCTGGCCTTGCCCAAGAATGCCACCCTGCAGGGGGGCAGCAGAGGACAGCAGCCCATAGTAAGAGGCCTCACGAAGGAGATGATGGCCTTGGGGGACCTACTCTCACTTAATGTCACTTAGGGTGCAGTCCTAACCTAGCCTGGCTCAACTCACCGGTCTTCCCGCTCCCATGGGGATGTAGGGAGGCAAGCACAGGTCTGTGCACTGGCCTAACCCTCCCCCAGGAGTGGCGCACAGCACTGCTGTGACACTTCCAGACCAGCGCAGGACTCGTGATGGGGCTTATAATGGCCTAACTGGGAGTTAGAATTGCAGCCATGATGACCAGCCTGCACGTTTTCATACTTGGACCTTCAAGTCCCCTTGCAGGCTATTTATCCCCCTCAGCTAACCCTTGGCTGACAGCAGGAAAATTCTCTCTGGAGCATCTCCAGAAGCTGCCTGCTGAGCCTCTGCGTGGAGACCTCCAGGGAGGGAGAACCACCCCCATTCATCAGTCTGAACCGCTCTGGCTGCCAAGAAGGCCTTCCTAACTCCAGCTGGAGCCTCCCTCAGCCTGTCTCCGAAGCCCCCCGGATCCAGATTAGTTTTTTCACAGGTTTTGGCTCTGAATCAGAAGGGAAGCCTGGCCAGGAGGCGGCTGGCAGAACAGATCCTGGCACACAGAACAGTTTCAGTGTCAGAGAAAGGCCAGGGTTGAAGGAAAGCAGACTCTCCAAGCGGGGGCAGTTTAACAGCACATGCGGTATGGCTGAGCACATGCGGGTGATGGACGGTGGCAGATCCTGGCTCAGATCACCACTCAGTGGCCAGCATGCAGCCGCAGCAGTGGAAGCAGAGACCGTGAAGGAGGTGCTGCAGCACAAGACCTGCTCAAGCAACAGTCCCCCTGCACAGATCCAGGGAGGGTGACACTGCAAGCTGGTCTGGGTGCCACATACAACTGGGATGATGCTGCAGAGCGGGAAGAGGAGCCTCTTCTCTTGGAAAGACTGCCACGCTCTACCGGAGCAGAGGGAGCAAAGTTGCTCCGTTCTCTCTGACAGCAGCGGCACAGCCTCACCCGCTCGGAGATGCGGATGGGCAGCAGGAGACAAATGGTTTGGCACAGGCTGAGCCACAGGCTTTGTTGGCCCAGGCTGTGCAATGGTCTCCAGTCCACAGAGTGAACCAGGACATGAAGAACCAGAGGTTTATCAGCAGCTCAGAGTCGTCACCTTGAGAGGCCATCAGCCTCTCACCTGCCCCCTCCACCTTGAGAGGCCATCAGAGGGAGGGAAGCAATGGAAGGGAAGAATATCTCCCTCTCCTGCTGCCTGCCGGCCGGCTGGCCAGCTTCCCACTGGTCAGGATACTGAACTAGATGGGCACCCTTGGGGAGGAGAGGGGCACTGCAGCACTCACCTGTCCCAGAATGGCAGCCTATCCCTCGACTCACCTGGATCCACGCTTTCCAAACTACTTCTAGAGGGGCTGTGGTTCAACTGGTCCAGGATGCCACCAGGGACCTAGAAGTCAGGCGGTGGAAATCACAGGAGTCCAGGGCACCCCACTCAGACCCAGGCAGCCCAGCCAAGCCACCCCCCAGCTCAGTGTTTGCAGGTCACCACAGGGAGGGAGGGAGGGAGCAAGCACAGGTGCACACACAGTAGGCTGCAACCATCCCTGCTGGAAGAAGGGCAGAGATCTGGTGCATCCAGGCCACACTGCACCCCACTGCGCCCCACCTCCGGCCAAGAAACCTGACTCCTCTTCCTGCAGCAGTCACTGAGACCCAACTCCTGGCCAGCTGAGGCTAAAACCACCCTTCACTCTGAGCAAGGGATCTGGACTGAGTGCTGCTGCTCGGGAGGAGGGGGAGTTAGGGGTGCTCCTACCTCCAAGTTCCCTGTAGAGGAGAAGAAGCCTTCAGCGTCCCCTTCTGTGATCACCAAGGGGGATGAGGAGCGATGGTGGGACACGTAGGCTGGGAATGGGCTGGCAGCGTCCCATTCAGAGGTTCTGGGGACAGGGCTTGAGGCAACCCTCACTCGGGAACTGGGGCTGCAGGGGACGGGGCTGCTGCCAGAGTCGGCTGTGGCCAGGCCCTCCTCCTTCTCCACCGAGGCATCTCCCTCGGAACAGCCCCACAAGGCCAGTCTGTCATGGTCGCAAGCAGCGCCCGGACAAGAACTCTCTTGGAAGAGTGGGTTGTTGTAAAACAGATGTTCCATCTCTTCCTCCTCCTCCTCTTCCTCCTCCTCCTCCTCCTTGGATCCTTCCTCTTCCTCCTGCCTCTCCACGCTGTCCTCCTCGCTATCGCTCTCCAGAAGCAAAGGCTCAGGGGAGGCTTCAGAGGGCCAAGGCATTGGGGTCCCCAGCAGCTCCCTCTGGACAGGCTCCCTCTGCCTGTGGATCTCCCCCTCCAGGTCCAGGACACACCTTTGTGCTTGGAGGATGCTGGCCCAGAAGAGAGCCTGAGTGGCATTGCTCACCGGTGGAGACTGAACACCGTCCTTGCAGAGGCTCTCCGAACAAGGGGGAGGCCCTGCGGAGCAGGACAGCCGGGGGAAAGGGGGGGCCACTTCTGAGAAGGGCCTTCCAGGGGTCCTTTCTGGATCACATCTGGCTCCCTCTGAGCTCTCCTGGAGGAAACTGTCCTCCCTGGGCCAGGAGCAAGGGGGGGACACAGTATCTGCTGTGGGGGTTGTGGCCACCGCACTGCTGCCTCCGGGGTCTCCTCCATAGTCTGTGAGAAGGTCAATCAGGTCCAGACGAGGTGCTCCAGGGCGCTCCATCCCCTCAGTCACCATGGAAGAATCCAGCAAAGGTCCAGGCAGGCCAAGCCATGGAGAAGCTCCTCGCGCCACTTGTTTGCAGAGGGTTGAGCAACGCACGTCCTGCGACTCCCTTCCTTACCCTGGAACCAGGAGAGCAAACACAGGCTGCCAGTCAACATTCAGCGGAAGGGAGGCCAGTCGTCCGTCCGTCCCCCGTCCCCCCGCCAGAACTGCTGGACACCAGGAAGCCACTGGGAAAGGGAGGCCACCTGTCCTTGGGGTTGCTGGGGAAGGAGAGGGTCATCCGGGTGGCCCCAGAATAGATGCCAGAGACTCCCAGGGAGAGGGAGCAGAGGAACCAGAAGGAGCCGGGGCTGGGGAGGCCCTGGCCGGACAGCCCGCTTGGCCCTTGGAGAGTCCCAGGTGGGTCTCCAGGAGGAGCACAGAAAACATTCCTGCCCAAAGAGGAGCCACTGCCGGCTCTGCCCCCCCCCAAAAAAAATGGGGGACAGAGGCTCCCACCACCCACGGCTCTCAGGACACCCGGGTGTCCACCATGACCCCACCACCCCCAGGACAGGGGCAGGGCTGGGTGCAGGGCAGGGTCCAATCCAGCCCCAGCAGGAAGAGCCCTGCTGGCTGCTGCTGGCTGTGGAGGTGCCCTCCAGGGAAGCCCAGCCTGGGCAGCCTCTCAGCGCCAGTCCCGCCCCTGCCCTTCCTGGGGCAGAAGCTGCAGCAACATCCACAAGCCCTGCGTGGAAGGGAAGGGCAGAGCCGGTCCCTGGGACGGGGGGATGGAAGCCTCGCCTGAAGCCCTGGACAGCGAAGCAGAGCCCCGGCCAAGGGAGGCAGGGCGGCAGGAGGGCGGCTCCGAGGAGAAGGAGCCCCGCACGTTGGGGGCGAGGGGCGGATGGCAGCTGGGGCTGGAGAGCAGCTCGAGCGCGGCGCCAGCCCCAGTTCCGGAGCACGGACGAAGCGGGCGGGCCACTCTCCAGCCTGGGGCTCCCCGTCCGGCGCCGGAGCGCTGCCCGTCCCTCCTCCAGGCAGGTCCCCCCCCCCGACGGGGATCCCGCCTCGCGGGCCGGAGCGGAGCCGCCGCTTTCCCGGCCGCAGACCTACCTGTGTGCCCGGGCCGGAAGGCCTTCGCCCGCCATGGACGGGCAGGTTCAGGCTCTGCACTCCCGCCGCCGCCCCTGCAGGAAGCCGGCCCCGCCGGGAGCAGAGGAGGAGGAGGCGGAGGAAGGGCCGCCTCTGCTGACGCGTCTCCGGGCCCGAAGGCGCTGCGGTCGGGGCGAGCGGGCGGGCGCCTTCCGTCGAGGCCCGCCGGGGGAGCGGCCCAGCCCCGAAGCCTCCCTGCGGGAGGTTCTTCCCTCGCCCGGAGCCCTTCCCGGATCTTCCCCTCACCAGCCCTGCTCTGACCGGCGTCTCTCAGCCCTCCTGAGCCCCTCCGCCCTCCGGGGACCGTCCTTGCCCTACCGCGGGGACTGCGCAGGAGCCGTCGGTGGGGCAAGAGCGCTTCCTGCCCGCCGGCCCTGCCGCCTGCTGGGATCCTCCGCTCGGGCAGCGGCTCTGCATCGGCCAGCGGAGGGAGCGGAGGGCTCCGGAGCCCCGAGTCTCCCCTCCGGGAAAGGAAGAGCGGCCACTCCGTCCCCAGCGCTGCGCCGAGGGAGGCAGAGCAGCCCTTTCCGCCCACTGCGGCTCTGCCCCGCCAGGCTCCTGCAGCGCACCGGGGAGGGCGGCCTGTCCCGGGCTGGCGCAGAGCCGGAGGAGGCGCCGGAGGGGCTGGGATGGGCGGGCAGGGGGTCCTCGGGGTCGTTCAGCTGAGCTCCAACCCAGAGAGGGCACCTTCTGGTGCAGAACGCAAGCCCAGGAGACAGGCTCCGTCCAGCTCCTGCAGGAGCCCCCTTTCCCCCGTCCCCACCGCAGCCTCCGAAAGTGAGAGCAGAGCAGGGACTGGGAAGGTGCCCAGAGCCCTGCTTCCTCCCCCGCCCCAGGTGCCAGGGCCAGTCAGGCAGGGGGACTGGACCGCCCTGGGCACCCGCCAACCTCCTCCTGGGGGGCCTGGCAGGGCCTGCTCTTGGCAGAAGTCACTGGCAGTGCCACCCTACGTGTTAGCGGGCAGGACCCACCTCCAGGCCCAGAGTCCGCTTGCAGCTCAAAAGAACCCAGACCGGCCGAGGAGGGCCTGGAGCTCCGGACAGAGGAGCTGGGAAAGACCCTGCCTGCCTGCCTGCCTGCCTGCCTGCCGGATCACCTGCCCATCTGTGCGCTGGCAGAGAAGGACAGGCTTCTGCTGCCAGCCAGAACTGGTCTGGGAAGCTGAGAGCCTAAGGCGGCTGCTCTGCCATACCCACAGCACCAGACCCAACTTCCAGGGCACCAGGAGAGGAGGGGCTGTGGTGGAACTACCAGCCCTTGGCCGGGCATCCTTTCCAAACTCTGGTTCTCCAGACCCAGGAGCGGGGGTGGCAGGCCTGGGGCACTCAGGACTGCAGCAGCTCCTCCAGTCAACCCTGTCCCCACTTCCCTTCGCCCTCCACTCACCTTTGCTCAGTCAGCCGGACTCCTGCCTGGCCATCCAGGGGGGTTAGGTGGACTCCACGGGCTAGGCTGGGGATGGAGGGGGTGGCATCAGTCTGCTTCCTTAGGCCCCCTAAAACACGAGCTCAGGTGGGGGCTGCCTTCTAGTCCCGGCCCCCAGGCTTGTCTCTGTCCCAGCGGCCTGTGTCATCCATGCCTCCTTCTGGCTGCCGCCTCTCCTGCAGAGCCAGAAGAGAAGCAGAAGCTCTGCATAAGACTGGAAGCTCTGATGTTGGGGGGGGGGTGCAGGAGGACAGCCTCAGGCAGAGAGGCAGGCTGGCCAGCCAGCCCCGCAACTGGGGGGAGAGGGGGTATGATGGTGCAGCAGCAGGTGCTGCTCTTGCTGTCTGAACAGGAAGCCACAGAGAGCAGTTGCAGCCTGCCTGCTGCTGCCCCTCCCAGCCCTGTCCCTGTCCACCCTGACACTTGTGGCGCGTGGGGGGGCTGAGCCAGTGCCCGGTGCCCGCCTGACATTGCTGCAACTTCCTGCTGGCTGCTTCAGGCAGGCACGTGTCCTGCAAACAGAGGGCCTCTCTCTAGGCCAGCTGCAGAGCAGCACCAGGATGGGGCCAGAGGAGGGCCTGACAGGCGCTCCTGGCCAAGGCAGAGCCATCCTGGGGGCTGCCTGGGCAAGGACCCTCCCCCTCCAGCTGTGCTTGTGTGCAATGGAGGGGTTGGCAGAGACTTCTGCTGAGAGAGAGAGAGAGCCCCATGCCTGGCACTGCCTTTGTCCAATGCCAAGTTCTTGCCATTAAAGTTGCAGCGGTGGTGGTCAACATCTGGGATGGGGTGGAGATGTGGGCTGCCAACGTTCCCATATGGGCTGGGCTGGGCATTCCTCTTCCAGCAACTCCTGGAAGCCATCCTGGAGAAATTCACAGCCCCCTTGCCTGAGCACTGTGAACTCCAGCTGGGAAATCAGCTCTCCAGGAAGCCGACCACCTTCTCTGTGCCTCCTGTGGGGAACTGGGAGCATCCAGCAGAATGGCCCAGTGGGTGATGCCCCCAAGTTTCACCCCCTCCCTTGAGAGAGGTGAGGGAGTCACAGGCCTGAGGATGCCGGACGAGGCATTCAGGAGGTGAGAGCAAGCCTTGCCCAGGAGAGGCTTGTGGTCTCCACCAAAAAGGAACGTGGAGAACCCTTAGAAGTAGCGCCTTCAGGAAGCCTTTCCTGCTCTGAACCAGCTTTGTCTGCAGTCAAGGCCTTCGGTTGGAGATAAGAGGCCGTGAGACAAAGTTCCGTCTAGCACAGTTTTATTTTTTCCAACACCACAACACCATCCACCACAACAACCCACACTTTCTGGTCAGCGTTAATTCTTTTATATACAGTTTTCCTACCAAGCACAATACTAATTGCTGACTGTTCAGCTGTCTCTCCACACCACAGAGTCCATACCCAGGAGGTTGCACTTAACAAGCAGGAATCTGCAGCTAACTCCATTTCTTTGGTTTAGGCTTTCAGGCCTCACAAACCTTAACAAGGCTTCGGAGGGCAGGCCAGCCTGTGTGTTTTGGGTGGGCAGAGGCGGGTGGGTGAAGGTGGCAGAGGCTGTTGGCAGCAATGGCCTTGGCACGGGGGAGGCCCAGGGAGGTTGGCTGTAACATGGCAGGTTGGAAGAGGCCTTTCCCTGCACAGCCCACAGGTTGCAGAGAGGCAGCAGCCACCTCCAGTTGCCAGTCTGGATCCAACTGGGGCATCAGACACCAGTGCTCTGCAAGAGGGGCAGGTGCTTCTTGGCTGCGGTTCTGGTGTCCCAGAAAGCAGGTGCTGCCAAAGAGAACCTTCCCTGAGATCTGGGCTCAGCATGCACAAGCTGTTGAGACCGGAGTCTGTGGCCGCCCTCCTCCTCCTCCTCCTCCATCTCAGCCGTTCTGAGATCCCTGCCAGTTTTTCACCCAATTTTGTAGCAAAGCTGGAACTGGTCTCTGGTGCTGCTGCTGTCCAGGCACATGACTTGTGCTGCTGCGATCCCGGCCTTGTCTGGGGCTCCCAGCGGTTTCCTCGGCCTGAAGCCCAATTCAGGAGAGCCACTCAGAGCACTCCTTGCCTGAGCTCTGGACGGAGAACGAGTGAACCTCACTTTCACCCAGGCGCTCGGCACCAGAGATCCAGGTGACGCAGGGGTAGGTGGCTCTTCTTTGTCCCCGGCAGCACTGCTAATGGCAGGCACTTCCAGGTAAAGTGGTCCGTGATGGAGTTTTCCAGCGGCCTTCAGCTGCTTGTTAGTCTGAGCATCGAACGAGGGGGGCATCCAGCCCTGACTGCCACCAGCCCTGGTCTTTGGATCTTCCTCTGGAACAGCCTACCTTGAGAGGCCAGCAGGAGTATTGAGAAGCCAGCAGAATTGCCCTCCGTGACTTCCCTCAACTTTCTCCCCCCTTCCCAGAGACAGCCACAGGTACATCAAGGCCCCAGTGGGGTTGGAGGACTCCCACCAGCAGCGCAGTGGCCGCAGCAGCACCTCTGAAAGTGCCAAAGCTGGTGACTTGTGGCTGAGTCAGGAGGAGCAGAACGGGCTGCCCGACAGGTTAGGCAGCTCCCTTCCCAGGCCAGCAGGGCAGAGGGTGTTCTGCCAGCTGAATTCCCTGGGCATCCCCACTGTGCCGAGGCATTCTTCAGGCCACACCAGAGGTCTGCAAGGAGTGCCAAAGGCCGGTGGGGAGGTGGCGGCCGGCCGCCTGGCCAGAGTTATACCTCACCAGAGCCATGGTCATTCCCTAGCCAGGCCCAGGGTCGTTCACTGCCAGAAGTTGCCCCTGCCTGCTCTGCTTTCCTCCAGAAGTTGGGTCCAGTACCCTCTTATAGTCATCCAGGCCAGATGCCATCACCACATCTTGTGGCAAGGAGTTCCACAGACTGATTACCCACTGGGAAAAGAAATATTTTCTTTTGTCTGTCCTGACTCAACACTCAATTTTAATGGATGCCCCCTGGTTCTGGTGTTGTGCAAGAGGAAAAAGTGCATCTATCCACTTTACCCAGACCTTGCATAATTTGTATGTCTCAAACACGTCGTCGTCCGCCCCCCTCCCCCCCCCCCCCCCCCGGTCTCCTTTTTTAGACTGGGAAGAATATTGAAGCATGACCCCAGGCGGGTTCCAAGCAGGAGGGGGTGCTGGAAAACTGACCAGGGCAGGATGGGCCATTCAACCAGCTCCACCCCTGGTGTATGTTAAGGACAATAACTGGTGACCTCAACAAGCTATAGGGGAAAGGTGAGAACTCTTGTATTCTGAAGGGGGTTTTTCGATATTTCTGGAGCCCCCTCAGGAATGTTCCTTGCCGTCCATCTCTGATTCACTCCCTCGCACACCCAAGTCAGGCAGCCTGACTTTGCTGCCTGCTGGCCCCCACCCCCAGGCTCCTCCACTCACAGCCCCACAAGTGTCTCATTTGTGGTGTGTGTACACATGCCGATTCTTCCTATTTCCATACCCCAGCATGCTCACCATCCAGAGCACCACAGAGGCACCTGGTGAATGCTCAGAGCTGCTATTAGCATCACTGGCATTTACAAAGAGCTTTAGCAACTTTAAGGAATTTTAAAGAACAAGTTTTGAGACATTATGTTAGGGATTTTTACAACAGCCCTATAATACACAACACCAGGCTAGTGCACCCGTTTTGCCAACTGGGAAGGAATCGGCTGGAAGAACACCCTGTGAGGATGGGGTGCCACCTGTGAGGATGGGGTGTCATTTGAACCCAGGACTTCCTTGCCCACATTGTAAAGCTCTCATTTAAAGCCCTATATCAAGGAAAGAACAAGAGTTTTTAATGGAGTGGATGGTGATATGATCCCGCCATCGCTGCCTGCATGTCTCTGCTGTTCTTCTTTGGTGGGTGAGGTTCTGCATGCTTGTGTAACTGTACAAACAGCAGTGTAGCTAAAGGGGAAGCAAAGCAGGGACTCTCCGGAGCGTGCAAGGGGCCCTTTTGGAGCCATTCTGTGCCAGTCTCTGAAAGGGAGCGCTCCTTGCACACTGCAGTGTGCAGAAATTGAAGCAGGTTAGGGACCAGAGCTGTGGGGAAAAGCAGTAGAAGGCGCATCCCAGTCTCCTTTCTAGTTTTCAAATGATGCTTATGATGCTGTTGTAGCTGGCAAATTGCAAATGCCTTTATTATCTTGCAAATTCTTGCTGTCACACAAAGACTTTCTCATTAATACTCTTTCTGGAATGGGAAAGAACTGGGTCTCTCTCTCTCTCTCTCTCTCTCTCTCTCACACACACACACACACACACACACACACACACACACCCAAACAATCTGAATCACCCTGTCCCTTGCAAATCAACAAGCGGGAGGGCAATTTTAGCCTTTGAAACAGCAGGTTGAAAAAGGGAAACATGCATTGTATGATTAACTTCTGGGTCTACTTGAAGGGTATTGAAAGAGTGGATCCTCAGAACATGAACCATCAGAAAGCAGGGGGTATCTGCGCTTGACATCCCCTCTAGCGATGCCACTGTCTACAAATAGAGAGAAGTCAAGCAATCTGCTTGCATTATGAATCATCCCCATGTGCACAAACACCCTGCTTGTTCTAACACCAGCCACTCTGGGATGGGAATGGGATGTGTTCTAGATATGCAAACTCAACTCATGACACCCTGTTCTTTCCATTCACTGCACACACATTTTCCCCCAAGTCCTCCACAATCGGAAGAGCTAGAAAGGAAAGGAAAGGGAGGGGCACCCTTACCATGCTGGATTTGATGGCATGTAGCAAATGTGATGTACAGTGGGACCTCGCTTAACAAGTGATCCACATAACAAGCAAAAATTTCTCTAAGATTCTGCCTCACTTAACAAGTGTTGCTTCACTTAACAAGCACATTTGTTGGCAGTTGGGGCAGATGCGCTGGTGGGCAGCCAGCACGGATGGGGATGTTTGCTGTGCTTGTCCCCCATTTTCAAAAGCCCTGTTCCTCCTGTGGCCGGGCGTCCACTGGGCAGAGGGAGAGAACAGCAGTGGAGAAGGTGGAAGCAGCGCAGGGCTAGGCAGAAGGGAGCAGGAGAGAGGGGCTCAGGAGGAAGAGGAGGAGAAAGTGGGGAGACACTTGGAAAGGGTCTTGGATTATAGAAGAAAGTGTCTTTGATTGCAGCCTCTTAACCATGTCTACCCAGAAGTAAGCCCCATTGTGTTAAATAGGTCCTACTCCCAGGAAAGTGTCTTTAGGATTGCAACCTAAGTATACTTCATAGGATCCTGCACATTTAATGCATGTTTTGAATTCAATTCCAGTATTTTGTCATCATTTTTACATCCAGTTAATATTTTTATATGAATATTTTGTGGGTTGTGATATGGTGGACAAAACCAGCTGTCAGAATTTATTAGAATTATTATTAGAATTATTGAAATTAATTGATACCTTTGAAATCATTCTGTGGGCTGCCTATAGTAAAGGACAGGCTTGGCAAAGGCTGCAGACACACATTCCCTGACAGATGCTTCCAATCAACATTCACAGGCTCCCCGGAGAGGAGATGATAACATCACAATGCCCCTTCTCCTTTCCCAGGGGTTTGATGGTTATCAGTGATTAGCCACTTAAGGCTTGTAAAACCAGCCAAAGCTAAGACAGGAAACTCTTTGTCTTCACCTGATCCTGTGGCAATAATAAAGAAGCCCAAAAATTATAAAATTAAAATAAAATTTTAATTCTTCTTCCTGTGGGAAAGGAAACTCAGATAGATCAACCAATGTCAGAATACACGTGCTTGATTGCTTCATTGTACTGATGTGTAATGTCATGTCTTGCCACACATTTTTCCATCTCAGCTCAGGAAGCCACTGAAGATAAAATCTTTAATTGTATAAATCCTCTTGTTATGAACAGAATCATCTTATTATGTAGAGAAACAGTTGTGCTATAAAAGGTCTAGTCAATTTGGACAAACTCACTCAGTTTTTTCGTAAGATAGAAAAACTCTGTCTGGCTGAGTCCAGAGCTCTGAATAAAGAAATCCCTTGCTTGCATCATCGTCTCCTGGGTCTTTCCTGCTGATACCTACTTCATTCCTATTACAAATGGGGGCTCGTGCCGGGATTATTGGATCTGGACCTTTTCCAGGGAATTGAAGTGGTACCCAGGGGAGAGGGCTCTTGAGGCCCCCCAAGCTGGTGAACAGTGTGCTATCGATGGAAACCGGTCCTCAGGTTTCTCCAAGGCGCCTCCAACCAAGTTTGGTTGGGGAGAAAAAAGAACACCGGTTCCCATCTGATAAGAACCTGTCAATCGCCTTCGGTCTCAGGAGTACAAGCAACAGATCTACAGGAACCAGGCAAGTATAGTAACGCCCGACCCGAGATACTGCCTGAAGAGTGCACTGGTTGAATCCACTGGCTTGGAAAGGCCAGCCAGTGGAGCCCACTCAGTGACGCTGAGGGGTGGACCCGTTGGGTGACCAACGGAAGGGGACCGAGTCCTAGGTAAACTCCCGGAGCCCGGCCGTTCGCTCAGAAGGGAGGACTCGTCACCCTCTCTGACTGGGGAACATTGGCCCGTTACTCCTTGAAGGGCACCAGACCTATCCTGAAGCATAGGCTTGGATAGGTGAGACCTTTCTGTCTTGAAGCGTAGGCTTGGATAGTTGGGTAAGATATGCTAGTCTCTATCCTAAAGAATTTGGGAACGGGGGGAAGAACCTGACCAGACTTGGTAGGGAGGTAGCCCCTAAACCAACACCCAAGATTGGATAGAAGAGTCTTATCAGACTTTAATTAGCAACCAGAAAGTTTTATATTGCCTGTTAAACTATAACAGAAAGTTTCCTTTTATGTGATTTAGTTTAACTGTTCCTAGCAAAAGGTACTATTGTAACAAGAAGTATTTGCCTGTTAGACTATACTGTGGTTTAGTTTAACTGTTTTTGCTAAAAAGTATAATTGCAAGCAAAAAGTTTCTTTACCTGTTAAACTGCAAGAAGGTTCTCTTTCTATTGTTTAGTTTCACTGTTACTTGGTTACTTAAAGTATAACATTGTAATGTGATTCTGTTTATGATGGGAAGGAGAAGGTAGAAACTGTGTGAGTGAAAAGTGGTTGCATGATTGACACAAGTGAAGGCGTCAGACCCCAGACGCGTGTTGTGTGTGATTGTGTGAACGTACCAAGTGTGATTGACACCGCCGTTCTTGTTGTGAGCCACTGACGAGCCTGGCCACGCAAGCTGGAGGAAGAAGTGAAAGTTTACCCTCTGTGTTCCTTACCCCATAAATAAAAAAGACCCTGATCCTCCCCTTTCCCTATTCTGTCTTGTGAGTGCCTTTTGTCTGTGGCCTGAGGACAGACCTCAGAAAACAAACACAAGTGGCTCTGTGAGTTAGAAAAAGTAAGGAAGGCCCTTGGAGTTTGGCTCCAGGAAGGGGGGGGGGGTGGAGGCGACTAAGCCTGCCCCATTACAGGGAATTTTAAAAGTTGTAGATTAATTTTGTGTCTATAGTGCCTGTCAGTGCTTGCTTTGCATTGTCAGATCTATTTATTGTTTTCTAAAAGAACGCAAAAGAAAAGGTATTACATTGGGGGAAGAACCCCCCCCCCATCTCTCTCTCTCTCCCCTGGGCTGGCTGTGATGGGATAGCTAGCAGAGCTGCCAGAGGGGAGCAGGGATTTGGTGAACAACAGCAAAGTGGACTTTAAAAATTTAGTGTTTAGTGGATTTTAAAATTTGTGGAGGGACTAGCATGGCTCAGGTGTGCAGTGACACTGCACATAGAAGACCACAGCAGGGTCAGTTGTGTGTAACTGTAAAAAGAAGTCTGATACCTGAAGAAATTGCTCTCAGTTGTGTAAATTTCTGTATGTTGTAGTATAAGTGGCACCAGGAGGTGAGCTCAAAAAGCTTCACAAAGAGCAAAGAATCCTGGGAATTGTAGTTTGCTAAACAACTATGGTGGTGTCCCTTGCTTGATTGTGTGGTGGTGAGAGGCTCAGGGCCTCTGCATGGAAAACAAGAGTAGTTAGAGTTTGGTTGGGGGCAATGTGTTCTCAGAAAGAGCTTGGGACAGAGAGGAGTAAAAAAACAGGGGGTTATAAATACAGTAGTTGTGTGGCAACTAGAAAGCAGTGGACTAAAGTTCCTTATTAGGTATAAAAAGGTGCATGTTCTGAAGACTGTATAAATCAGTGTGTGGTTTGTGCAATCTTGTTGCCTTGTCAAGTTGTGTAGCAGGTCACACAAAGTAAAAAAGTTTCACAAGCATAGTTAGATTTTAAGCAGCAATCTTGGTTCTGGGAAGCACATGGAAGAAAAAGAAAGTCTTTTCAGTGGTGAAGTGTGAGCAGTAAGTTAAGAAGTACACTTGCCCCTTAAGATGTGTGAAAGCAATAGTCTGTGGGCAGTGGTCTGTGCCATAAGTGGTCTAGAGGTTTCTTTTTGAGAACTAGTTAAAAGAAAAAGTCCATGTTAAGGTTACCATTCTGTCTGGAGGTTTTTTTTTTCTTGCATTGGTTCTTTGTTCTAAAAACACCATCTGGGTTTACAATGCTTTGGGTATTGGCAAAGCTGAATAAAGCCTCCAGCAACAAGTATGAGTTACCAAAATTTAAAGAAATTGAATTCAAAAATACTTTTGCAATAAACAGCTATTTATATTGAGTTATGGTCAAGGCCAAAGAGAAAGGAGAGGACTCTTAGTGTAGTCTGCATAGTGTCACAGATCAGTCAAAATGTGTTGCCCTTTTCTTCAAACATAAAAATAGTGGACCTTAACATGTTGTGTTTTGCTGCTTGTGAGGTTCTAAAAAGTCAAGCAAGTTGGTCTGATTAATTGTCTTGTGGTTCAAGTTGCACCCTCTTTTGCCAAACAATAAGTTCTATAAAATAGCTCTGGAGGCCAACAGTAAAAATAGTTCAGAAATAATTAATTGAAAGTTCTGGAGTTGTATGTGTTCAAAATATCAGTGTAAGTGTTGAAACTGCCTCTGAGCATGGACAGAGTCTCTTTTCCAGGAAAAGACCTTGCCTTCAGGGACTTTCTAATCCTGATTCACGCATAACCATGGTTTCTCCCACAGAAAAGGAGGGGGGGGGAAGCTATCAAGGCTATTTTGCTTGGTATCTGTTGCTCTGCCCCAGATTCTCAACTAAATAGCCTTTATGTTCAAAGTATATGTTCTCTGTTTGTGGTGTAGTCTTTTTGCTTGAGTGCAAATTGTTGTATTGGAATGTTCAACTTCATAATATTTCAAAGACAACCTTTTAGGCAAGTCCAAGCCAAAAGAGAATTGCATTTAACTAGTATCACTGCATGTCCTCTTCCTGCAACTCATTAATCTGTATGGCTATCTATGTTTCAAATGTAAATGTTATTGTCTCTCTCTCTCTCTCTCTACACCCCGCAGGGAAAGAGTGCAAAAGCCATTAAATTTCCATTATTCCAGCAGGTCAAATAAGAGCCTGATCCAAGGTACAAAGTGTTAAAAAATGCCTGCCTTATAAAACAGAACAGTCTAGATCTGATTGCGCAAGATACCTTGATGTATCGAGGAGATTAGAAAAGGAATGTGTCCTCAGTGCAGATGGTAGCAAGCAAATTTGCTTAACAATGTCCATAGCAATCTCCTAATCCTTTTGTTTCAGCAGCAAAAAGGAACAACAACAAAAAGGAAAGAGTTAAACCTTATTTCTTTGCAGACTAAGCATGGATTTTTAATAAAACATTGCTTTTCAGAATATAAAGTTAACTGATTTATCTTGCTTAAATTACATTCATATCCACATATGAGTATCCTAGTATTATGTTGTATGTGTGTTGTGTGTCTTGCATTCTTATTTACAGAGCCAATATGATCCAAAGTACAGAGGTTACAATAAGAGTACCATAAAAATCTTATTTCCAGGACTGTGCTAAAAGATGTTAACTATCAAAACCAAGCAACTGTGTGCCAATAAAACAACAGGAAAAAGAAGACGTGGCTGCCTGCATCATATCAGATGGATCAAAAGTGCCATGAATTACATGTTGTTTTTATGTTGTCAGTCCTGTGTTTTCTTGCAGATATTAGATGTCAAAAAGTCAAAACAAGCCTTACAGAGGAAGCAAAGGAAGTCAAACAGTATACAACAGTCTTGCAAACAGTCCACATATGAGATTGCCTGTGTCTACAAAGAAAATGGGCCAAAAAGCAACAACTAGAAGGCATGACGTAAAGTGGGTCTTCCACATCCCTACTTTGCAGGGGTGTCGTACAGCCTTCTCCTAGCAAACTTATGCTCCAAAGCTGCAAAATGCCAACTGAGCCTCCGATGTTGACTGCCAACTATCTAATGTTGAAAGGCACGACAAAATAGTGAGTTTTTCACTGCCAACAAGGTGTCGCAAAGCCTTTCCAGCTTCAAGGCCATCCAGGTGAAACACTGAGCCAGGCTGGCAAGCATGTAGCCGGTGCATGCTTCCATGCAACAAGAAGCAGCAGTGAGCCGTGTGTGACATGCAATGTGGCCTGTGTGCTTGTGTTCCTGTACTTCTGTACACCTGGCTTTAACTCTGGCCCACATCAGGCACCTTTTGCAACCAGCATTCCTGATCCTGATCCGTGTTATAAACAATGGAACTTCAATCAAAGTATGAGTCTTGGTGTTAGACTCTAAGCTCAACAGCACAAGAACTCTGTTGTGGCTGTCCGGTGTTGTGAATTCCTAAAGACTCTTGTTTTCCACAGGTGTGTGGCAAAGCATTCAAAAGGTTAATTTGCAAGGACTAGTAAAGTATAACTTCTATTTGCAGTTGCAGATAAAACAATATTACATCAACCATGGAGTGGACTCTGCTGTTGAATATTCTTCCTGTGTGCATAGTCTTTTAACAGTGCAAAGACTTAAAATAAGGATTGTGTTTTGTTTGTATTGTATCTCTGTAAATTCGTGTCCCTTAGTTTTTGTATGTTAAATGTTTATGTTGTCTTGTGTGTGTGTTGGATAAGGTAAAAAGGACCCCCAGCCTCAGAAATGCCCTACTGACTGTAAAAAAAAAAAAAAAAAAGCAAATTTAAAAAAGGTCCCAAAACTAGACAGTTGTGCATTATTGGACACTACCCATTTACCTTCATATATAAATGGGGTGTCCAAAAGGGGGGAATATGGTGGACAAAACCAGCTGTCAGAATTTATTAGAATTATTATTAGAATTATTGAAATTAATTGATACCTTTGAAATCATTCTGTGGGCTGCCTATAGTAAAGGACAGGCTTGGCAAAGGCTGCAGACACACATTCCCTGACAGATGCTTCCAATCAACATTCACAGGCTCCCCGGAGAGGAGATGATAACATCACAATGCCCCTTCTCCTTTCCCAGGGGTTTGATGGTTATCAGTGATTAGCCACTTAAGGCTTGTAAAACCAGCCAAAGCTAAGACAGGAAACTCTTTGTCTTCACCTGATCCTGTGGCAATAATAAAGAAGCCCAAAAATTATAAAATTAAAATAAAATTTTAATTCTTCTTCCTGTGGGAAAGGAAACTCAGATAGATCAACCAATGTCAGAATACACGTGCTTGATTGCTTCATTGTACTGATGTGTAATGTCATGTCTTGCCACACATTTTTCCATCTCAGCTCAGGAAGCCACTGAAGATAAAATCTTTAATTGTATAAATCCTCTTGTTATGAACAGAATCATCTTATTATGTAGAGAAACAGTTGTGCTATAAAAGGTCTAGTCAATTTGGACAAACTCACTCAGTTTTTTCGTAAGATAGAAAAACTCTGTCTGGCTGAGTCCAGAGCTCTGAATAAAGAAATCCCTTGCTTGCATCATCGTCTCCTGGGTCTTTCCTGCTGATACCTACTTCATTCCTATTACAGTGAAACCAATCATCTTGAGTTTCCATTATTTCCTCTTGGAAAATTTGCTTCACATAAAGAGTGTTTCACATAACAAGCATGCTTCTGTAACAAATTAAACTTGTAATGTGAAGCACAACTCTATATTCACACAGCAGTCCCATTGCAGTATGACAGGCACACAACTCTGACTTCGCGGCATTTGTAGTACGCACTGAAATGTAATGAACTGCTAGAAAGGTGAGCAACTGGGGGGTCTCAGGGCTCACTTAAGACCCCAAGAAGCAATCAGTGTCTCTTCCAGAAGCAATGGCATAGTTAAGGCATCTTGCATGTAGCGGCACAAAAATATAACACCCCCATACTCCAAGAAAACACCCAAATGTTAAACACCCCCTCCTATAGTCTGGGTATTTTGAGGGGGTATCTTTGAGGCCTCTGAAAGGCCCTTCCATTTATTTTGGGGGGGAGGGGGTTGGGGTTGGGAAGGGCCTTGTGGAGCTCTCTGAGACCCTCAAAGTGTGGGTATGCTACCACATGCATCATGTTCTGCTCAGTGGTAAGCCTGGTTCAAACTGACACCCTCTTAACGTGTCCCAAACTGCTCCACCTGCTCCCTGCAAATGGCCACCTTTGCTCCCCACACTTCCCTATTTTCTCTCCCCAACTCCTCCAAATTCAAATCCCCCCCCCAGATCAAACTCAGTTACCAAACAACTCCACCTCCTTCGTTAAAAAGAGAGGAGACTGCCAGCCATGCAAGCACCACAACCCTGCATCTCCACCCACATCAGTGTTTTGGCCTTTGGGGTACAAGGCTCCTCTTCGCACCTACTCAGTCCAGTCTGGCCAGGAGCAGCTGCTCCTCTTCCTCGGCCACTTCTATGTGGCTATTTTCGCTGAAAGTAGAAGGAGGTGATGGCTGTTCCTCCGGGACTGTCGGTCAGAGCGAGGGGCTGGTGGGCCTCCACCGAGGAGCAGAGGAACCACTCGGGATATGCGGCCGATTCAAAGGTATGGGTGCTGCCGTTGAAGTCCTTGAAGAAGGTGAATCGCTTGGCCTCCGCGTCATTGTGGAAAAGATCCGAGATATCAAAGTCCTGCAAGAGAACAAGGGGTGATGTCGGGGCCAAGCGTAAGAGTGTGCGTGAAGAGTGTGCGTGAGGGCAAATGGGCCAAGAAGGCATGCTTAGGATTGCAGCAGCTGGGAAACAATCCTTCCCTCAACCCCCTTCCTTTTTCTGATTTCTCTTGGTGCACCATGAAGCTGGGTATACTGAATTCAACTGTGAGAACCTCAAGATGCATTTCCCCATCACTGCTCCACGTGTGTTATTTTACCTTTGTCTTTTTGTAATAAAACCATAACCTTTTATGTGAAATGGTCTTTCTCTCAGGTTGCAATCCAAACCACACTTACCTGGGAGAAAGACTCATTAACCGTAATGGGACTTATGTCTGAGTAGATGGGCTTAGGATTGCAGTGTCAGCAAAAGAACAATGCATAAGATCCCAGTGTTCTAACTGGGCAGTGTAGTAATTCCCCAGAACAAAGATCTTGGCACCGGCAGCCTCGCTCCTGGTCTGGGGGTTCTGCGAGGGCCAAGGATCCGCAACACTCACCTCCAGTTGCAGCTTTGGCTCCTCAGCCTTCCCGCATGAGAGGCCCTGTGAGCCCCCTTTGACTCCCAGGATCAGGGGGAACTTGGTGGGCTCCAGGAACTGATTGGGAAGCACACACAGCACCTCTGCAGAAAAGAGTGGAGAAAAAAGATGCCCAAGACTGTAATCCTAATCACACTTTCCTGGCAGTGAGACCCATTGAGCACAATGGCGCTTACTTCTGAGTAAACATGCTTAGGATTGCACTCACTGCAAATGGGAACAAGATGCTTTTCACAGTAGTTGCAAGCATGGTGCTGTGTCCTCCTTGCTAGTGGTGGGTTACACAGGCGGCTGGCTGGGTCACAGGAGGGTGGACTGCAGGGTCTCAGTTGGACCCAGGCTTCCAGCGTGAGCCTGAGCAGCACATTTTCTGTTTGTAAAGGACAGGAGGAGATTCAAAAGTGCAGATTTTAAAAAGTTATCTACACTTCTGTGGAAGAGACATTTGACCCTCAAAGGGCCTGTTCGAAGGGAGATTCCTGGCTTGGCAGCACAACATGGGAGTGGATTTGGAGTCACAGAGGATCATGAGCTGAACGTGAATCAGCAGCACGATGTGTCTGCAAAGAAGGCAGATGCCATCTCAGCCTGCGTTAAGAGAACTGTAGCTTCCAAGTCATGAGGAGTTCTGGTTGTGCTTTATTCTGCATTGAATACTTACTTTGAGCACAATCCTGACCAAGTCTACTCAGAAGTAAGCCCCATTGTGTTCAATGGGTGTTACTCCCAGGAAAGTGTTTTTAGGATTGCAGCCTTACTTACATCCCACCTTTCTTCCCTAAGGGACCTAATGTGGCTAACAGAAGTACTATATGTTAGAGCTCACCTTGAGTTCCGGGCACCTCACTAAGAAAGATGCAGCCAAACTGGAGCAAGTCCAGAGGAGAGTGACAAGAAGGATCAGTGGGGTGGAAGGGAAGACAGGCTGAGAGAACTTGCCATGTTCAGCCTGGAGAAGAGAGGGCTGAGGGGGATCTCACTGCACTCTTCAGATATTTAAAGGGCTGTCGTATGGAAGAAGGGAGACACTTGTTCTCAACTGAACAAGGACCAAGGGGTACAAACTGCAAGGAAGGAGATTCTGCTCAGACATCAGGAGAAAATTTCCGACAGTGAAGGCAGTGGAATAGACGCCAAGGGAGGTGGTGGTCCCTCCATCACTGGCATCTTCAAGCAGAGGCTGAACAAGCACCTGTCAGAGATGCCCTAGGAGGATTTCCTGCATCAGGAGGGGGTTGGACTAGATGACCTCTTAGGTCCCTTCCAGCACCATGACAATGATTGACTTAGACTGGGTGCTTGATTTGGACTGGAACATTTGACAGGTGGTCAGAGAAAGGAGGAGAACAGATTCTTGAGGGCTGCTTCTCTCTGGGGAGCAAGATTTCCTAATCCTCAGCATCCCACTTTTACTGTTGGGGAAACTGAGGCTGGACAGCTGTTAGCCCTCAGCACCCCTTGTTGTTTGAAGAAGCAAAAGGCTTTGCTTCTGACACATCTAAGAATAGCCTAATTTGCATAAATTAAAAATGCAGGTTGAATCCACCTGCCTGGGAAATAAGGGTTACGGAAGCAAAAGACCTGCTTTGCTGATTCTGGGGCAGAAAGAGGAAAACACGCAGGAAGAGGAGCAGCACGTAAGCCATTCCGGCACCTTCATGGGCCGCATTGGAGCCTTGCAGAGGGGCTGCCACCAAGGTCTCCTCATGCAGATAGAGGCTCTTTTGGTCATGATCTCGGAGGCTGTAGAGGATGGGCTCCACACTCTTCTCGCTCTCAGTGCTGAAAGTTGCATTCTCTCTCTCTGTAGAACTGGAAGCGGAGCCTGAAAAGAAAGGAAAGTTGGCCTGGGTATATTGTGGCATTGGAGGGAGCCCCAAGGGCCATCTAGCCAGTGCTTTGCCCCTCATGCCAGCTCTCCCTTCAGACACCTGCCAGATGTTTTCTTGAGCACTCCCAGTGTAGGAGATTCCTGCAAAGAGTCTCCTTGCTGGCCAGCCATCTCCATGCAGAATGGCTCTTACCGTTGTCCACTGTTGGATTTGCCATGCAGGAGGTGTCACTTCAAACAGGAACACCCCCAAATAATCAGTGCAACTCCTGATGGAAGGGGGAGGCCCACATTCCTGGACTTTAGGGCCCACACCAAGAGAAGGGCAGCCCCCTCATGGCCCTCACAGCTTGGTCTCATTCCCCCCTTGTGGTCTGCCTCTTTCCACTACGAAAGTCTTAGACTTCATTTAAGCCTCTCTTCCTGATGCCACCTTAAGCCCAACCAGCAACTGGGGTGCCCATCTCCCAACAGTTAGGGGGAAGACTCATGCCCCTTGCCCTGCTTTTCTTTGGGGAGCCCTCCCTGCAGGCTTTCAACACATGCCAGAAAGGCCAGCGTCCTCACCCAGGAACTGCTTGAAGAGGGCCTCCATGTCTGGATCCGGCACACTCGTCCATGGCTTCGCATTTGCCATCCTTGACTTGGCCTGCAGTGCTGGTCTGGACAGGTCTGGTGTGGCTGGGGCTGGTCTGTAGCTCTCTGCAAAAGAGAAAGGGATCCCTCAGTGCCTGCTGGGCTCTCCCCACCTGCCGGGACTCCTTCAGTTCTCGTGGAGAAGCCGTGGCCGACCAGGGTCAGCAGGAGCAGATCGTTCCAGGCCAAGACGGTGACACGTTTTCTTCTAGCAGCAGCACAGAAGTGCAGAAATGCACACAGCAGCCCCAACTCACTCCAACAGATGCCTGAGGTGGGTTGTGGCTGTCCTGAAACGGCTGCGTTGGAGCCTCACCCTGAGCTAGGCGAGCCCTGGCGCTCGAGCCATAAATGGTCTTGGATCAGGAGGGGCTGCCGATCTCCCTCCAGGCAGCCTCTTCATGGCTAAGGGGGTCTGAAGCAGGCTGGTTCTTGCCGTTGTGCCATTCCCGGTGTGGCACCCAGTGCAGCACCAAGTGCAGGGGTGACACTCGTGCTTTGCAGGCCAGCAGGTTCCTGGGCCAGTGCGACTGAGCAAGCTGCTCTCCTGGGTCTTTATTCTACAGCTCCTTATGGATAGATGAGCTTTTATTGCTAAAAGAGCTCCGGCTCTCTCCCTGGTAAATGCCAGAGGAGCACCCCTGAGAAACGTCACTGCGTAATGATGATAGAACCACATTAACCCCTGAGGAGTTCCAGGCTGATCCTAAAGACCTCTCACTGGCTCTCAGTTTTGAGTTAAAGAAATCCCCTTTTTGTTCCCAAGGCATTTGGTCTTTTCAGTTTCAGTGTAATTGGCCTTCATGTTTGATAGTCCAGTGCAGTTTATTCCACGGCATTCAATGGACTGTCCATTATTCATACACATCCTGGTTTCTCACCATTTTAACTAGTGTCAAGTTCCGCTTGATGCCCCCTAAAGCTTGTTTCCTGGTGCAACTGCTTCCCCTTCACCCTCTTAGCTACACCATTGGGGGGTGTTTTGGTCACTCATTTCTGCACCTTTTCCATTTCCACTAAATCCTTTTCGAGATGTGGGGACCAGAACTGGACACAGTTCTCCAGATGTGGCCTCACCATCCACTGCTACAAAGGCATTATAATAATACCAGCTGAATTTACCAATCATTGTGGGAGTAAAATTTCAAGAATATTGATGTGTCCTGGGCACTGCTAGGCACCAGGTACCAGAGGACAACAGGCATTGGCACTGGCATAGGGCAACAGGCACGTGGCAGCAGGCATCCACAAGCACTGGCACCAACAGGCACCAGACCCTCATGGGTACCAGGGGGGCACTGGCGGGCAGCAGAATGCAGCTGTGGGCAGCAGGCACGAGTGACTTGCATTAACACAAAGAAATCAGCAGAAAGACAACAACTGGAGGTGCGGCAGGTCCAGGAGCAACACAAAGACTCATCAGCAGAAGGTCTTTGGGATTCCCCACATTTTCAGAATGCCAGCCAAAAAGGAGCTGTCGGCCTCCTGATAGAGGACAATTCAGGGCCGGAAGCGAGGGCTGCTTCTCCTTCTCCCCCCATGAGTGATTTTATGCCTCATTATTCAGTGTCCCCACACCCCTTATCACTGTTTTCTACCTGTCTATCTATCCTTCTGTCTGTCTGTCTGCCTGCCTGCCTGCAGTATTTATATACTGCTTTTCAACTCAAAAGTTCACAAAGTTTTTTCTGCCCTCACAGCCCCCAGTGTGGACCCTCCTTCATATGGAGGGTCACCCAGCCCTATGCTAGACCCTGCATACCTTTCCTGCCCCCAGTTGACTTTCTGGAGGTGTGGCAGCCAGATGTGTGCACAGTAGTGGCTGCCCAACAAGTGCATGCAGCGGCTAGTGCTATTAGAAGTTTTCTTTCTGATCTCCTTCCTAATGATCCCAACCGTGGAGTGTGACTTTGCACAGCTTTTGCTGCACTCAAGGCTGTAGTTGTCACCACACAACCCAGGTTCCTTCCCCTGCAAGTCACTGCCCCTTCCGACTCACAACAGGAAAGCAGACCCGCTGCTTGGTCTTGAAATGGTCCTTCTTCTCATGATGACTGATTTGCTCTTGCTTGCCCACTGAGGAGCACCTTGCAGTCCGCCTGGGTCTTCAATGTCCTGGAGCATTCAGCCTCTCACTGTCCCCTCTCCTCGCTCCCCCCAGACATGAGATGCGTGATCAGCCCTCTGGGCAGAGGAAGAGCAGGGAATGGACACTACCTGGGATCCTCCACTCGTCCATTGAATCTCCTTCCGCAGGTGCCAGGTGCAGACCGACATGCTCTGCTCAGCAGCTCCTCAATATTTATACTCTCCAGAGAGCAGTAGAGATTCCTGCCACACCTCTCCTAACTGGGTCACCCCTGAGCCAGACACAGGTGAGCAAATCTGGGGAGTGTCGGTTTCAACAAAACGTCTGGGAGAGTCTTTGGCTTCCAGACTGCAAGATCTGGAAGACCTGATCCTGCGGTCAAGAACTGGGATGCGAGTGGCAGGAGACAGGCAAGCAGAGCGTTAGCCAGGCAGCCCAGAGCTGAATGATTCTGGGTGTAGTTCACCCTCCATCTTGCTGGCAGTGCAGAGCAGGGGAAGAGTGACAAGCACCACACAAAACTCTGAAGACCCATCACCACCAGGAGCAAGAGCAGGTTTTCCAGGACACCAACACATGACCAAAATAAAGCGCACACTGAAATGGACTCCCAAGCACAGCGACCTCCCAAGGAGCTCCCAAAGCTACCTCCCAAGCAGCTCACTTAAATATACAGGAGTAAACTATAAGAACCGGCACCTCACAGGAAACACCTGGAGCATGTTCTGGGAGCTGAGGATCCCTTCCTGACCCTTGGAGACCCTTTGAAGGCCTTCAGAGGGCAGAAAAAAAGTTACTTCCAGGTTTTTTTGGAAAAGCAGCCCATAATGTTTTTCCCTTTAAAAGATGTTTTGAAACCCTCAAAACACCCCTTGGATTCCAACAAACTATTACTCTGTACATGTTCAGGTGGTGGGCCAGAGGCTGTCAATGGACAGAGGGCAGCTGAGCATCAGACGGAGGTTTGTTGTGGGCCTCTGGACCAGGGTTGGGAGACCCTGCTTTCAGGGACCAGACTGGTTCCTCCCCCACCCGGAAACGGCACGGCCCCTTCTATGGCTGAACTGCAGAACTTTGCATAGGGTTGGGGTTGAAAAGAGCACCTCAAAGCACGCGGTGATTCAGGAAGGAAAAGCTTTAGTTACAGGAATACAGAAGGTGTCACAAGGGTTTGCGTCACCCAGGGCAAGACCTCATTGTGTAACCCCCACGATGGACCTCCTCCCCACCCAGAACATACAGGGTGAATGACAACATCCTACACACAGTCTCAAAGGTATCACTAGGCAGGGCCATTAACAAACTTTCTTTTCTAGGAGGATTTCCTGCTGCAGGCAGGGGGTTGGACTAGATGAGCTTTCGAGTCCCTTCCAATCTAGGATTCTATGATTCTTCCTGTCTGTCTGTCTTTCTTTCCAGGCATAAGTGTTTCTCCACAGATGAGACTACTCAAGTTTGGGGGGCTGCTCATTGGCATCCTCATTGTCATCCTTCAGTCTCAAAAGACTCTGGTACCAGGCACAACCCGTGTTGTTTTAATGCTGTATGCGAAGAGTACAGTGGCCTGGCTAGGTTGGGGCTGCTGCTACCGTGGTTAAGAAACAAGTGGTTAAGACACTGTGCCTGTTAACCAGAAGGCCGGGGTTGAGACCCAGTCCCCACAAGACAGGGTGAGCTCCTGTCCTTAGCCCAGCTCTGCGACGCAGCTGGAACCAGTTGTACGGGCTCTGCCATTCCATTGTACTATTTCAGTGGCATGGAGGGGGGGATCTGCTGCTTGGGGAACAGCCTATCCTCTATATCAGTCTACCCTGGCCATTGCGCTTCGCATACAGCACTGAGCACGATACCATAGTCTTCCAAGACTGACGGATGCCAATTTTTGACATGCAGAACTGGAGGTGGGCTAATCCATGGGGATGCCCAGTGAAGAGGAGGTTTGGGTTGTGTATGCAAATGTGTGATGGGTGCATGAATGGGAAAGGAATTCTTCTCGTCAGCAGGAAGCAAACAGGGAGGGGTCAGAAACACTTGGCAGCGTCAGCTGAAATGCAGCTGTGCTCTGATCCCCAAGCCAAGGTTGTGGGGAAAGAAAGTGACGTCTGGCTCCTTGAAATGGGCTGTGTGCATAATGCAGGTGCACTGGGGGGGGGGGGGGAATGCAACTTTTGGGACAGGATGCAGGCCGTGATGACCGAGGGCCAGTGCAAAATGGAAACCCCGGCTGGAGAGGCAGAGCCAGGCTGCCTTCCTTCCTTCCGGGATGCTTGGTGGGAATGGTGGTGGGAGGAATTGGAGTCCTTCAGAAACATGGCCTCTGGGTCTGAGAAGGAGGGTCTTAGCGCATCTTGCTCACCAGCAGCCGTTGATGGTGGCAGATGAAGCTGGTGAGTGAGGTGGCTTTTTTGCTGCCCGTTACTGTAATGAGAAGACACGCGCTGCTAGTTAGGAAAACAGAAGAAGAAGCACCAACCAGATCTGGCCTGACTTGTTCATTGCCCTGTTTCAGATGAACCACCTGCCAACAGACGCCCTACTTGTTGGGCGGCACTTCAGCCAGGCAGAGAGGGACCCCGTCTGCTGAGTGTCAGGAGTGGGCTTTCCAGTGGCTGAGGCAGAGGATGTGGGAAGATGTGGGGATTATGCGCATAAGGAGAGCTGGCGAGACAAAGCAGGTGCTGCACAACCAGCACCTACACCCTGCTGACCAGGAAGGAGGATCAAGAGGAAAGGAAGAGCCTTGCCCAGCAGCTGGAAGGCCGGCTTGGAGGGACAGACCTCCCTGGGGACAGGACAAGAGTTTTCATGATTGTCATCCCAAGTGCCACAGACTACCTGCCGCTGCCCTCCCTGCTCTCCCTTTCCTTGGAGTAAAGAGGAGGCAGCGCTTGGGATTCCTTTGTACGTCTCTTTATTTACAAATATACAAGCAAAATCTCAATAGCAAAGTGGCCTCTATACGTGGCAGCACAACTGTGGCTGCTGCTGCTGCTGCTGCTGCTGGCAGAACCAGGTGGCTGTGCAGATGTCCCCACCTGGGCATGGAGCCCTTTCACCCTCTACCCCTGCCTTGGTGAACTCTCATCCACTTCCTCTCAAACCCCCTCCCCCAGCTTCCAGAATCTTCTGGAGTCAAGGGGGAGAACTCCAGCAAAAGGCTTCTTGAGGCGGACAGCAAACTTGGCCCTGGAGTAGTTCTGCTTCCTTTGCCGAGCCCTGCAGGTGTGCCAGCGAAGGCCTGGCATCTGCCCTTAGACGTGGGTCTGCTAAAGAATGTAGACATTCCTGTTCTGTTCTGCTTGCCAGCTGGATTCTGTACGTTCTGCCACTTTTAAGTAGCTGTGAACTTTGGCTCCAGGTCTGTTCTGGACAAGGCCAAAATGGGGTGGGCGAGAGAGTGAGATTTGGAAGGAGAAAAGCTAGTGGTTCCCCACACGGGTCTCCCACTGGAGACGCAGCAACGCAGCAGTTGCCCCCTCTGAGGCTCTGGGGTTTCACTGTGTATCGTCACCGCACTTCTGCTTGGAGCCGTGTGGCTGCTTGGCCCTGCCGCTTACGATAAGCCCCAATCACAGCTTGGGTGGCAAGCAAAATGTTGCCAGGATAGCAGCAGCAGCAGCAGCAGCAGCAAGCATCATGTGCAGTTTGCAGCCCCAGGAAGATGCTCCGCATGTGGAGGCAGGATGTGGGGAACAAGGGGCTTTAGTGTTGGCCCCAGCAGGACTCCACTGGGGATCTTGCCTGGACAGGCACCAAGGCAGCTGAGAGGGATTCCTGAGCTCAGCTGGCCTGGCTGGGAACCAGAGAACAGACAGCAGGACCGGTGCCCAGGTAAGCCTCTGGGGCAGGCCCCGGCTCAGCAAGGCTGGAAGTAGAAGTCCACCACATGAGCAGGTCCTGTGTCCTGGGTGAGGCCCAGGGGCTCGTTGGAGCTGGCAGCGGTGGAGAGAAACCAGCCTGGGTGGGCTGCAGATTCAAACTGCCACAAACCATCCCGGTAGGAGCGGAAGAAGGTGAAGCGGCTGGTCTCCTCCCTGCTCTCTGAACACAGGTCCATGAGGGTGACGTTCTGTACAGAGGGAGGAAGGCTCATTAGTGCCGAATTAGTGGTGCCCGCCAGCAGTGGTCCTGCCCCAACTCTTTGGTGGCTGTTCTTGTGCCTGCCAGGATCAGCTGCATGTGGACTGCAAGTGGGGAAAGGATGACTGCCTGGCTCTCCAAGGACCACACCTGGAAATGCTCGGAGACGCAGAGACCTGTGCTGGGAAGTTTCTACTTCATCCAGTCTTGTGTCCTGAATGGGAAGGAGTCCTCCAGTACGTGCCAGCCCAGAGCGCCTGAGGAGTCTCCAAGGCTGCTCCCTCCACCCCCAGCTCCTTGACCCAGAGGGACAGAGCACTGAGGCTCACATCACCTGCCTTGGGCTCCTCCCTCCTGCCTGACACCCTCCAGGGACTCCAGGCCCAAGAGGTGTGGACGAGGAGCCTGGCCTCCTCACCTCAAGCTGCAGCAGGGGCCAGGTGGCATCAGATGAGCAGGCCAGGCACTGCGTCCCGTCCCGAATACTCAGAATGATGGGGAACTTTTCGCGGTCAAAGGCTCGGCTGTGAGCCCAGAAGATCTTTTCTGCAACAGGTGGGAAAGAGAGAGCACAAAGTGTCTGTCAGCCCCAGAGGATGCGCCAGGGGGAGGGTGGGGAGGCAGCAGGGCTCGGAGGGGTGGGGAGGGGTCAGGGAACACAGTGCACCAGAGAAGCAGGAGCAGGCTCAGGTGAGAGGGTCTGGAGAATGGAGAAGGATTTGCAATCAGAAGGAGTGGTGGTTCAGTCAGGAACACATACACGTGCCTCCCCGTGTTGTGCAATATGAGAATCAAGAGGCAGCACCAGAGCCGGAGAAAAAGGCATTGCTAAGCTAAGGGCCAACCCGTCAACTGCTCTGGAGTTGCCTTCCAGGCTCATGGTTGGGGTGGAGGGGGCACCAGCTGCTGCACACACAACCTGGTTGAGCTCCAATCCATTGGAAGGTGTCTTGCCCTCCCTGCCTACCAAAGGGGAGGTTGGGGTAAGGCGCACTCGAGACCAGGAGATAACAGAGACTGACCTTCTAGGGCAGAATTGGGGCCCTGCAGGTATCCGGCCAGCAGCTTGTTGTTCTGCAGGTAAAGGGATTTCTGGTTGACGTCCCAGATCCTGAAACATCCAAGTCTGACTTCAAAGGAGAAATCTTCCCTTCTCCATCACCAGCACTCCCCAGCACCCCACATCATCCAGCCCCAAACCTCCGGCTCCTCAGACTCTTCCCCCGGTGGCGTAGTGTGGGTTCCCCGGGACCAGGACAAGTTAGGACCATCACAGCAGTCCTAACCTATGAACGGTTGTAATGAAAGGAAGTCCATCTGAGTGCTCAGACCTCAAATTCATTCCCTGATGCCCAGTTCTAAATTGCACACGTTTTCCAATGACAGTATTGAAAGCTCCCTCGAAAGCTCCCGCTTGACAGAGATTCAACTGACTAGCTGGGAGTCTCATTCCCTGACTCCATAACTGCTGCTTGCCCTCTGCAGCACCCCCAGCGTTGCTCAGCCCAGATCCACTGACCCTCCTCAGCCTGCCTGCCAAGGGGGCTCAGTCCCCTCCACACCACTCCTCAGCTCTGCCTCTCCCCACTGGCAACACTGCAGCTCCCCAAGGGAGAGAGGTGCCAAGCTGTATGAATAAGGAGACTTAGTGGGATCCCCAAGACCAGGCTGCCATTCATCCAGACCCACCACCCGCCCGTCTCTGCCACGAAGGCTCCTCGCCCATGAGCTCCAAACTCTTGGTTGGCCTCCAGAGCCAAGTGCAGAGAACCTTGAAAAGCAGCACCAAGCAGACGGTGATAGGTTTTGGCCCAAGGAGCATCACCAGGCCTGCTGCTTGTTCTGAGCACCTGCAGGCTCCAGCACCAGAGACTCAGGGTGGAGAAGTACATGTGAGGAGCACAACTTCTGATCCCCATTCCAAACTTCTGTCCTCTCAGACCTCTCCCCGGCACCAGTTTTGAGTGCCCTGCAGCCAAGTAAAACATAGCACTTACCGAGACCTGAAGACTGGCACTGCCTGGGCAGCAGGGGCGGCAGAGCCCTTCTCCCCACCTAAACAAGCAGAAAGAAGGAGGAAAACCAGGGCTGGGCACTGCAGTGGCCTCATCCTGACTCTGGCTGTCTGCTGGGCCCAGCAGCTCCAGGCATTTTATAGATTCTGGGTCCACCGCACAGCGGGAAAGGGAATGCCCACGATTACCAGAAACCACCATAGTTGTGGTGCGGTGATACAAGCCCCAGAATTTCCAACTCCTCTCTGTGTTGCAATCGATGTTGCAACTGCAAGGGCTCCAACTTCCCCCAAACAGCTGCTTCTCTTCCTCCTTTTATGCAGAAAGGAAGCCTTGACTGGAGCACCGACTGGGTTCTTGGCGAGAAGTCCCCAGCCTGGGGAACAGGCAGATGCCAACCAGACCAGTTCCAGTCTCGGGGCCCTCACTCAGCCACACTCCAGCCTGGAGGTCCTCTGCCTGGCAGATCCCGGGCAACGGTGCCCTCTTGCCTTGTAAAGCACCTCCAGTGCTCCCCAAGCTTCCCCCTTAGTCACCCACGAAAACACTGCTGTCCAGCAGAGGTGAGACAGGCTCCTCCCCAAGCCGGGTTCCTGGCACCACTACCGTACCTGTGGTGGCTGGCAGCTCCTGCGCTGCTGGTGAGTCGCACATGTTCCCGCCCTGTGGTTCGGTCTGGATTGCGCACGAGCCTCACTTCTCTATTTATGCTGCAGTAGCTTCAGAGTGCGGGGAGTGGCCGGCCCAGGGATGGCGTCATGAACACCGAGACCAGCGCAATCAGCCTCTGGAGATAACCCTAACGTCAGTGCCTGCTTGCAGGAGGCTGGGATGGAGGGAGGCCCTTGAAGGCTCCTTGGCCAAGTCAGGCAGGACCCTCGGTGGGCCATGGGCTCAGTGCCAGCCCAAGCCCGGGATCTGATATTAGTCCTAAATGCAAGGCCTTTCTAGATCAAAGCTCCGCTTCCCTGCCAGGTATTTCTCCTTGTGAGGGTGTGAGCAGGCACATCTCTACTCTAGGGCAGGCGCTGTCAGACTGGCACAAGGATCCGTGGGCCTGTGGTGTGTGTGGATCCACAATCCCATCCCCACCAGATCCTGGCACATCAGGAGAACTTGAGCACCCTTGGCTGGGAGCAGTCTTGACTGGAGCAGCCAGGGCCAGCCTCAGCAATGCTTCCCGCTAGGCATGTATCCAGCAAGGGAGAAGCCTTTGGGGTTCCAACTGCTAGTCCTTGCCGAGGGGATCCCAAACATTGGCATTTCCTCTGTACAGAAGTGCTGGTGGGAGCCTCCAGCTGCTAAAGGACCCCACCTGCTTCTGAGCCATGCTTTTTGGCAGTGACAGCACAGCCCACCACCACCCACTGAACCTCCTCCGCTGCCCCAGAGCCTCCGAAGGAGGAAATCCCAGGATTTCCAGGAAAGCCAATGAGTGCCTGTTTACGCAACACAGCCTGAGGCTGATGTGCCTGAGAAGGGGGGCAGGAGGCTGCCTCACTCTGAGTGTGTGGGGTGTGTGTGAGTTTGTGGGCCCTGCTCGTAGGAGTCTCTGCCGTCACTCACAGCTGGGCTTTCCCAGAACTGATAATGCGTCCTGAGCAGTTTCCTGTCAGCACAGCCATGTCTGGCCCTCCCCAAGGCTGTCCTTTGCCTGGGGTTGCCATAATTCCCTTCTACAAAACAGGGACAGTACAAAACTGCTACAAAAGCCTTGGGGTTGGACATAATCCTGTGCATGTCCACTCAGAAGAAAGCCCATTATAGAGAACTAGCAAAAAGTGTACCCGTGTTGCGGGTGTAACGTTTTCCCCTATGCCATCCCCCCATGGCGCAGAAACACCCCATGCACAACTTTCCCCCATGCACAACTTTCCCCCATGCGCATCATCCCCCCATGTGCAACTTCCACCCATGCGCAACTTCCCCATGCGCAACTTTCCCCATGCGCATCATCCGCCGATGCACTTTTCCCCATGCACAACTTTTCCCCATGCACAACTTCCCCCATCCGCAACTTCTCCCATCCACAACTTCCCCTCCTGCGCAACTTTCCCCCATGCGCAACTTTCCCCCGTGCGCAACTTTCCCCGTGCGCATCATCCCCCATGCGCAACTTTCCCCCATGCGCAACTTCCTCCCATGCGCAACTTCCCCTCATGCGCAGCATCCTCGCCGGCGCAACCTTTTCCTCTGAACAACATCCCCCAGCGCACCAGGGTCTGAGCACCAAATTGGCTGATGTTGTTCAGTCTCCCATGTTAAGTATAGGACAGAAACACGTTGCCCCCTTTTCAGCCCCTGAAGGGTTAAATTTCTGCAGATGGTTCTTGGTGGGAGTTCAGGTGACAGAAGGAACTCCCAGAATTCCATGCTTCAGGCCCAGCTGTTGGGGAGGAATGTTGCTGAGTCAGCAATTCTCAATGCAAAGTATAGGGAGGAAAACGCGTTGCGCCCCTTTTCACCCCCTTCCTGTTGGAATTTCCGAAAACCGGTTCTTAGTGCACCCCTCAGTCACGGAAGGAACACCCACCCCAAATTTCACGCTTCTAGGCCCAGCGGTTTTGGCAGGGCGGTGATGAGTCAGTCAGTCAGTGAGTCAGTCAGTGAGTCAGTGAGTGACTTTTCTCTTTTATACATATATAGATGAACAATTCCTGGAGGCACATGGCAAAGAATGAGTGAATGAATGAATTCAAGTCATTTGGACCGGATGAGCTGCATCCTGGAGTTCTGAAGGAACTGGCAGATGTCCTTGCAGAGCCTCTGTCGATCATCTCTGAGAAATCCTTGAGGGGTGGAGAAGAGCCTGGACTGGAAGAGGGCAAATGTAGTCCCAATTTTTAAGAAGGGGAGAAAAGAAGACCCCGGAAATTATAGACCAGTCAGTTTGACTTCAATCCCGGGCAAGATATTAGAGCAAATCATAAAACACACAATTTGTGCACATCTAGACAAGTACTCGGTGATCAAAGGAACCCAGCATGGATTGACCAAGAATAAATCTGGCCAGACAAATCTGATCTCCTTTTTTGATGGGGTTACGAGCTTCCTGGACATGGCAATGCTGTGGATGTCATTGATCTTGACTTCAGCAAAGCATTTGACAAGGTCCCACATGACATTTTAATTGGGAAGTTGGAAAAATATGGGCTAGACGGGCAATCGTTAGGTGATTCTGCAACTGGCTCGATGGCCGCACTCAAAGGGTTTTAGTAAATGGTTCTGTGTCAACCTGGAGGTCCGTTTCTAGTGGGGTCCCCCAAGGCTCTGTCTTGGGACCGGTTCTCTTTAAGATTTTCATCAATGACTTGGAGGAAGGGATACAGGGGAGCCTGATCAAATTTGCAGATGACACCAAACTGGGAGGAGTAGCAAACACATCAGAAGAAGGAGAAACCTCCAGGAGGATCTGGATAAACTGGAATCCTGGGCTGTAACCAACAGAATGAACTTCAACAGGGAGAAGTGGAAGGTTCTGCACTTGGGCAATAAAAACCCAAAACACAGGTATAAAATGGGGGATACTTGGCTTGGCAGCACAACATGTGAGCGGGATCTTGGAGTCGCCACCGTGGACCACAAGCTGAACATGAGTCAGCAGGTGATGTGTCTGCAAAGAAGGCAAATGCCATTTGAGGCTGCATTAAGAGGACTGGAGCTAGTTCTAGTTCCTCTTTATTCTGCATTGGTGAGACTCACCTGGAGTCCTGTGTTCAGTTCTGGGCTCCTCACTTGAAGAGAGATGCAGCCAAGCTGGAGCAAGTCCAGAGGAGAGCGACAAGAACGATCAGTGGGGTGGAAGGGAAGCCCTACCAGGAAAGGTTGGGAGAACTTGGGATGTTCAGCCTGGAGAAGAGGAGGCTGAGGGGAGACCTGATTGCCCTCTTCAGATCCCTGAAGGGCTGTCATAGGGAGGAAGGAGCTCATTTGTTCTCAGCTGCTTCTGAAAGCAGAACTAGAACCAATGGGGACAAACTGCAAGAGAGGAGATTCCGGTTGGAGATCCGGGAAGCATTCCTGACGGTGAGGGCGGTTCGGCAGTGGAAGAGATGCCAAGGGAGGTGGTGGACTCTCCCTCACTGGGGATCTTCTAGCAGAGGCTCCACCAGCACCTCTGAGGGATGCTGTAGGAGGATTTCCTGCTGCATGCAGGGGTTGGACTAGCATAAGCATAAGCATAACCTTTATTGGCATCATATAAACAAGACAGATGTAATAATAAGACATAATAACAAATTATAACACCTGGGGTATCTAAAATCCAGATAACAACAACAATGTCTGTCTGTGTCTAGCCACCACATCCTGAAAAAAACAAGCGACCAAATTTAAAGTTTCAATATTTTGGGATGATAGAAGCTGCAAGAGCCTGTCGGAATCATTCCAACCCTGCATTTTCATTAACAAGGAGCTCAAGTATTTTGCCCTCAGGTCATTATAATGATGGCAATAAAAAACTGTATGAGATAAAGTCTCAATACTAAAACCATTGCAACTACAGAGTCTCTCCGAAACGGGAATATTATGAAACCTCCCTGTTAATAAAGCTGAAGGCAGCACATTAAACCTTGCAAGGGAGAAGGCCCTGCGAGTTTGAGGACAAAATTAGTTGGGAAAAATAAAAAGCCGGCTTTCCAAAGCTAGAAGGAATAAAAAATTGAAGTGGACCCAGCATCACGAATAAGCTCTTGTCGTTCTATGTCTAGGAGACGATCTCTAACCAGCCGGTAGGCCGAATTGGAATTAATCATACCTAACTCCGAAGGATTCAGACCTATGAGTTTGAGTTTGGCTAGAAGGTCAGAAATCCCCAAGGGCAAAACAGAGTCCGAACACAAATGTAACATTAGTCCTGAGGGGTTAAATAAAATTCGAAACCAGTACTTTATTGAACGAAGCCAGGCGATGGTTTTAACTCGGCATAACCCAGACTCCAAACATAAGGCCGCGTAGGGAACACATCTAGGTAAGCCTAGAATCCTTCTCAGGAAGGCAGATTGAATACTTTCTATGGTCTGGTTGATGTCCTTTTGCCAGACAGGAGATCCATATAAAACCTGTGCAATAACCTTCCCTTTAAAGGCTTCTAAGGCGGCTGGTACAAAACCATTTCCCGCTGTGTAAAAGAAGCGAGAAATGGCTGCAGAAGAAAGTTTGGAAGCGCCCAGGATTGCCTTACGATGACAAGTCCAAGAACCTTTATAGTAAAAAGTAACCCCTAGGTACTTAAATTGTTTAACCTGTTCAAGAGAGTTTCCGTTACATGTCCACTTTAGAGGCTTCCAATTATTGGCAAAAACCATAATTTTAGACTTGGCATAATTAATTTGTAAGTTGTTGGATGCAAAATACCCAACCGCACAGGCTAACAATCGCCTCAAACCAATCCTTGTGCGGGATAACAAAACTGCGTCATCCGCATAAAGGAGAAGTGGAACCTGTTTAGTGCCAAGTTTTGGACAGTGACCATCCACACCCTCCAAAGCAGGGGCAAGATCATTCAAAAATAAATTAAAAAGAGTGGGTGCTAAAACACAACCTTGCTTTACTCCCTTGTTGGAAGGAATGGGGCTAGACAATTTCCCGGCCCAAGAGGACCTAATTCTGCAAGAGGTATTCACATGCAAGGCCCTAATTAAAGACAAGAGTCTTCTGTTGATACCCAGTCCTTCTAACTTAGACCAAAGGAGCTCTCTATCTACTGAATCAAAAGCTCCTTTCAAGTCTAAAAAGGCCACGTAAAGATGAGCCCTATAAAATCTAACCTGTTTGTAGGCCAGGTGGGACAAGATCAAACAGTTGTCCAATGTGGATTTGCCCCGGCGAAAACCGGATTGCTCGGGGCCTAAGATGTCCTGTAGTATGACCCAGCTATTAAGCTTTTTAGCCAAGAATTTAGCAAACAATTTCCCCAAAACAGAAAGTAGGCTCACCAGCCTAAAATCACCAGGCGAAGAAGGATCGCCCCTCTTATAAATAGGGACGACAATAGATGTAGTCCAGTCTCTGGGGATCAAACCAGAGTGGTTAATTGTAGTAAAAATATGGGCCAAGTAAGCCTTGGGGTTGGACATAATCCTGTGCATGTCCACTCAGAAGAAAGCCCATTATAGAGAACTAGCAAAAAGTGTACCCGTGTTGCGGGTGTAACGTTTTCCCCTATGCCATCCCCCCATGGCGCAGAAACACCCCATGCACAACTTTCCCCCATGCACAACTTTCCCCCATGCGCATCATCCCCCCATGTGCAACTTCCACCCATGCGCAACTTCCCCATGCACAACTTTTCCCCATGCACAACTTCCCCCATCCGCAATTTCTCCCATCCACAACTTCCCCTCCTGCGCAACTTTCCCCATGCGCAACTTTCCCCGTGCGCATCATCCCCCATGCGCAACTTTCCCCCATGCGCAACTTCCTCCCATGCGCAACTTCCCCTCATGCGCAGCATCCTCGCCGGTGCAACCTTTTCCTCTGAACAACATCTCCCAGTGCACCAGGGTCTGAGCACCAAATTGGCTGATGTTGTTCAGTCTCCCATGTTAAGTATAGGACAGAAACACGTTGCCCCCTTTTCAGCCCCTGAAGGGTTAAATTTCTGCAGATGGTTCTTGGTGGGAGTTCAGGTGACAGAAGGAACTCCCAGAATTCCATGCTTCAGGCCCAGCTGTTGGGGAGGAATGTTGCTGAGTCAGCAATTCTCAATGCAAAGTATAGGGAGGAAAACGCGTTGCGCCCCTTTTCACCCCCTTCCTGTTGGAATTTCCGAAAACCGGTTCTTAGTGCACCCCTCAGTCACGGAAGGAACACCCACCCCAAATTTCATGCTTCTAGGCCCAGCGGTTTTGGCAGGGCGGTGATGAGTCAGTGAGTCAGTCAGTCAGTGAGTCAGTCAGTCAGTGAGTCAGTCAGTGAGTCAGTCAGTGAGTCAGTGAGTGACTTTTCTCTTTTATACATATATAGATGAACAATTCCTGGAGGCACATGGCAAAGAATGAGTGAATGAATGAATTCAAGTCATTTGGACCGGATGAGCTGCATCCTGGAGTTCTGAAGGAACTGGCAGATGTCCTTGCAGAGCCTCTGTCGATCATCTCTGAGAAATCCTTGAGGGGTGGAGAAGAGCCTGGACTGGAAGAGGGCAAATGTAGTCCCAATTTTTAAGAAGGGGAGAAAAGAAGACCCCGGAAATTATAGACCAGTCAGTTTGACTTCAATCCCGGGCAAGATATTAGAGCAAATCATAAAACACACAATTTGTGCACATCTAGACAAGTACTCGGTGATCAAAGGAACCCAGCATGGATTGACCAAGAATAAATCTGGCCAGACAAATCTGATCTCCTTTTTTGATGGGGTTACGAGCTTCCTGGACATGGCAATGCTGTGGATGTCATTGATCTTGACTTCAGCAAAGCATTTGACAAGGTCCCACATGACATTTTAATTGGGAAGTTGGAAAAATATGGGCTAGACGGGCAATCGTTAGGTGATTCTGCAACTGGCTCGATGGCCGCACTCAAAGGGTTTTAGTAAATGGTTCTGTGTCAACCTGGAGGTCCGTTTCTAGTGGGGTCCCCCAAGGCTCTGTCTTGGGACCGGTTCTCTTTAAGATTTTCATCAATGACTTGGAGGAAGGGATACAGGGGAGCCTGATCAAATCTGCAGATGACACCAAACTGGGAGGAGTAGCAAACACATCAGAAGAAGGAGAAACCTCCAGGAGGATCTGGATAAACTGGAATCCTGGGCTGTAACCAACAGAATGAACTTCAACAGGGAGAAGTGGAAGGTTCTGCACTTGGGCAATAAAAACCCAAAACACAGGTATAAAATGGGGGATACTTGGCTTGGCAGCACAACATGTGAGCAGGATCTTGGAGTCGCCACCGTGGACCACAAGCTGAACATGAGTCAGCAGGTGATGTGTCTGCAAAGAAGGCAAATGCCATTTGAGGCTGCATTAAGAGGACTGGAGCTAGTTCTAGTTCCTCTTTATTCTGCATTGGTGAGACTCACCTGGAGTCCTGTGTTCAGTTCTGGGCTCCTCACTTGAAGAAAGATGCAGCCAAACTGGAGCAACTCCAGAGGAGAGCGACAGGAATGATCAGTGGGGTGGAAGGGAAGCCCTACCAGGAAAGGTTGGGGGAACTTGGGATGTTCAGCCTGGAGAAGAGGAGGCTGAGGGGAGACCTGATTGCCCTCTTCAGATCCCTGAAGGGCTGTCATAGGGAGGAAGGAGCTCATTTGTTCATGGCTGCTTCTGAAAGCAGAACTAGAACCAATGGGGACAAACTGCAAGAGAGGAGATTCCGGTTGGAGATCCGGGAAGCATTCCTGACGGTGAGGGCGGTTCGGCAGTGGAAGAGATGCCAAGGGAGGTGGTGGACTCTCCCTCACTGGGGATCTTCTAGCAGAGGCTCCACCAGCACCTCTGAGGGATGCTGTAGGAGGATTTCCTGCTGCATGCAGGGGTTGGACTAGATGACCTACTAGGTCCCTTCCAACTCTAGGATTCTATGATTCTCTCTTTGCTCTCCTTTGCTCTCTCTCTTTGCGTCCAGTACTGGGATTTGGATCTAACCAACTGGGATGGGACCCCCCAAACTGGGAATGTCCTGAGTTTTCCAGGCATTCGGCAGCCCTGCTTTTGTCCTGCTCTGAGTTGGATCCACCATGAGGTGTAGTTGCAGATCCTGGGAGTGAGACACATTGAACACAATGGGGCCTACTCCTGAGTAGACCAGGTTAGGATGGGCCAGTGGCATAGCTGGAGGGGGTGGAGCAGTCTGTCTTGGAGGGAGTCTCACCACTTCGGAGCCGTACGTTCTGCTCCCCCCACCTGGAATCCGAAGGGGTGAGAAGGGGTGAGACTCCGAAGGGGTGAGACTCCCTCCAAGACAGACTGCTCCACCCCCTCCAGCTATGCCACTGGCTGGGGTTTCTCTGGCACTCATTCCAGGTGATGTCATGACCCTGGGAGTGATGTCATAGCTCAAACAGGAAGTCAAACACACCAAACAGGAAGTGACATCAAACACGACTTGACAGTCAAAACACGTCACAGGAGGCAACGTGGCGGAAAGGGCGCCTCCTCAGACGTAAGCCCCATTGTGTGCAATGAGACTTACTCTCAAGAAAGCAGCCATTCCAAGATGTGCCAGATTCCAAAATGGCGGCATCCAGCTTCTCATGACCCCCACTTTGGGAACCGTAGGCAAAGTTGGCCACGCCCTCCCTGGCGCCCGGCCACGCCCACCGCAGCAACAGCAGCACTGACTGCGCATGCTCCAAGCGGCCTGGGGCGGGGTCTGTAGCCCCGCCCACAACCGGCTTGCCCCTCCCACGCGGCGCTGACTGCGGCGCTTCTGATTGGCCGGAGACGCCGGAAGTTCCCGGCTGGAGCAGTGATTTGCAGGCTTTCTATTGGACGACGGTGACGGTGACGTCACGTCCGCCGCTGTGTTGCGAGTGCGCGTAGAGGCTGCGCATGCGCAGTGTTCCCTCGATGGCGGGCGGGCGGCGGTGTCGGGCCTCGGGCTGGGCCTGGGCGGCGCTGCTGCTGCTGGCGAGTGGCGGGGCCCGCGCGCTCTACTTCCACATCGGAGAGACGGAGAAGCGCTGCTTCATCGAGGAGATCCCGGACGAGACCATGGTCATCGGTGAGGGGGCCCGGCTGGCTGGGGGGGCTGAGGGGCCGCTTCCTCCCCTGACAGACCCTCTCTCGCCCCCGCAGGAAACTACCGCACGCAGCTCTGGGACAAGCAGGCCGAAGCCTTCCTCCCCTCCACGCCCGGACTGGGCATGTTCGTGGAGGTCAAGGACCCCGACGGAAAGGTCAGCAGGGAGAGCACAGGGGGAGCTGACCCCTGACCTCCTGACCCCTCTTGCCTCTGACCCCTGACCCTCTCCTGCCTCTGCCTCCTCTCCCCCTTTCATGACCCCACTCCTGCCTGTGCCTCCTGATCCCTGACCCCCTCCTGCCCCCCATTCTTGACCCCCTCCTGCCCCTTCTCCCCTCCTGCCTCTGCCCCCTCCCACTCCTACATCTGCCCCCTCATGATTCCCGCCCCTTGACCCCTTCCACCTCCCCAAGCCCCTCTCATCCCTTTCCTGGGTCTGACTCACCTCCTGCCCCCTCCCTCTGAACCCCTCCTGCCCCCTTCGCTCCTACCCCCTTCTACTTCTCTGCCCTTTTACCCCCTTCCCCTGGCCTCTTCCCTCTGACCCCCATCCCACTCCTATCCCCCGTGACCCTTTCTGCCTCCCCAACCCCCACTCCTGCCTCTGCCCCTGACCCCCTCCTGCCTCCTCCCTGAACTCCCACCTGACCCCCTGCCTCTCTCCTCTCCTCTCTTTCCTTCCTCAGGTGATCCTGTCCAGGCAGTACGGCTCCGAGGGCCGCTTCACCTTCACGTCCCACACGCCAGGGGAGCACCAGATCTGCCTGCACTCCAACTCCACCCGCATGGCACTCTTTACAGGGGGCAAGCTGGTAAGTGGCTGCAGCTCTGCCCGCTCCAGTCCCCGCCCCCAGCAGGGCTTCCACAGGCAGGGGCTCTCCCTCTGTCTGGTCTCGTGGAGTGCCTGGGCCAAGGGTCTTGTCCCTTGAGGGTTTGCTCAGTAGCAAGCAACAGAGCAAAGGGCCTGCCGGGGCTGGAGGGCCTTGCGGTCCTGACGCAGCACCCGCGTGTCGTTCTGTGTGCAGCGAGTGCACCTGGACATCCAAGTTGGGGAGCACACAAACAACTACCCTGAGATCGCCGCCAAGGACAAGCTGACAGAACTGCAGTTGAGAGCCCGGCAACTGCTGGACCAAGTGGAGCAGATCCAGAAGGAGCAGAACTACCAAAGAGTAAGAGTCTTCCCAGAGGCCTGTGGGGAGGTTGTGTGCTGGAACGGCACAGAGATAAGAACCTTCTGGGTTGTGCTGAGCTTGTCAAGCAGCTCAGCAAGCCTTGGCTCTTGTTTGTCAGGGTCTCAGGAGGGACCTGCTGTGGGGGAGGGAGATGCCAGCCTGTGTCTGTGGAAAACCTGCCTGTGCAGCCAAGTGCCGGTGGTCCTTCTGACATCTCCTGTGTCTTCTCTGCAGTATCGAGAAGAGAGATTCCGCATGACCAGCGAGAGCACCAACCAGCGGGTGTTGTGGTGGTCCATTGCCCAGACCCTCATCCTCATCCTGACTGGCATCTGGCAGATGAGGCACCTCAAGAGCTTCTTTGAGGCAAAAAAACTGGTCTAAGCGACGTGAGCCTTTTCACTGGATGCATCTTGACCCTTCCAGTTGACTAGAGACATTCTCAGGAGAAACCTTGAAGAACTTCTCCTCCCACAAAGCACCTCAACTAGTGGGGTTTTTTGTACTCTGGGATAGGAAAGCTGGTTGGGGGGAGTGAGGGGTCTCTTCAGTGCATGCCTGGGAGTGTCCTGGGGCAATGATGATTTGGGAAAGGCTGGCTTTCTTTTCAGCTGCTTTTTTCTCATCCAAGTGGGGGGTGTGAAGAAGGGTTAGCAAAAGCTAATTCTTCCGAAGTCTCCTTTGTTGCCTTTTGAGAATTGACCAATACCAAGAGAAGGCATTTGGGAGAGCTCTTTGGGAGGAGATGCAGGGAAAGCGAGTGGGACCTCACATTAGTACTGCATTTCTCTATTTAGAGCCTTCCTGCTCTTGCGATGCCACCAGCAACACTCAGCGCTGGCCTTTTTCTTCCCGATGCTGTCAGTGACAGCAGCAACTAATCTCTCTCCACACTTTCCTGACGCAAGGCCCTCTCCCTCTCCCGCCCTTCTCTGTCTCCAGGCTTCAGTCTTGTCTGATTTCTAATGAGGAGTTGCTAGGACTGCTTTCTCGTGACCTTTTTATGGTGTCGTGGGGGCTCCTGCCCCGTGTCACATCACAGACGGAGAGGTCCTGGAGTGCTGCGGCTTCTGGCCATCCCTGCCACCCTGTGTCTCCTGGCAGCAGGGAAAGGGACTGTTCAGCGGATCTTGCACAGAGTGTGTCTGCCTCAGTGTGGGGTCGACAGCAGAGCTGGAGTGTTAAAACACAGGCAAGATCCCCCTGGAGCAGCTTAAAGGAATTGGGTTTCTCTTTGCTTGGAAAGGGTCTCTAGTGCTCCCTGTTGCCTGCCTCACAAGACACCCTCCGAGTCCTCTGGGTTGTTACGGCCGTGAAGTGGAATAAAACTGTTCTGTGAAACTGTTCTGTGAGTTGTGTGGCTGCACTGACAGCGCTGGAGACGAGCCCAGCTGTGTCTCCCTCAGGCAGAAGGACTCAGCCGGGCAGTTTCCTTCTGGAAAGAACAGCTCCGCCAGCGCCTGTCAGATCCACTCTAGGACAGGCAGGGGTTGGGCTCCATGACCTGCTGGGTCCTTCCAACTCTAGCATTGCCTCATGGCGGAGAACAGAAAGGCAGGAGTCTGCCCAGGGCACTTGGCCCCACGACTGAGCTGCACCTTGGAGAGGAGAAGAAAAGCTCCGGCAGAAGTCAGCCCTTGCGGGTCCTGAGACTGCTCAGTCTTGCGTTGCGGGAAGCCCGGCGTCTGAGGGGACCAGCCTGGCAGGGCCGGGGTGGCCTTGGGAGGGAGGGAGTCTGCCCTGCCAGAGAGTGCTGGGCAGAGGAGCTCCTTGTGCAGCTCCAGGGCTGGGCTGTCCTCCTTCTGCGGCTCCTTGCCGGGCCCTGAGCTGACACTGCTGGGGTCAGGAGGACCACCTCGGAGTGCGGACTGGAGAGAAGCCGCCCTCTGAGCGCAGGGAGCTGCTTTGGAGCAGAGGTCAGGCTCTGTGCTCCGACTGCTGGGCTGAGATGAGGCCCTTCCAGGGCAGGGAGCCCAGCAGCAGCCCCAGGTGTCGCCCGCCCGCCCGCAGTCTCCCATCCAGGGGCCGCCCAGGCCTCTCCCTGCTTAGCTTCCAGGGCCGCCCTGCGGGCAGCCACCCTTGGCACCAAAGTGCCTCTAGCCCCGCCCGCTTCAGGGAGGAGCTGCGTGGTGACGCAGCGAGTGGCGTCGGAGCCCCGCCCTTCTTCCGGCGGAAGAGACCTCCCGGCCGCACGTGGTTCTCTGCAGGCACCGGGACCTCGCAGGGATGGAGGCAGAGCCGGGCTTCGCGGACCTGGGCCTGGACGGGCGCCTCGTGCAGGTGGGCGGAGGGGCGGAGGGGCGGGGGCTGCGGGGTCTCCGGCGGAGCCTGACCTTCCTCCGCTTCTCCCCCTCAGGCGGCGGCGGAGCTGGGCTGGCGGCGCCCGACACCCATCCAGGCGGCGGCGATCCCGCTGGCGCTGGAGGGCAGAGACCTGCTGGCCAGAGCCCGCACCGGCTCCGGGAAGACCGCGGCCTTCGCCCTCCCGCTCCTGCACCGCCTCCTCGCCCGCAAGGCCGTGAGTCTCCGCCGGGAAGGGGCCGGGGGGGTCGCGAGACGGGGAACGGCAGGGAAGGGGCCGGTGCTGGAGGAGGCCCTGCCCGCCCCACGGAGCCTCTCCCTCCTTCTCCCTGCAGGCCCCTGCGGTGTCTGAGCAGGCGGTGCGAGCGCTGGTGCTGGTGCCCTCCAAGGAGCTGGGCCGGCAGGTGCTGCAGAGCCTCCGGCTGCTCTCCAAGCACTGCGCCCGAGACCTCCGTGCCCTCGACCTCTCCGGACAGGCGGAGTCTGCAGCCCTCAGGTGGGTCCCTGGGCTGGGCTGGGGGGCAGGGAGGGAGCCTGGCCTGGGGGGCCACGGCAGGACTCTCCCCTCCTCCTTCTCCGCAGGCCCCTCCTGATGGAGAAGCCGGACGTGGTGGTGGGGACCCCCTCGCGGGTCCTGGCCCAGCTGCAGGCACAGACTCTGCTCCTGCGGGACTCCCTGGAGATGCTGGTGCTGGACGAGGCCGACCTGCTCTTCTCCTTCGGCTTCCGGGAGGACCTGCACTCCCTGCTCTGGTCAGTCTCAGCCGGGAGGACCGGGTGCTGCGGGCACAGCCGGGGACACAGCCGGGGAGGCCTGGCCCGCCTGTCTGCCTGCCTGCCTGCCTGCCTGCCTGCCTGCCTTCCTTTGGCCAGGGCTTCAGGACACTCCTCTGTCTGGGAGAGGCGTGCTTTGTGCAGCATCCCTGCAGCTGCCCAGGTGGGGCTGCAGCCTGCCTGGGACTCAGAGCCTGCAGCACCCTCGGCGCTCCCTCCTCCCCTGCACCTCTTCAGATCCTGCACCCACTGTGCGGGTCGTTTGGGGGGAGGGAGAGACGAATGCTCCCCAGGCACTCCTCTCTCTCTGGGGACAGGTTAGGAGAGGAACCGGGGCTGGCTGGGGGAAAAGGGGATACTGCGCAGGGGTGGTAAGAAGGAGCCCTGACAGGAGGAGGGGTTGATGAGCCTCGGCCAGGAGCGTCTTCAGTCTCCGCCGCTTCCTTGGAGGTCTCTGGTCTCTGGCCGTGGCTGGTGGCGGAGCTTTGGCCTCCCCTTGAAGCTTTCCTTCCTTCTTCGGTGACTTTGGTTCCTCTTCCAGCCACTTGCCCAAGATCTACCAGAGCTTCCTGATGTCGGCCACCTTCAACGAGGACGTGCAGGCACTGAAGGAGCTGGTGCTGCATAACCCTGTAAGTGTCAGGGCCGGGCTGGGCAGGAGGGACTTTGTGGCCACAGAGGAGGGTTTGGTGGCCGAGCAGCAACAGCCTCTCTCTTGCCTGGGTCTGTTGATTCCTGCCAGTACCTCTTATTGAGTCCAGATCTGGGATGAAGGAGGAGGAAGCAAAGTATCTTATATGTGGAGACTTTTGAGTTCTGCCCCCCTTCCTTTCTTCTCCTGTGCAGGTGATCCTCAAGCTGCAGGAGTCGCAGCTGCCCGACAGCTCCCAGCTCAGCCAGTTCCAGATCCGGTGTGAGACGGAGGAGGACAAGTTCCTACTCCTCTACGCTCTGCTGAAGCTCTCGCTGGTGCGGGGGAAGGTTCTCCTCTTCGTCAGCTGCATTGACCGCTGCTACCGCCTGAAGCTCTTCCTGGAGCAGTTCAGCATCCCCGCCTGCGTCCTGAACTCTGAGCTGCCTATACAGTCCAGGTGAGCCTTGGCAGGGCAGGGGAATCCGGGCAGGAGGTTAAAGGAAGGTGGCTCAATGGGGGGGGTCCCCTCTTTTTGCCTGATGAGGACATTATTGTAGTGCTGCCTGATTCATGGATTAAAAGCCAGTTGGTGGCACTGAGCGCTTGTTCTGCCTGCCCAAGCATTGGCATCCTTCAGTCTCAAAAGACTATGGTATTGTGCTCGGTGCAGCATGTGAAGCCCAAAGGCCTGGTGGATTGATATGGAGGAGAGGCTGTTACTCAAGCAGCAAATCCCCCTCTCCACACCACTGAAATAGTCCAATGGAAAGGCAGAGCCAATACGAGTGGATCCAGCTGGCGTCACAGGGCTGGGCTAAGGACAGGAGATCACCCTGTCTTGTAGGGGTCAACCCGGGTCTCGAACCCTGGCCGGCCAGTTAACAGGCACAGTGTCTTAACCGCTTGTGCCACCCACATTGCGCTTGCCCAAGACGCATCTGATATTCCAGCAAGCTTTTGTGGTGTGAAACTTGGTAAGGGAAGCTCTGGGAAAGATCCTCCTGTTTGCCCAGAGGCTCAGCTTCTGCTACCCCTCCTTTTTCCTCACAACATGCTGATCTGGCCATGCAGTTGATAACAGTGCAGTTAATGTCCGCGCCCCTAATTGAGGCTGTTGGAGCAGAGTGAAGAGGAAACCCCTGTGGGGACCCAGAGAGGAGTAAACCACTTTCTTGGAGCCCTCCCTCCAGCCTGTCTGTCGTCATGAGGTGGTGGGTCAGATTCTCCAGCTCTCCACTCAGCTGGCTGCATTTTGTGCGGTTGCAGGACTGCTCTCTGGAGAACGCCAGGGTGCAAACAGTGGAATAGGAATGGGTCGAGTCCTTCCGCTCACAGGGTTCGAATCCTGCTGTGCAGAAACTCAGCGTATGGCTGAGAAATACAATTAGTGGGAACAGTTTGAGGAGCACGTGAAACAAGCATGCAGGACCTCCAGAGAAAGTGCTCCAGATCCTTGTTGCTAGGCGTGTGGCAGAAGCGAGGCCTGGTGGTGGGAGAGCCCTTGTGGTATCAGGCCTGCCAGGAGGCTGCTTGTGCTCCATGCCAAGGTCCTTGGTGGGTCTAGGTAGGATCAGCTTTTCTGCCAGGTATACCAAGAAGGGGTCAGATGGAAGGAGCACTTTCTGTGCTGTTGGTTCTTCTGAGTGAAACACCCACCAATGTCTGCCTTGCACGGTAGGTTACCCTGGTGTAACGTTGGTAGTGTGCTGAGCTCCTTTGAGCGGCACAGGGTTGTGACGGGTGGCTGCTGACAGCTAATCCAGTCACCTTTAGAGACTGAAGCTGCTGCTGCAGTTGCTAAGAGTGAGACGTTGAGTTGCAGTGCGTGGATTGCACCTTCCCAGAAGCCTCCCTCCCTCCCTCCCTCCCTCCCTCCCTCCCTCCCTCCCCAAAGGACCTGCTGGCTGAGGCTCACCAGTGCTTTCTCTTGCCCCTCCAGGTGCCACATCATCAGCCAGTTCAATCGGGGCTTCTACAGCTACATCATCGCAACAGATGAGCAGGACCTGGCTGGGCTGGAGAGGCCCACAGAGGAGCGGAAGAAGAGGAGGAAGGGCGCCAAGAGGGCAGACAGGTTTGTGTGTCCCGGGGCTTCCTCATGGGGTGAGGGGCTTCAGCTCTGTGGCCCCCCCCCCCCCCCGTGCCCACACCCAGAGTGGCTTGTTTCTCTCCAGGGGCAGAGACCAGGAATACAGCACCTCACGTGGCATTGACTTCCAGAATGTCTCAGCAGTCATTAATTTTGACCTCCCTTCTTCACCCGAGTCCTACATTCACCGCGCAGGCAGGTCAGTGGCTTGGGCAGGGGTCTTCGCTGGCTGGAGCCACTTCTTTGTGAGGCAGGAGCTGGCCTCCCCGTTCTTCCCATGTGGCATTGGGGACTCCCAAGAATGTTTCCCTCTGCCTTTGTAGAGAGGGTTGGTTCCAGGGCCCCAGTGGTCAAGGAAGAGGACCTGGAAGTACACTTGGGTGCTAATGGGAGGTGTTTGAGCCAGGGAGCTGCAGGGGTTGCCTCACCCTTTCCTCCGTCTCCTCACAGGACGGCCCGGGCTGACAACCCTGGTACTGCCCTGACTTTTGTGTTGCACTCAGAAAGCGACCTGCTGACCACGATTGAGACAGCGCTGATGGGAGGTGGGTGCTGGAGGCACTGCCTTGGGGAAGGGGGCGCTTGCTTGTCCCTAATTGCTTCAGTCTGGGCCAGATCGAAGAGCACCAAGTCCTCTCCTGCTGCCACCAGCTTGGTCCTTGTCTTGCCACAGCCCGACTGCTTCTGTTTCTTCCCCAGAGAGCAACGAAAGCCCCCTGCGGCCCTACCAGTTTCGGATGGAGGAGATTGAGGGGCTCCGCTACCGCTGCCAGGTGCTGGGAAGGGAGGGCTGCATCTCAGTGGGGTGGGGTGCTGGGGGGAGGATGAAAGGCTCCCTGTTTTCTGTGAGATGGGGAACGGCCAGGCTTACAGCTGCTTTGGTGGCTGAGTGGCCCTGTGGGGAAGGGGTTTGGGAACTGCCCCAACAATTGAAGTTATTGCCAGAGCTTTGGGGTGGAGGTGATCCTGCACCTCGTGCTGAAGTCAGTGGGGCGGATGAGGAAACGAGGCACGCTGCGGAGTGTTGTCTATTCTTGTAGTGGGGAAGTACAGGAGGTTTCAGCAAAGCAACCTGAACTGGTTGTGTTCTGTTTTTGCCGTAATATTTGGGGGGAAGGGACATTTGGCTGCTTTTGTTGACCCCAAAGAGGAGCAACTCCCTCATTCTGCTGCATTGCTGGACAATCCTTGACTCTCCCCCCGCATCTCTTTGCTCCCAGGACGCCATGCGCTCAGTCACCAAGCAGGCCATCAAAGAGGCCCGGCTCCGCGAGATCAAGGAGGAGCTGCTCAATTCTGAGAAGCTGAAGGTACTCTAACCAGTAATGGCTCCCCCTCCTGCACCCCTTGCCTGCCTGCCTGCCTGCCTGCCTGTGCAGCTGTCAGCTGAGCTCCTCCTGACCGGCTGATTCTTCCACAGACCTACTTTGAGGACAACCCCCGAGACTTGGACCTCCTCCGCCACGACCAGCCCCTCCACCCAGCCATCGTCAAGCCGCACATGCGCAATGTGCCGGAGTACCTGGGTATGTGCTTGGTACTAGGAGGGGGCAAAGCTTTCCTGCTCTGGGGTGGGAAGGCCAGAGCTGCATGGCACAGGAGCATGGATGATGGTGACTCCCCCTACCACTCCCTCTTCCACCTTATTTGGAAACTGAGATTGGTGCAAAGGCCATGTATCTGGTAGGGTAGGGCTCTTTCCTCCCTCTTGATCAGGCTAGGCTGTAGCTGATAGTCACCTCTTCTGCTCTCCACAGTGCCTCCCACTCTCCGAGCTGTGGCTCAGCCCCTCTTTGGCAAGCGCAAGCACAGGAAGCCTCCTCTCAGCACCCAGGTTTGTCTGTCTGTCCATCCACCCACCCCCACCAAAAGGTCCCCTTGGATGTGGGCATTTTGGCTTGGAAGGGGGTCAGACTTCAGCTGTGTGAAGTGGCCCCATTTCTCCAGCATGACCTTTAGAGTTGGGGCCCCTTGTGCTCTGAGCTTCCTGGAGAGTCTGGCAGTTGGCTCAGCTCTTGCTCCAGAAACATCCCCACACGGTTCCTTTTGGCTGCATGTAGCAAACAGGCCCAAGGAAGGTGCTTGGCCCAGTCAGCTGTCACACCTGTCCTGTGGGTGACGGAGTCTCGGTTGGGACCTGCTGCTGATCTCTCCTCTCTGTGGATGATGGGAGCTCTTTCTGTGTTGGGCAACATGGTGGAACGAGTAAAGTCAGGCTGGCACACCTAGGACCAAATCCCTCCTCCGCAGTGAGGACAAACAGGCATTCCTCCCTCCCTCCCTATGGAAGAAAGCATTGGGGTACATGTGCCCCAGGTCTTGAGAACAAAGCTATCGGGTCCAGGGCTGATGGAGGATGCCATCCCTATGTGGGCCAAATCCTGGAGGAAGGTGCGAGTGCACTGAGACAGGTGCATGTGTATGCGTGTTACTGAAGGAGCATTTTGTGAACCCCATGTGTCGTTCCCCTTCCTCTAGGGCCGGCAGAATCCCCTGCGCAGCTTCAAGTACACCAAGCAGAAACGGAGGGCGCCTGCAAAAGGCAAGGCCTCAGCCTGAGTACCTGGCCTCTGAACTGACAGTGGGAGCCGCTTGCTGGATTCGGCCTCCTCCTCCCCCCCCTTCCCTTTGGGCTGGGTGTGCTTTTGGACAGTTGTGGCTTCTGATGAGGATGGGACTTTGGTCATCCCCATGGCCCAGAGGACGACGGTAGTGGCCGGGCTCTTCTAGCCTGCCTGTGGTGGTGATGTGGAGTGAGCACCTCTTCTCTTGCTGCTGTCCTTGGAGGCTGTGACGTGCGCGTTCAGGAGTGCTGGGTGTGGGTGGCGCAGCCAGCTGGCAGTGCAGGCAGCTAAGTGGTGGACTCTTGCCCAGGCAAGTCTTGGTCTTATCGGGACTCAAGGCCAGGTTGGGTTGTAAACCTTGAAGAAGCAAAATAAGAGGTTGGGGTAGAGATTGTGCGGGGTTAAGTCCAAGGGAGGGCTCTGCAGGCTTTGCTGAGTGTGCCCCCCTCCAAGCTCTGGTCAACCTGCTCTGTCCCTCTCCTTGCCCCAGACTGGTAGCCTCTGCATAGCAACATTCCTGGGGTTGTGAGAACACACAGCATCCTGCCCCATGAGCCAGCTGCGGCTCTAGGTGTGACTGCGGGACCTTACCTGCTGCCCTTGGCTAGGGGAGCATCTCTGTGGCTCCAGGAAGGCACGCAGCCGCTGCTGCCGGTGTCTTTGCCTGCCCCCCAGGGCACTGTGACCCAACCACTGTGCTGTCCCCGACCCGTCCTTGTGCTCTGCTGCAGTGACAAAAGTCAAGGTTGCTTCTCTAGGCTGCCTCTTGATGGTGGGAGATAGCAGATGGCACAAGGAAGCTTCTGCTTTCCAAGGAGAAACTGAGCAGAGGCCACAACACTGGCTGGCAGTCCCTTTTGCAGCAGAAGGCAGAAGTGACCCCCTCCGACCTCCTGATCAGACCAGGTCTGCGGGGGGGGGGGGGGGGGGATGGGCTCCTGGTGTAAACGGGCTCAGGGGGGAAGGAACATCTCTGGCAGGAAGCCACCTTCTCTGCTACCTCTGGCACTGACCAGAAGTCTTCAAAGCAGGGCTGTAATCCTGGGTGGTGCTGCAACTGTTCCTCCCTCTCCCAAGCAGTGGATGCAGGAGTGTAGCTGCTGGGCACACTTTTTTGTTGGTCTGAGGCCTGCTGTGTTCCTTCTGACAGAAGGGGAAGGAGGAGAAGCCACCCTCGGTCTGGGTGCTTGCTGGAAATGGCCCCTCAACTTTCTGAAGGAGCCTTTTATGCTGCTGCCAAGTGGCAGCCAGTGCTGGCCTTCTGGGTGGGGAAAGGCTCCAGTGGAGCTTGGGCTGCCTCTTTTCTCTCCCCTTTTCTCAAAGGGGGAAAGGAGGTGGCATGGAAGTAACTGCATTGACAATGACACTGCCACTCTGGAGCCTCCTGGAAAAAACTCCAACGCCACCACTGCTTCAGCATCTACTCCAGCTCTAGAAGCCACCGAAGGGGCAGGGGCATCTCTGGTGAAGAGCCCCCTTCTCTCCCAGGGAATGGGGTGGAGTAGCCTTTCCCACTGTACACCGCTCTCCAGCAGCTGTTTGCTGGGGCGTCATCTGGTGCATCCTGAGCATCTGGTGGACAAGGACCTGCAACTGTTTTGTTTGGCTCTGCAGACCAATTTTGTGGACTCTTAAAATTGATATTCTTAATAAAAAGTTCTGTTGTTGGTGGACAATTGGTTGGTCACTCCTGGGCAGCTGAGCTGGCAGTGGAGACCCTTCTGGGCCTTGCTCCCCAGAGGTCTCTGCTGCCTTTACTGCTTCACCTGCTGCCAAATGCCTCTTGTCACTGCACACTCCTGGGGGCTTCAGTTCACAACCAGCTCTTGGGTCCCCCCACACTTTTCTGCTTCTGTCTTGATCCTCACCTTTTTTAATGTCCTTATGTTACTCCAAGATGTTTGAAGACTTTGCTTAGTTGGTCCTCCTCTCCCGCACTCTCACTTGTCATGGGCCTGGGTAGCCTCCCCCACCCCGCTTTGGACCTCATTGCCCCTTTTTAAGGGAGGAGGGGGTGCCTGTTGTGCCAGCGTCAGAGCCCTGGAAGGCCCAGCGTGCCCTGCTCCACACAGCAAGGCTCCTCCACCCTGCAGGCTCAGCCTTGGTGCAGCTTGGGCTTCCAGGGCGAGGGAGTCATCCTGGGGCATCCCCAAGTTCCCCCGTGAAGGCCTGATCAGGGCCCTGCCAGCAAAGCAGGCTGCCAGGCACTCTGGGTGAAGTGCCCAGAAGGGAGGAGGACCCCGATTTCCTGGCTGGGTTAATGATAACGGGTTTTACAGCCCCAGCCCAGCCTGATTGGCTCCCCTTCGGTCAGGTCAGGGTTCCTAATAAGCGCCAGTGAGTCAGATGAGGACCTGCTCCTGGTTGCCACCACCTTCCTCCTCCTCCCTGTGATCCAGAAAGAGCTGCCAGGATGCCAAGCGCCTTCGCGATTGCCCTGTTGCTGCTCACGGCTGGGCAGGGTCTGGTGAGTGAGGCTGGGACGGGCAGTTGTGGCTCTGGGCCGATGCCAGAGGGCTTCAGGTGGGGCACATGAGGCTTGACTTGCTTTGCCAGGCTACAGGAGGAAGGGGGCATCTCATGTTCTCCCCAACACTGGGCCAGCGGGCACCTCATACTTCGTTGTCTGCCAGATGAGGAAGGCAGTTCAAGAAAAAGGACAACTTTCCTTAGCAGCCCCCCCCCCCCCCCCAAGAATAGGACCAGGCAATTTGGGCCCCCACGACCCCCTTGGCAGAGCAACTTCCCTGAGCTTGAGGGCTTTGGGGACCCCAAAAATAAAAAAAAATGTGGTAAGGATGCTGAGGATGGTTAAGGGTTCAGCAAGGAAGAGGCTACCCCAGAGATGGAGGGCAGAAGAGCTGGAAAAGATGCCCGAGAGCAGTGAAGGTGGGCAGCAGCCCAGAGCTCCTTCCTTGTCCGGAAAGGGAGCAGGACTAGTTGGGTCCTGGGCCTGATCCGGCAGAGCTCTTATACTCGTACATTTTGAACTTCTTAGCTTGGAGAAAGGTGGGGGGGGGGCACAAGTGAAGAGGATGTGGCACAGCAAGAGAGGAGCCCAGCTTTGCTCTCCTGCTGCCTCCTGGGTACCACCGTGCCTTGTGTCTCAAACACACCTTGGGCTGCTGGTGGGTCATTTGGAAAGCAAGAAGCAGCACTTCATTGGTCCACTTGGCCAGACCCAGCAGGACAAGTGGGAGCAGCCCAAGAAAGGCCACCTTTTGCCCCACAGAGGTCTCTGTTCCAGTTTGGTTAAAGCTATTAGAAGGGAAGCAGTGAAGACACAAAAGGAGCCCAACTGCACCCCTTTGGAATGACAACAACAGCTTCGTCCTCTGCACAAAATACGGCCTTTTCTCCCTCTCGTTCCATCCTCGTTCGCTTCTGTGGCAGGCAGGCAACTTCTGCTTGTCCCTCCCCAGCACTCTATGGGTGGTCTTTGTCCTGCATCCAACAGCCAGCTTGGGGCTCTTGCAGTGCAGCCCCAACCTTCTGGAGGCTAAACTGGCTAGAAATGCATTCCTTTCCAATCCCATCTACTCACTATTCCCCCCCCCCCCAGACACACACAAACAGGAGGTCTTCACGGCTGAAGTGGATCCCCCCCCCCCGCGCAGCAATAATGGCAGGTCTTGGCATGTCTTGCGGCCGTGCTCACTCTGACCTCTCTTTCCTCCCTGCAAACCAAGGCGGCAGTGCCAACGGAAAAACACGAGGCTGGGTACTGTGCCTTCACTGATGACTGTGGGAAGAACCCCGAGGTGGGGTCCAGCCTCCTGGGTACCACCGTGCCTTGTGTCTCAAACACACCAGCCAAGCAGGTCTCCGGTACCCACCTGAACCTCCTGAAAAGCGTGTGCCCAGATCTGTTCACGGGAGACAACAGCACCTTTGCCTGCTGCACCTTGCCCCAGCTCAGGGACTTGCAGACCAGCCTCCTGCTCTCCCAGGGGGTCTTGAACCGCTGCCCGTCATGCTCGGAGAACTTTGCCAACATCCACTGCCAGAACATCTGCAGCCCAAACCAGAGCCTCTTCACCAACATCACCCGCTTCTTCGTCTACAACGGCACCCAGCTGGGCGTCCTGGAGTATGAGTGCTACTACAACCAGCGCTTTGCCGACCAGTCTTACGACTCTTGCAAGGGGGTCCAGCTTCCTGCCACTGGCGGCTACGCCATCAGTGCCATGTGTGGCAAGTACGGGGCAAGCCTCTGCAACACCCAGCGGTGGCTGGACTTCCAGGGGGACTCAAGCAACGGACTGGCTCCATTGATGATCAACTTCCAGTTGGTGCCAGATGGTTCTGAAGTTGGGGGTGGGATCGTCCCACTCAACTCAACAGTCTGGAAGTGCAGTGAGGCCGTGAGGGGCAGTGGGGAGAAGTGCTCCTGCCCGGACTGCTCTGAGTCCTGCCCTCCCATCCAGACTCCTGTCCCCCCTTACAAGAGCGTTTGGGTGGGCGGGATGACTGGGATCCTCTTGGCCTGCCTACTTCTCTGTGGCTTCCTGATGCTGCTTTTTCTGACCTTCCTGGTGTATCAGTGCTGTTCATCCTCTGCCAAGCAGAATCGCCAGGGGGAAAAGGGGGCAGCGGGGAGGCCGACGTGCTCTGCAAGGGCAAGCCAGGCCATCCACCGCTTCCTGACCAGGACATTCAGCAGCTGGGGCACCCTGGTGGCCTCTCACCCCATCACAGTCATCGTCCTCTCGGTAGTGGTGGTGGTTACTTTGTCTTCAGGGCTGGTCTTCATCAAGCTCACCACTAACCCTGTGGAGCTGTGGTCCTCTCCCAACAGCCGGGCACGGCAAGAGAAGGCTTTCTACGACCAGAACTTTGGGCCCTTCTTCAGGACCAACCAGGTCATCCTGACGGCCAAAAACCGCCCGGGCTACAGCTATGACTCTCTCATCCTGGGCAAGCAGAACTTCAGCGGGATCCTCTCCATGGAGGTGTTGCTGGAGCTGCTGGAGCTGCAGACGCGGCTGCAGGACATTGAGGTCTGGTCGGAGGAGCACAGCAGGAACGTGACCCTCAAAGACGTCTGCTACGCACCCCTGAACCCCACCAACCCCACCCTCCCCGACTGCTGCGTCAACAGCCTCTTGCAGTACTTTCAGAACAACCGCACCCGCCTGCAGATGACGGCCAACCAAACAGTGAAGGGGAAGAACGGCACGGTGGACTGGAGGGACCACTTCCTCTACTGCATCAAGTGAGTGGAGCCTCCAGCATCAATGGGACGGAGGACAAGTGGAGGAGGCACGAGGGTGGAAACTCCCAGGGGTGGGTTGTCTCTAGTCTGGCCGCTGGAGGGTGGGGGATTCTCCTCTTTGGAGCTGAGAACTTCTCTGTTGAGCTGAGAGACCTTTCCATGGCTGACAGCTGGAGGAAGCCTTCCTGATAAGCACCCTTGCGCACTTCTGCGCTGGCTGGAAGCTGCACCCAAGAACTCCAAGGCAGCCCCTCCGCAGCACATCTGCCTGTGGATAGCCCCCCAGCCACGTCTCCCCCTTGTTCCCTTTCCACATCTCGCTGCATATTTGTTTTGTATCCTTAGCTCCCCACTCTCTTTCCAAGACATCACGGCCCTGGAGATGAGCTGCATGGCGGAGTACGGTGCGCCTGTCTTCCCTTTCCTGGCCGTGGGAGGATACACAGGTAGGAGACATTTCTTGCAGCAAGAGCCCACAGGGTGCAAGAGGACGCCTGCGCACTGGTCCCTCATCAGGGTGACCAGATGCCCAAACCTCAAGCACAGGACGAGGTCTTGGATTCCTCTCAGTCTGGCCTTTCTGGCAGACAATGACACACTTGCCTACTCATGAGTAAAGCCACCATATTGGGCACTTTCACTTTCCCACAGAGCTCAATGCATATTTTTGATTTTTAGTTTTTTGGCCGTAACCTTTGATAGGAAGGAGATATTTTAAAACTGATTTTTGCATTGGATTCTGCTCTTCAATATGAATCCAATGACATAAGACATGATGGGGCACAGCATACCACTGCAGAGTTCCAAAATGATGCCAAAAAGGAGGACAGTGAAGCCAAAATGGAGGACACATGGACAGGAGGCTAAAAAAGAGGACAAATCCAGAAAAATCTGGTCATATGGTCACCCTGTCCCCCACCATCGCTTAGGACCCTGTCTACAGCTGTGCCACATGCGGGTGCTCTCAACAGAGCTCCGAGGGGGGTGGTAAATCCTCCAGGCCAGGAAGAAGTTGCCCTCTGCCAGGATCCTGCATGAAGTCAATGCCAGGCAAAGAACAAGGGAAGCAAAGCAGTGCAGAGGAAGGCAATGGGAGAGGCCGAGCCTGTCTACACCGTGCAATGTGAGGGATGAAGGCAAAACAGGCTGTTCCCAGCAGCCAGCCTGGACCACCAGTTGGCAAAATCCAACCCCCCCCCCCCCCGCCCCCGACCAGGGTGACTGTCTGCCCTCTTTCCCCAAGACTTGTCCTGTTCTTCAGCCTTATGTCCTTCATTTCCTTCTGCGCAGGCAGCATGGAGCCTTCTTGGAATTAGTACATGACATATAATAAAACAGGGCTGTGGGTGGCGCAGGTGGAGGAGACACTGTGCCTGTGAACCATCAGGCCAGGGGTCGGTCCCCACAAGACAGGTGAGCTCCTGTCCTTAGCCCAGCTCCTGCCAAACTAGCAGTTCCAAAGCATGGGAATGGAACAGATAACTGGCTACCACTTTGCAGGGAAGGGAAAACTGTGTCGTGTGCCTCGGGGGGTCATGTCAGCCCCATCGCCACAGAAGTGTCTTTGGACGAAGCTGGCTCTAAAGCAGGGGGAGCCAAACTTTCAACCTCCGGTTTTTGGACCTTTAGCAATGGTGTAAAGGGGGATTTCAGCAGGTTCAGCTTTTGACATGTAAGAGGAGAAGCAGCACCTGCTGAGATTCCCTCCTCTAGACAATTATTCAAGGTCCAGGAGCTCTAGAATTGAGAGTTTGGACAGCCCCGCTCTATAGGCTGAGAAACAGGGATGAGCAGCGCAGCATCACCGGCAGGGGCACCTTCACCTTAGAAGTAATAGAGTGTTAAAATGAATCACTTGCAAGCGACATAGATGAGTGCTTTAGCTTTTACTCTGTCATGCTCTCCATTTTTCTTGGGTGCCCTATGATTTGGGGGGGAGCCTTGTCCTCTCTTTTGGTTATGACGTTTGGTCAGCTTGACCCCCCCCACTCACCAGCTGGTGGGACTCTGGGATTGTCGGCTGTGCTCCAGCCAGGCTGAAAAGAGGCGCCCAAAGGCCTTGACGGGCCCCACGGCGCCTGCTGCTCGGAGCAGCCGTGCCCCCTTCTCCTCATTCAACCTCACAACTTCAGGGCTCTTGAGTGCTGGAGCTGAGCTGAAGCTGAGGCGGGCAGGGCTGGGGCAGGTGGGTTCAGGTGAACCAGGAAGAGCATGTCGGGGAAAAGGCTGCTCGGCCAAAGGCATGTCTCTGCTGCTGCTGTCCTTGTCCTTTGCTCCAAAGGCAGCGCAAGCCCCAGCCAGAGACCAGCCAGTCCTGGGCATGTGGGGGTGGGGGTTTGAGGCATGCCCTGTTCTTGCCCCCACCCCACTCCCCAGTGACCTTCTTGTCTGCCCACCAGGCGTGGAGTACTCCGAATCACAGGCTCTCATCCTCACCTTCTCCCTGAACAACTTCCCCCCCAGCGACCCCCGGTACGATTTTGTGATGCTTTGGGAGAAGCAGTTCCTCAAGATCCTGCAGAAATTCCAGCAGGAGAACCTGGACAACTACACAGTTGCCTACATGGCCGAGGTAGGCCCTGCCCCATTCCCCCCACAACCTGGGGGACAGGCCAGGCATCTTCTCCGGTGGTGGCACATGAGCCAGTTTTTGCCCCTGCAACTGGCCCTGAGTTGACCAGGGAAGGCTAAGTCAGCAGCCTCCAGGGCCAGCAGGTGCTATGGAAGCCCCAGAGGAGGAGGCCAGGCAGTGGCAGCCCCACCTGCCAGAGTGGAGGACGTGGCCCCCTTCCAGCCCTGGGGCTCTCCTGCCATGCTCCAGTCTAATCTAACGGTTGCTTCTCCTGCGCCCCTTGCAGCGCTCCTTGGAGGACGAAATCAGCCGCACCACCTGGGAGGACCTGCCCATCTTTGCCCTCAGCTACCTGGTGATCTTTGTGTACATCACGCTGGCCTTGGGCGAGTACACCAGCTGCAAACACATCCCGGTAGGAGGGGCTGCCCCCCGGGGCACGTCAGAGCAGGCCTGGGGGGGAACAGTCCTTGGCCAAAGAAGGAACGCTCTGCAAACAGAAGGGCCAGACCCCAGGCTGAGCTGTGGGGTGGAGAGCGGAGCCTTTGAGCGACCACAATCCCTCCCTCCCTCCCTCCCTTCAGAGGCAGGAATGTTATTTGCAAATAAGGTGGGCTTGGACTGGGAGGGGATTCTCAGGGTTAGGTTCAGAGCCCAACTCCGGAATCCAGAGGCGACCTGGCGACCATGTCAGCCACATGGATTCCTTGTGGACGCGTTGGAGGAGTCCTGCGCACAGCACCGTATCACGCCTGCAGTTGACTGGAAGTGGAATGAGAGCGACTGCTGCGCAAGGTGCCCCCCTCCCTCTCCCTTCCTCTAGTGCCAGCACATGCCTCTCGGGGAGGCCCCTCAAATCCCAAGCATGTCAGGTTGGGACCCCATGGCACCCCCTCCACCCTGCATTGCTGGGACACATGGGCAGCCAAGCAATGCCACGCAGTGGGCTCTTCTCAGCACCAGCACAGTTGGAGGTGCCGTTCAACCATCCCCAGAGGGGCCTAACCCAGTGATGGGCAGGCCTGGCCCTAACAACCGGTTCTCCAGAAGTGGGCGGGGCTGAGGTCAGGGGGCGAGGCTGAGGTCAGGGGGCGAGGCCAGGGGCAGGGCCAGCAAGAATTTTTTTAAAATTAAAAATATTCAAAAAAAAATTAAGCATGTGGCTTACCTCTGAGTAGACCTGCATAAGATGTTGCTCTGAGGCTGCTGTCCTTTCCACACTGTCCTGGGAGTAAGCCCCATTGACTATGAGGCTTACTTCTGAGCAGACCTGCATAGGATGTTGCTCTGAGGCTGCTGTCCTTTCCACACTGTCCTGGGAGTAAGCCCCATTGACTGGCATGAGGCTTACTTCTGAGCAGACCTGCATAGGATGTGCTCTGAGGCTGCTGTCCTTTCCACACTGTCCTGGGAGTAAGCCCCATTGACTGGCATGAGGCTTACTTCTGAGCAGACCTGCATAGGATGTGCTCTGAGGCTGCTGTCCTTTCCACTCCACCCTGGAAGTCAGCCCCATTGACTATCATGGGACTTACTTCTGAGTAGTGAGGTTGGGCTCTCAGGCTGCAGTTCCAGCCTCTTTCCTGGGAGTAAGTCCCATTGACTATCATGGGTTTCAGCATCCTCAGAGCCCAGACCTGTGCAGGTCTACTCAGAAATAAGCCCCATTATAGCCAATGGGGCTTACTCCAAGGAAAGTGTTGATAGGATTATCAGCAGCCCAGAGCCCAGACCTGTGCAGGTCTACTCAGCAATAAGCCCTATTATAGCCAATGGGGCTTACTCCAATGCCGGCTGGACAGGGTTTGCAGCATCCTGAGCCCAGAACTGTGCAGGTCTACTCAGAAGTAAGCCCTATTATAGCCAATATACTTACCCCCAGGCAAGTGTGAATAGGTTTGCAGCAGCCACGTTTCCTTTCCCTGGCTGTTGGGGGTAGAGCAAACTTAACAGTGCCCGACCAGCCTCTTCAACTCTTGAACTGCCTCCAGCTGCTGAAGGAGCATCTCTGTCCCATCCAAGGAGCCCTTTGTAAAGCTCTCCATGCCTCATTTGCATATGAGAAACCCAGCATGCTTTGCAAGCTGCAAGAGGAAATAACTTCTGAAAATATTGCTAGAGAACAACTGAAAACTTGCTGGAAATAAGGTTTATAATCAAAATAAGATGTTTAGCAAAGACAGGATTCCTGAATAGCTTCAGATAAAGGTTTGGGGCAGGAAGAATGTCTTCACTCTGACTTGAAAATACTACAGCTAAAGAGACATATATAGTGCTGCAGACCCCTCCCATCTTAGCTGTGAGTGTCTGATGTGCTCTGGAATGACTGCAGTGCTTTGTCTGAATGAGGTTAATGGGAACAGACTGTATTTTAAAATTGTATTTTAAAATTAAAAGATAACCTGGGGGGAGGCTTAAAAGGGGAGGGGGGAGAGAGCCCTGCTCAGAAGGGGAGGGAGTGGAGCTGAGGAGGGAGTAGAGGAGGAGGGAGGACAGACCCAGAGGCCCTGGGGAGAAATTAAGAGAAATGCAAACACACTTGCATGCAATTCAAAGATGACGGCCCCCAATTAACAACCGGATCTACAGAACCAGTCAGAACCGGCCTCAGCCCACCTGTGGCTTAACCCCTACTCTATAGAATGGGGCCCCTACTCTATAGAACCGGTTGTTGACGAAAGATAGAACATATAAAGTTTAAAAATAGCCATTTAAAAGTGGCTGCCAGATGGGCAGAGAACCGGTTCTTAATTTCTTGGAATCCCATCACTGGGCCTACCCTTCGATGCAGCTCCATCTCTCCCCCACTGGGAACCCCTGGAGAAATCCCACAGGTTGCTCGTTTCTCCACCCCCGGCCCCAAAGAAGGTCCTCAAGGGTTTCTGTAATCAGTTCTTCAGTAGCTTCTGAACCTCTTTCTGTGGGTTTCAGGGCTCATGTCTGGGCTCGGCTCTGAGCCCATTTGGGGGTTCCCTGGACTCCCCTCTCTGTGGCTGTTGCTCTGACTGAATTGGGGGAAGGAACATTGGCTGCCCCTTCTTGCAGGTTTAGCTTTGGGATGTGAGGGCCCTGGGGAAGAAGAGGGGCTGTGCTCTGGAGAGACTGCCTTCCCTGCAGGGCTGTTGTTCTGCTGGGCGGGTGGCTGACCTGGGCCAAGTGTGTCTGCTTTCACACTTGTCTCCTTCCTGCCACTGGCACAAGCAGACTCTGGCTTGGATGGTGCAGGAGCAGCACAGAGGCGGAGTGGGGAGAGCCCAGAACTCCCCTTCCTGCCCCCCAGTAGCCCTGCCTCCATCTGGACTGCCAGTGTGGCCCCTGCACCTTCTCACTGCCGGCTACTGCTCCCTTCCAGGTGGACTCCAAGCTGACCCTGGGCCTGGGAGGGATCCTGGTGGTGCTGGGGGCTGTGCTGGCCTCCCTGGGCTTCTACTGCTATGTGGGGCTGCCTTCCTCCCTCATCATCATCGAGGTTGTGCCCTTTCTGGTGCTGGCGGTTGGAGCTGACAACATATTCATCTTTGTGCTGGAGTACCAGGTGTGTGAAACTCCACTGGCGGGGGGAGCTGGGTCAGAAGTCCCAGAGCAGTCTGATGGCGCACGGACTGACGTCCTGGGGATTGGCATGGCTGGGCAAGGGCTGTGGTGAGTGCCCGGTGCTATGCCTGCTCTGCGCACAAGGAGCCCAGCTCATTCCTCCTTGGGAAGCAGGGTTTGTGCCTCTTCCACACAACCTTGCTTTGAACCTCAGCAAGGACAGCCAGAGGCACACCCAGGCTGCTGGGGGGGGGGGGCAGCTGAGACGGGGATCACTGGGGGGAATCCTGTGGAGGCTGATGCAGAGGGGAAGAGGGAGGCTGCTCTTTTTCTCAGCTCTCTCCCTCTGCCTGCCTTTGCAGCAAACCCCACCGCTGCCTGGAGAGCCCTCCAAGCAGCGCATCGGCCGGGTCTTGGGGAGTGTCGCCCCCAGCATGGTTCTCTGCAGCCTGTCTGAAACCATCTGCTTCTTCTTGGGTAAGTGGCTGCCCTATTTGCTCCCCTGGGCTGAGCTGGTGGTCAGTGAGGGGACAGAGTGCTGGCTCTGGGGCTCCAGTCTCATCACGTGGGGCAGCGCACGTCCCGGAAGCGGGAAGAGTGGTGGTATGAGGCAGTGGAATCTTGGGTTGGGGAGTGGGAATGTGGGGAGTGGGAGTCTCAGGCAGAGGAGCTGGGGGCCCACTGAGGCGACCCACTGAGGCTGGCACAATCTGTCAGGCTCTCAGAGGCGGAGCCAAAATGCAAGTACCTGTGGTTGGGGGGTATCTAAGTGTGGTGGGAGGTTGCTGGCCCAAGCAAAGTGTCTGCTGCACAGGTGCCCTGACGGATATGCCCGCTGTCCGGACCTTTGCCCTCAACGCTGCCATAGCGGTGCTGCTGGACTTCCTCCTGCAGATGTCGCTCTTCGTGGCCCTGCTTTCTCTGGATGCCCGCAGGCAGGAGGTCAGGGCAGGACAAGGGGTGTGGGGGGTAGCATCGAACTGCAGCATCCCTCCAGACTGGTGGCTGCTCCAGGGTGGCCCCACTTGTTGATACTGCTGTCGTCACCCTGTGGTGGCTGTGGGTGGCGCAAGCGGTTAAGACACTGTGCCTGTTAACCAGCAGGCCAGGGTTCGAGACCCGGGTCGGCCCCACAAGACAGGGTGAGCTCCTGTCCTTAGCCCAGCTCTGTGATGCAGCTGGATCCAATCGTATGGGTTCTGCCTTTCCATTGGACTAATTAAGTGGCGTGGAGAAGGGGGATTTGCTGTTTGGGTAACAGCCTCTCCTCCATAACAATCCAACCCAGGCTTTCGTGCTTCGCAAGCAGCATATGCAGCGCCCAGCACGATCCCATAGTCTCTCAAGACTGACGGAGGCCTGCTTTTTTTGTGGTCGCCCCACAGGCCTCTCGCTGTGACCTGTGCTGCTGTTTCCGCCTGGAGCGAGAAAAGTCCCCAGAGGAGCAGAGGGGGCTGCTGCGCTCCTTTGTGCGGCGCTTCTATGCACCTGTCTTGCTCCACTCTGTGGTCCGGGTCCTGGTGGTGAGTGTGGTCCTGGGGTGAGGGGCAGAGGATGAGTTGGCGGCCTGCCTGCCCGCCTGCTGAAGCCTGTTCCCTGCCCCAGGTGCTGCTGTTCCTCTTTGCATTCTGCGCCGGGCTCTTCCTGCTGTTCAACGTTGAGGTGGGGCTGGAGCAGGAGCTGTCTGTGCCGGAGGTGAGGGCAGGGGTGTCGTGGGGGGTGCAGGCTGAGCAGGGGGATGACCCTGCAGCCAACCCCTTGACAGTTCTGGGGGCCTGGACTCTGCACTTGGCTCAGCCGTGCACAGGGAGCGTTGGAGTGCTGCATGTGCAGAAAGCTCCCTTCTGGCAAAGGTTGCTGCCAAAACCCTGCAGGGTGACATTGGGGATGACACTGCATGGGAGGAGGCTGACCCCCACCCCAGATGAGAGTTTCTTCCTGGGCTGTGCTTGGTCCTGCTCACCCCATGGAAGGCACGAAATGGTGGCTGCAGTTGTGCCCCTGCCAGGCAGTTTCTGCCTCTCTCCCTCTGGTCTAGCCAGCTGCCCTCCAGTCTGGCTGCTTCCAACCCCCTTCCTTGAGCAGTGTGTGGAGGGCTGAACCCCACGTGGCCTCGTTCCATCCCGCCTCTCCAGGGCAAGGAGGGGCAGGATAGGAGACAGACATTCCCTCTGTCCCAGGCTGGGCAGGTACACTGAAGCCCTGAGGGTGTCTCTGGCCCTTCCTTGTCCAGGAGAGGCTTTTTTGTGTGGGGTGCTGCTGCCTCACTGGGCTTGGTGGGCAGAGGGGCTGCGCTGGGTGCAGGCACGATGACTCGGTTGCCTCCCCCCAGGACTCGTACATGCTGCAGTACTTCCAGGACCTCAACCGCTACTTCATGGTGGGGGTGCCCACCTACTTCGTCACCAAGGGTGGTTACAACTTCTCCACCGTGCCAGGCATGAATGGTGTCTGCTCCAGCGCTGGCTGTGACAACAACTCCCTCACCCAGCAAATCCAGTACGCCACCCGCTTCCCCAATGAGTAAGTGGCCCCTGAGAAGCCAGCTTTGGTCTTTGCTCCTTCCTAAGGCAGCTGGGCAGGCCTGGTGCCCCACTTCTTCCCCAGGAAGTGTGCCCTGCCTACTGTGCCCAGCGAGTCTCAGACGGCCTTGGCCCTGCCTGGCACTCCAGCCGTCCTTCTCCCTGCAGATCCTTCCTGGCTATTCCAGCCACCTCCTGGGTGGACGACTTCATTGACTGGCTGAACCCCCTCTCGGGCTGCTGCCGCATCCACAGCTTCGGGCCTCATAAGGGTGAATTCTGCCCCGCCACAGACTGTGAGTGTCTCATTGGGGTTGGGGGGCACAGAGCGTGACTGGGGGAGCGGATGTGCCCTGATCCGTCTCTTCTCCCACAGCCTCCATTACCTGCGTACTGAGCTATTGCATGAGCTTGCAGAGCGGGGCCTTACGGCCGAACGTAACACAGTTCGACACCTACCTGCCCTGGTTCCTCGGTGACATGCCCAACCTGAAGTGTCCCAAAGGGTGAGACCTGGCACACACCTTGGCAAAGAGAAGCCAAGAAAGGCAGGGGTGGGCTTGATGGCCGTCCATGGTTCTGCCATCTAGAAGCAGCAGGAGGACTGGTGCTCTTGGGGTGCAGCGCAGGCTCTCCTCCTTGACTCTCAGCACCCTGGCCAGCTGCTAGAATGGTCACAAGCACACCGTCTTTTATGGAACCACTGACCAGGCACATCAGGCTGTTGGGGGGAGCTCACCCTCCCGCTAACGTCTGTGACTGTAGACCATTCACGGCACACCCGCGTGCCATGCACAGTGACTGAAAACGGGTGCCTTCAAGACTGGACGTTGAGCACTGCAACTGCTTCCCTCCCCCCTCCCAAGAGCTTTAAAGTCACGTATGTTGCATGCCTGTGGATAACCGAAACACTATATTGCCTGTTATTAAATGTAGGCCTATTGCAGAGATGTTGTTACCTATAATTTATTAATTATAAGAAGGCTGTGCAATGCCTGCAGGGGCCGCTCACAGAGAAAGGAGGATCACAAAGTTCTTGTATGGGAGTCACCTGTATGGGAGGGTCAGATTTTGGCTGGGCTGGGTGCCCCCCATGTGCATCTTCTGCAGTTAGGGTGGGATGACTGAACTGCTCCTTCTCCTCCCAGGGGACTGGGTGCATACGACACGTCGGTGAAGTTTGGACCAGATGGGCAAATTGTGGGTGAGTGCCCCCTTCCCTCGAAGGCAGTTGGAGCAGGTCAGGCCAGGCAGTTGCATGAGCCCTGCCACCACCACCTCAGGGAAGGGAAGAGTGGGTGGGGTGGGGAAGGGCACGCACATGAGGGGGACGTCCAGTGCCCTCCTACTCTTTCAACCAGCAAATGGACAGTGGCTGGACAGAGACCCATGGCAATCAGGGGGTGCTGGGGATCTGTGCCCGCACAGTGATGCTCTCCTGCCTCTGTATAGCCTCCCGCTTCATGGCCTACCACACGCCTCTGAAGAACTCCCAGGAATACACGGCAGCGCTGAGGGCTGCGAGAGAGCTGGCAGCCAGCATCACGGCCACCATGCGGGAGGTGCCTGGCACTGACCCAGACTTCCAGGTCTTTCCGTACACGTAAGTTGCTGGGGGAAAGGCTGGAGAAGGGGGCTGTGCAGAGCTCAGCAAAAGGCCAGACAGACTAACAGTAGGAAAGTGGTGGAAGGACTGGAACCCCCACAGTCAGCTTCAAAGGTCCGCCTGTAGTCTGTATTGGGGAAGCAGGGAATTGGGGCCAATCTCTGCATTCCTCTGGATTGCAGTGTCACCCAGCCCTTTGGGCATCCCTTTCTGGCTGGCATTAGGGTGCAGAAGGAGAGTGGAGTCTCTCCTGGACCCGTGAGCAACAAAGACAACCCAAGCCTCTTTCCAGTGCCTGGAAGGAAGAAGGGAAGGCCTGGCTGTATTGGCTGGTGGGGCAGGAGCTGTAGGGAGCCCTCAGCATCTGCACCCAGTATGGCTCCCCAGGTGCCAGGGCTCTCTTGGCATTCACGGGTCTGCTGCACGGCTCTCTGGACATCAGCTCACCCTCATCTTACAGTACAAGGGGGGAAGGATGCTGTGCGTGACCAGAGCAGGATGCTTAGCACCGAGGTCTGCTGGGATGTGGGTGCTCAAGGAGACCCTTTCCAACTTCCATGGGGCATCACAAAAATTGTCAGTCAGAGAGGGAGGAGGAAGAACCAGGGCGTGAGCTCAGGCCTGCTTGCCTGCCTTTCTCCCACAGGATCACCTACGCCTTCTACGAGCAGTATCTGTCCATCACCCTGGCCGGCATCGTCATCCTGGCCCTCTGCTTGATCCCCACCTTTGTGGTGTGCTACATGCTGCTGGGCATGGACATACGCTCAGGCACCATCAATCTGCTCACCATCATCATGATTCTGGTGGACACCGTGGGAGCCATGACACTGTGGGGGATTCCCTATAACGCCATCTCACTCATCAACCTGGTGGCGGTAAGCCGAGCCTGGAAGGTGGCAGTGGGCGTTGTGGGCTGCGGTGCTGGGTCCTTCGAGGCACGAGTGCCCAGAAACCTGTCCTTGGAGCAGGAGCTGTTCACAAGGAGGGCGAGTGATAGTGCTCCCTGCCCACATAGAGCCATGTTTGCACATTTCCACCCTTTCCTTCTACGGATGTTTTCTGTTCAGTCCGGAGTTCTGGAAGGGTGAGAGCCTGGCCTGGTGGGACAAGGACTGTGGCAGAGGGGAGCTGCAGGTCTTTGAAGAGGACCTGGAGGCTCTGTCGTCCATCCTTCCCACTTCCCTGGCCATGGTGCCTGCAATGAAGTCCAAACTCCCTGCTCAGCAACGGCACCAGCAGGTGTCCTGCAGATCTGGGAAGAATGAACGGGGCCTCCTCGGACAGCAAACACACTTGAGAGGCTCAGGGAGGCTTCTTGGTGGGATTTCCTTTGCTAACCACTCTGTTCTCCTGGCCAGGCGGTGGGCATCTCGGTGGAGTTTGTGTCCCACATAACCCTCTCCTTTGCGGTCAGCCCCAAGCCCACCAAGCTGGAGCGGGCCCACGAGGCCACCATCAACATGGGCAGTGCGGTGAGTGTGTTGGGTGCAGGCCAGGCGGGACAGGCTTTGGCTGCTGGGATACCCTCGGATCCTGCCAGCGAAAAGGAAGTGCCCAAGGCTGGGCAAGGCTGGCACGCTACTCCTTTGTATCCCTACTCCTCTGCTTTGATACGGATCCCTATCCCAGAGCGAAGCAGTGTTGCTGGCTCCCTTTCCTTCCTGGCCACAGCCTCAGCTGGCCATCTGTTTTGGCCATCCTGCCCCCCCTGGACCAATTGTGCTTTCTGGTGCTACTGGGAGCAGCTTGGATCGGTCTGGACGCTCACTGGGGGCCTGGGACCGGTGCTCCTACTTCGGGTTCCCCCCATCTTGGCTCACCAGGATGTGTTTTGCTGCCCTCTGCAGGTGTTTGCGGGGGTGGCCATGACCAACTTACCAGGCATCGTGGTGCTGGCCTTCACCAAGGCCCAGCTGATCCAGATCTTCTTCTTCCGCCTGACCCTCATCATCACACTGGTGGGGATGCTGCACGGCCTGGTCTTCCTGCCAGTCGCCCTCAGCTACTTTGGTAAGAGGCCCTCCAGGCTCCTTCTGCCCCCCTCCCCTTGGCAGACGGAGGCCACCTTGTCATGCCCAAAATATCTCTGCTGACACGCCCTGCCTTGCCCCTGGAGTGCGAGTGGGCAAGTCTTCTGCAGAGCAGCCCCAGATTTCATGGGCAGAGGTGGCAGGAACACACATGTCCTCCCTGGCTTGGCCTTAAGCAGCCTCGGTAGGTGAGTTCAGGGCGCCCCTTACGGAAGAGGTTGCCCCCGCCCTCCCTTGACCTAGATGGGCAGGTTGGGCTGCCCAGTCTGTGGGCGCTGCCAGTCTCAGGAGGAGGGTAAGGAAGAGGCTGGGGGAAGAGGAGGGCGTGGATCACAAGGTTTCCCAGAGCTCCATCCTGGGACTCAGTTGCAGCGCAGGAGTTGTTTGGCTGGTGCCCCTGCAGGTGGGCTGCTGCAGCCTGCTTTCGTCTGAGGCTGACCCTGACTAGCCCTCCTCCAGCCAGCCCTATGCCCCACCGACCCATAAGCCGACAAGACGGGTGTCTCAGGCAGCAGGAGGGGGGCGCCTCTCATCCCACTCCCTGGACTGGAGAAGGCAGGAAGGGCGGGATGGCCCCCCAGCCCACGTCCACCTGCTCCCCTCCTTTCCGAAGCAGAGGCTGGTGCGGGAAGAGAGCACTGGCCTGCCCGCCCCCTCTTGGGCCATCTCTAACCCTTCTCTCTCACGTTCAGGGCCGGAGAGCAAGCGGGCTCGGGAACCGGCCCAGCAGCAGACCCGGCCGGCAGCCGCTCCCGCCTCCTCTCGCGGAGGCCAAGAAAGCCAGCAGAACAGCCAAGCGCCTCTCAGCGACCCCGGCCAGGAGGACCCAGGCAGGGCCAACGGGCAGCCCCGGACAGCCAGCACCCAGGGGAAGCAGGCTCCCTTCAGCCTCTCTGTGGCGGACTCGGGCTCTGAAAAGGCAACCGCGTTTTGAGGCCGCAGCCACCGGGGCAGGCCTGGGCAGCTGAAGGGGCGAGCGCTGCCGCAGCCTCCCTGCAGCGCGCCCCAGTGTGACAAACAGACGCCGGAGAGGGCAGGCCCCCCTTCCCGCCCCCCGGCCTCCTGCTCCTTTCCAGCCCAAGAGGCACGCGGTGCAGGGAATATCCTGTGCAGGAGCCGGTGCCGGCTCGGCCGCCCAGGGCCCGAGAAGCAGAGCGTCTGAACGCAGCCGTCCCCCCAGGTTTCTGGACGCCGCAGGGCCGGTGCTGGGCCAGCCTGGCAGGATTCCCAGAACGCTGGAGCTCTGCCCAAGCGCGGCTCCGTTTGGGGCACAGGCTTTCCAAGCCCTTTTCTAGTTGCTGCAGGGCTGCGCCGAAGGCTCAGAAGCTGCAGCCCGAAGGGGGCAGTCTGGATGCCAGCCGCCCTCCCTGCTCCTTGCCTGCCGCTGTGCCGCCCCCATTCACTGCCGGTGGGTCCAGGCTGCCTCCGGAGGCTCCGCTGCGGCCCCGGAACCATCCATCCAATAAAGAGAGCCAGCTCTGGAGTGCAGCGTCTTCTTTGGGGAGAAGGGGCGGGGAGTGGAGGGCTGAGGTCCCTGGCGGCGGGTGCTGCAGTCGCCCCCTCCCGCAGACAGGCATCCGGCGTGGCCTTGTGCGGCGCTGGAGCCGGCCTTGCCCAGACGCGGCTGCGTCCGCGCTTGTGGAGCGCTGGTGGGCAGGGACGCCTCACTCCTCCCGCGGCCTCGGCTCCGGAGGCAGAGACCGAGCTCTCGGCCTGGACGGGGGAAGAAGGGCGGCCCTTCCCGGGCCCTGGAGCTCTGCCCCGGCACAGGGAGGCCTTGCCAGCCGCGGAGCCCGCGCCGAGTCCGGACTGCTCCCTGCGGCCTCTCGGCCCTTGTAGGACCCGCCAGGGAAGCGGAGGCGGCAGTCCGGAGGGCAGGGCCCGAGTGCCGCCGGCGGGGACGGAGCTCCTCCGCGTCTGCTCCGGAGTCGGCCTTCGTGTTCGGCGGGGACCAGTGCTGGGGGCTGAGGCTGCCCGAGTGCCAGGAAGGAGCCCGGGCAGCGGCGCAGGTGGAGGGGCCGGTCTTGGAGGGTCTCTCCCTTCGAGGCCGTTCCGGGGGGGAGGGAGCGAGAGGGCTCCGTGCCCCCTCCGGCTGCGCCACTGAGCGACCCACTCCCGGGGGCGGCGGGGCCTTCCGTGGCCCTTCAGGGTCCCCGCGAGGGAGGGAGGGAGGGAAGGGCGCTGCCTGCGGGGCTTCAGGGAGGCTCTTGCCCGGAGTGCTGCAGTGCCGGGCCTCTGCAGTGGGCGACGGGCCTGCCGGAGACTCCCCCTCCACCGGATGCTCTGCCGCCGGGACAGAGGCGCTCCCTGCGCCAGGGAGTCCGGAGGCTTCTGCGCAGCGCTGTCTGCGCAGCTGGAAGAGTTCGGGACAGGACGGGGTGGGCGTGGCCTGCAGCCTCCTCCCAAGATGGCGTCCGTGTCGGGGCTGCGGGCCTCCCTGAGGGCCTTTCACAGCAGCGCCCAGGCCCTCAAGGTAGGGGGTGGGGCGTGGCCGGGGTGGGCGTGGCCTGCAGCCTCCTCCCAAGATGGCGTCCGTGTCGGGGCTGCGGGCCTCCCTGAGGGCCTTCCACAGCAGCGCCCAGGCCCTCAAGGTAGGGGGCGGGGGCAGAGGGGGTGGGGCGTGGCCGGGGTGGGCGTGGCCTGCAGCCTCCTCCCAAGATGGCGTCGGTGTCGGGGCTGCGGGCCTCCCTGAGGGCCTTCCACAGCAGCGCCCAGGCCCTCAAGGTAGGGGGCGGGGCCAGAGGTGGGGGGAGAGGGGGTGGGGAGGCCAGAGGGGGTGTGGGGCGGATGGGGCTCCCCCCGGGGGTTCCTGTGACTTCCTCCCTCCTTCTCCCCCAGAACCGGGCAGCGCGAGTGCGGGTGGGGAAGGGAGAGAAGCCGGTGACCTACGAGGAGGCCCTGGCGCCCCACCACATCGCCCACCGCAAGGCCTGGCTCTCCCTCCACACAGGTAGGCTTCTGGGGTGGGAGCACCACAGCCCTCAGCAGGGAGGCCTGCCCGAACGGGGGGGGGGAGAGGGGGACTGAGCCAGCACTGAGGGGCCCTTCCCCCACAGTGGGTCCAGCTGTGACCCCATCCCACCCAGAGTGACCCCGCAGGAGGAGGTGGGACACTGAGCGGAAGAAGAGCCACAGACACTCCTGCTGCTCTGGAGGCTCACTGGAGTCGTCTTGGTTTTGAGCTCCAAGAGGCCTCCCTCCTGCTGCTGCCCAGGAGAGCCTCCCAGGACGCCTGAGGAGTGTCCTGGAAGGGGACGGTGGTGCTGCTGCAGGGCCAAGGCAGAGGGAGGGTCTCCCTGGCAGGGCCGGTCAGGGCTGGGTTGTTTCCTTCTGGTGGGGGTGGGGGGGAGGCCTGAGCAGGGCCCGGGTGAGCCTCCCTCCTCTTCCTCGCAGGGCACCTTAGTGGGGAGGGAGGAGCCGCGGAGCGTGCCGTGGAGGACGTCTTTGTGCGCAGGTTCGTCTTTGGCACCTTCCACGGCTGCCTGGCCAGCCCGCTGGTGCTGAAGCGCAGGGCCAACACGCTCATCATCTGCGCAGTCCTCCTGCAGCGGCTGCCGCCCTCCAAGTTCTACTTCCTCATCGGCTACACGGAGGAGCTGCTCTCCTTCTTCTACAAGTGCCCTGTCAAGATGGAGGTGCAGACTCTGCCCGAGAAGGTCGTCTACAAGTACATCTAGGTCTGGCGGGAGAGACCCGGCACCAGGACCGACAAGGGAGGAGGACGGCTGAAGTCCCTCCAGGCCCGTCTCCCGGGCCTCCCCGGTCACCGCTGTCCCCAGGACTTTGTTATCTGGTTGCTCAGCCTAGGCCCGGCCACGGAAGACGGTGGCTCTAACCTGACATTGAAGTGGGTTTGTTGCCCCCGCAGTCTTGCTGCTCAAGGCAGACCGAGTGTCCCCATCTCAGCTCTGCCTGGCAGGAGGAGGACCCTGTGGCAGCAGGGAAAGAAAGGGCCTTGCTGCTCCTCCATTGGGCGCCCCTGACGCTGCTGTCCCTGGCAGTTCCAAGGAATGCGTTTCCCAACGTGGACGGAAAGTGGCCACTTCCTTGGGATGGAGGTACTTCCTGCAGGGCAGAAGGAAGGGCTGCTGCTCTGCCAATAAAACATGCATCTGATTTGTGACTCATCACTGTTTGTGCCGCTGTTGCTGGAGGAGATAATCCCCCCAATAGGTCCCTCCTTCACTCCCCACAAGCCGCAGGTGACAGCTATGCTTGCCTGGAAAAAAAGTTTGGATCCTCCAAGCCTTTGTAAATTGGATTTGCTGGCTCATGAAATGAGATGTGTTGGGGCTGGTGGTGTTGCCCGGGGAGGGGGCTGTGTCACTGTTGAATGATGAGGCTCTCCTGTTCAGTCCCTGGCAGCATATCCAGGTGGGGCTGGACATGCATTCCACCCCCCAATAAACACACTGATCCCCCACACACTGATCAGAAAGCTTCCTCTCTGTTGCCAGGTTAGTGGTGTCAATGGTCGGTAGACTGGACACCGCCAAGGGCTGGGAAGCCTGGACATTCTCTTCCTTTAGTTTATCCCACACAGTGATGGGGTCTGCTGTCCTGGATCACTGACGCCATTTCTCCTGGTTCTGGGCTTGGTCTGGGTGCAGGCAGGTGGGTCTCAACGTGGATTGGACATTAACATCTGATTTCCCACAAGTCCATTTATGGTATGCCACACGCTAAATAAATAAGCTGGCCAATGGTGGGAGAGTTTTGCTGGCAACTCCATCTTTGGAACATGCTGGCTTAGCCTTGACAAAGTGGCCTGGATTGTTGAGTCTCCATCAATAGTCACTGGAAAGGGGATCAGGACCACTTAAGGAAGGAGGAAATGGGTTCACAGACGTGGGGATACTTCCACTTAGGACATGTAAAGAGAGAAGGGCCTTGAGTCCTCCTGAGGAAGGCGGGATAGAAATCAAGTATAATAGTAAAGGGAGGGAACTCTGGTTGAATTAAGTGGTCTGTGCAGGCTGGTCTGAAGCAACACATCAGGGTGCTGACTGACCTACGTGACCGCCTAGCCTTGGAGGGCTGTGGGGTGGGGTGGGGGCGGGCGAGGGGCTTCAGGACCGGAGGGGCAGCATGCATCATCCCTGCCTTTAAAAAAGGGAGACTACAGACCAGCCAGGAATGCAGCCAAAGATCCTGGGACTGATTAAGGACCACATAAAAGATAATGGGGGTGATTTCTAGGATCCAGCCTGGGCTTAAACCAGCAGAACCAGTTCTTAAGAATCATCTCTTCAGGGTAGTGCGATAACTGGACTGGTTGGTGAGGAGATGGGGACGATGACGATGTAGCATATCTAGAGTTGAGCCGCTGATGTGCACAGCAGGGTGACAACAATTCCTAAGTAATTTTTAAGTTTTTTAAGTATTTGGTAAGCTTTTAAAATAATACTATTGTGTTTGATCCATGACTGCCCCCCACCCAGGGAGCGGGTGTCTATCATGGGATGATGCTGGTGCACTGCTGGGCCATGCAGCCCCCATGCTGGTGCCCTGCTGGGGCTGCACATGGACTTTGTGTGGGGTGAAGAAGAGGAAGGAGAGCTTTGGGGTCTCCCCCTGCCTACCTACAGAGCTGATGGAGGAAGTGGGTGGACCTGAGGGTGGAAGGTTGGGGCCTGTGGCGGGAGGTCTTTTCTCCTCCTTCCCTTGGGGCGTCCCTCAGTAGGTGTTGCTGCAGCACCACCTGCTACGGCGTGGCATAGCTAGAGGGGGTCGAAGCAGTCAAATCTTCGAGGGAATCTCATCCCTAAGTAGCCATTCCAGGTGGGGGGAGCAAAATGGAGCTTTACGGCTCCATCCATAGAATGTTCATCAACGTTCCATCAACAGAGCTCTGTTGTGCTCCCCCCACCTGGTATGGTTCTTTAGAGCGAGGCTCCCTTAAGACTGAGTGCTACGCCCTCTCTAGCTACGCCACTGGACCCCACCCCTAGAATGGCTCTGAAGGGGAGAAGCCCCTAAATGCCCCAAGGAGGCTCCCTCCAAAACTGACTCATCTGCCCCCTCTGGCTATGCCACTAGTCGTTTCCCCACCAACCTTGAATGGCTGCAAAGGGGTGAGGCTCCCTCCAAGTCTTGACTGTACACAAGAGTCCATCACGTCCTGCCGTAGCCTCGCCAAACACTTACTTGCTGCTGCCCAGGGATCCCCCCTGCCTGAAAAGAAGATCTGGGGCTTCTCTGTCATCTGCCAGGCCCCAAAGAAGGGAGGCAGCTGCTTTTTGGAGTCCGGTTGGGGCATGTAGAGGAGGCATGGAGTGTCCTGGCTTGAGAGTGTGGAAGGACACAATCCAGAGTAACTATGGGAGCACGTAAGACACATTACATGCACCTGTAGTTACTGCACCACCTAGTAAAAACCTATGGGAAATTCATATTGCAACCCAGAGTAACATGTTTTTACTCTGGAGCAAGGACTCCCTGTAGTTACTCTGGATTTCACCTGAAGCCTCTGAGACAGGAGTTGTGCCCTCTTCCTAAGGCCTGTCCATGAAGCTAGCGCTGGGCTTGTCAGGTGATGCCCAAATCAATGCAGCGTTTCTGGCACAATCTCTTTTGCCAGTTTGTGTGTGAAAACTCCCACCTCCCTGCAAGGGTGAGGGGAAGAGTGTTGGTGGGGGGGGGGTGAGGCCAGGCACCAAGCTATTTTAACCTTCACACTGCAGTACAGAAGAACTGGGGGGGGAGAGGAGAGGAAGGAGGCGACCATCAGAGAGGCTTCCGCAATGCTGGCTTAGCCTTGACAAAGTGGCCTGGATTGTTGAGTCTCCATCAATAGTCACTGGAAAGGGGATCAGGACCACTTAAGGAAATGCTGCACCTCCCAGCAGTGGGTGACCAGGTGGTGATGTGGATGTGACCTCCTCTCAAACCCCCAGGCCCACCACCACTACCCAGGAGCCAAAGTGAAAACTCTAGCACTCGAAACCCCTTGCCAGGATACTCTTCGTGCTGCACGGCCGGGAAGCTCCCTGCACAGCTGGCAGCTCCATGGATGCGGAATTTGATGCCAACACCGTTCCACTACAAGCACTCCAGCTGCTGACAGCCACTGGCACAGCCAGCCATAAAGGCCCTCCATCTCAAAGCACCCTCCCCCATTTTTGCCACAGAAGCAGTGGGCACAGGCGCTCCCTGTTCTCTGGGCACCCTGGCAGCACACACAAGCCTTCAGCTTTGGGCAGGAGGATAGGTTGCCATATGTCCTAGAAAACTGTACTGGTTTGGTTTTCTTTTTTTTGGGGGGGGGGGAATTGAATTCACATACTGGCAAATTTGACAGGGGGTCCAGTCCTGGTTCTGTGGAAGAGAATTATGGCAACCCTACCAGAGGACTGTGCCAGCAGCACCCATGGGTGTCTGGCTGAGTGGCTTTGCTGCCTTGTGAATCAAGGGCCCTGTCCTGGGGTTTTGAAAGACAAGGTCTGGGCTCTAGGAAGTTGCCCCTGGCAAGCTGGACCGCTGGCCCACCTAGGCCAGCATCAGGTACCTCACTAGTGGAGGCTCTCTGGTGGCTCAAGGAGAGTCTTCCCCATTGGCAGCTTATGGGCCAAGGACTGCCTCGTGATCTGCCACTGAGGGATGACCCTTCTTTCATTCATCTGATTTATACCCAACTTTCCCCTTGCCAGAGGAAATGCCCAGGGCTTTGAAACAAGTACCAAGTGGCGCAACAAGCAAGAGTATCAAATTAAGGCATCAACATGGCATTGCTGGAGTGAAGCCAAAACAGAGTCAAACATTAGCAGGAGGAAGGAAGGAAGTGAAGTCAGTCTTAGGGCAGCTCTCCACTCAGCCATCCAACGCCAGATGAAACCGGAATGTCTGAAGCCTTCCAAAACCCCCAGGGGGAAGCGATTCTCAACTCCCCTGGGAAGGAATTCCATTGTGGTGCTGCTACTTCAGAGAAGGCTGGCCCCAAGCTTGCCTCCCCACCTGGGATAAGAGGCAGTTTAGAAAAGAGGATCCAAGAGGATGGGGCTGAGACGGAAGAAGGAAGATCTTTAGATAGTTGGACCCGGATCATGGAGCGGGTGAGAGGTTAGAACTGGCATTTGAATTGGAACCAGGGAGAATGGGCAGCCGGTGCAGTTGCTGAAGCAGTGGATCAGCCAGGCCATCTGGCCCATCCCCAGGAGCCACCTGAGATGCCACATTCTGCACTAATGGCAGTTTCTGAATTGATTGAGATGGTAGACCCACATTGCAGTCGTCCAGCCTTGAAATTCCTCAAGGCTGGGTGACGGTGGCAAGGTCCAGATGGCTCAGGTATGGGCAGGTATGGCTGGGAAAAACTCTTCTAGCATCCCCTGTTCTCCAGGGAGAGCTGAGAGTCCAGGAGATCCCAAGCAGCACACCTGTTCTTTGAAGGGGAGTCTGACCCCATTCAAGGGGGTAGGTGATTTGAGGATGTCTTGACCAGGAGAACCTGTTATTTTCAGGATGTAGTTTCTAGCTGTTGGTTTTCATCCAGTCCTTAATGGCACCCAGACAGTGACCAGGACTTCCACAGCTTCTTCAGAGTGGAATGGCAGAGAGAGGTAGAGTTGGGTGTCATCCACGTACTGGTGGCACCCAACGCCAACTCCCTGGGTGATCTGGCCCAGACTGTTTCATGCAGAATAGTGGTTCTCAAACCTTTAGCACCCGGACCCCTATTTAGAATAAGGATGTGTCAGGACCCACTGGAGATTAGGCCACAACACAATTAAGCAGAACATTTTTAACAATCCTAGGCTGCAATTCTACCCACACTTACCCAAGGAATAAGTCTCATTGGCGCTCATTGTTAAAAGCAGGGGTACTTTTTGAGGGGGAACGCACCAGAATTAAGTACCGGCACCTCTGTGGGTGAATTTGGTGGCCCCCAAGTAGACACGCCTACAGTATGATTGCAAATATCTACTTCGTGGTGAGTACCTGTGAGTACCGGCAGGCACCTTCTGGCATCTATTTTCCATAAAAATAGTACTGGCTAAAAGCATATACTGTACTTTAGTGGATCAGATCTGTGGGATTTCCCCAAATGCAGCCACAGACCAGGTAGGATCAAGTCTAATATATTAATAAAACATTGTGATGGAGGGATACTCACCCTGACGTGGCCTGTGCTTCCTCCATGTTTCATTGCCAGACTTGGTGCGTCATCCATGTCATGTCTGTGTGTTGCCCCTGTGATGTCCAAGAAGCTGATCCCCAACACTGGCAGCCAGAGAAGCACCACCAAAATGAACCAAGCCAAGGGCAGAGCAGGCGCAGGGCCAATGAACAGCCAGTGCCGGGGAGAGGGAAACCCGTGCCAGCCACTCGGAATAAGCCACACTGACCCAGACATCACCCACAGCCATGGGAAGATGCCCGAACACCACACACAACATGAGAGAGGCACAGCATATGGCCTCTCCCCCCACAGAGGAAACAGTGTGCAAGCCCCACGACCCCAGGTTCATGCCCCCCATCCCACCGAGCGAGCAAAGCACAGCTGGAAAGATGGTTCCCTTGGAGGAAGGTGGAAGAAGCACGCCAGCCTTTCCACAGCAAGGGGCAATAACTGTTGCCAACCCTGCTCCCCCCTAGAGAAGATCTGTGGTCTACAGCTTGCTCATTCACATGCACACAGATGTCCTATGCGCGTCAGGGCTGCACACACACAACCGAAATGGGGAAATTGGCACTCAAGTGGTTAAATCTCGCAGTGTTCAAGGTTTGGGATGGTGGAGGTGGAGGCACAACATTCTCTGTGCCTCCAAATTAGGCTCACAGCGACCCCCAAGACAGAGCTTTTCCAAGATGAAAGCAATAGATTCAGTCAAAGTCACTTCCCATTTTGGGAATGTGGCTTCAGAAGCCAGTTCCGGAGCTTCCAAACGGCAAGAGAGGGATACCCACAAACAGCTGTGCTTGGGCAGTGGGAAAGGCGGCTGAGCCCAGCCCTGTCCACGTCCACTCAGAAGCAAGTCCCATTGGAGTCACTGAGGAAAACATGGATACTCCCAGGAAGACGTGGGAAGGATTGCAGCCGGAAAGTTCTGGGGGGAGAGAGATCCTGGCTGGTGGAAAAGTCCAGGCACCAACAGCCTCTTCCTGTGCCTGCCAGGCTTGGAGAGGAGCTAGTCACACTCGGGTGACTCACCTGTTGACAGCTGGTTTGCCATCCCCGCAGGGCAGCAGGTTCACCCTCCCTGCCAGTTGGCTGCAGCTCCCAGTTCTGTCCTTGGAAGCAGTCAAGGGTTGAAGCAGCCACTTTGCTGTTGCACCACCTCCTCTCGGTCCAGCGTCCCCCTCCTCAGCTGCCCGGCGGCGCCACAGCAGTGTCACCGAGTTCCTTGGAGGAAAGTCTGTGTTCTCTGACCAGAACAAGACAAAGGCCACCAGTGCCCCGCGATAGGGCTGCACCCCTTCACCCCATGTCCTGTCCAGGGAGAACTCAAGGACTCTCCCATCCAGGCACTCATGAGACTCACTTGACAGCATCACATGCGCTTCAAAGTCCCAGCACTGGGCACTGGCAGGGAGGCTGCATGTGACACCCAAATCCTCGCAGCAGAACTAGGGCAGCAGCGTTGCCCGTTCCTTTCAGGGCTTTATTCTCCATCCGTTGGACGAGGCTGCCTGTGCTGGGCTGGCATTTGGGAAATGCTGCACATCCAGACTTCTGGGGGCTACTATGCGCATGCTCACTCTTAACAGCGATCCTAAATGGGACTTATTCCCGGGTAACTCCTGGGACTGTTATAAATTGTCCTGCTTGATGATGTCATGTCCAGTCACGACATCACCTCCAGTGGGCCCTATCATAGAATCATGGAATCCTAGAGTTGGAAGGGACCTAGTAGGTCATCTAGTCCAACCCCTGCCTGCAGCAGGATATCCTCCTAGAGCATCCCCAACAGGTGCTGGTGGAGCCTCTGCTTGAAGACCCCCGGTGAGGGGGAGTCCCCACCTCCCTTGGCATCCTCCTCCTGACGCACTCTCATTCTAAAAGTGGGTCCCAGTGCTGAAGGTTTGAGAACTACTGCTCCAGGTGAATAGGAGTACTATTGTACTCAAAGCTGCACTTTGGCAACTGGGTGCTGCACCCAGACCTGCCTGAGGCACCCACAGCACACGCAGACCAACTGCAGAGCTGACCTCACTGTTGTGGGGCTTCTAGTAGCCCCTCAAATTCTTCTGCCTCCAGAAGTGGGGTGAAAGTGCCCAGAACTCTGGAGAAACCCTGACAGACTCTCCCCAAATGTTACAGTTGGGACAGGCAGGGTCCTGCAGAAGAGTGCCCAGTCCCTGCTATGGCAGAGTTCCAGACCCACCCAGTCCCATCTTTCCCCAGGGCTGTAACAGGAGGGGTTTGATCCCCTGAGTTGAACCACAGGTCTTTGTATTCCCTACTTATCCTTTCATTTTGCACACCAGTCCAGACACCCGACATAACTGCCCTCCCCACACTGAAAAAAATTGTTGCCCCCATTCTTGGCGGTCCTGGCTCTGCTCTGGAAGCTCCGAGATGGTTCAGCAGCAACACCTTTGCTACAGGCATCTCTGGAGATACTGGAGGGGAGTTTCCTGCTCCAAGGGGGTGGACTAGATTGCATTGGAGGGCCCTTCGATCCCAGGACTTCCACCTGAACGCTCATCTGGAAGCTACACAATCCTGCAGCTCAGCGCTGGCAGAAGCCGACTCTCCAAGGGCCCCAACCCGCCTGCTGGGCAAATTCTCCACCATAAAGAGCCCCACAGTGAGTCAGCAAATTCCCCTCCAGTTCCGAGCTGCTGAGGAGGAAAACCCCCCAGGGCCAAAGGGGGCCAGTCTCAGCCTGGGCAGTGTCTGGCGCAGGCCGGGCTGAGAGGGATCCGGGCTGAGAGGGATCCAGGCCGTGGGTCTCGTGCAACTTGGGAGGCTTCCTTCCCCACAGAGCCAGCACCGTTTGGCTAGGTTGGTTTCTTGGACTTTGCTCCCCTCCCTGACCCTTAATAAGACCTTTTGGCTTCCACCTTGTGAGTCAGGATGTGAACACAAGCCTAACCATGTCTACTCAAAAGTAAGTCCATTCTGTTCAATGGGTCTTACTCCCAGGAAAGTTAGGATTGCAGCCTGTGTTAGGCTCAGGCTTTGGCTGTGACAGTATTCCTGGGGAGGGGCTTTGTCCAAGGAACCCCTCTGGGGCCTGGATCTCAGAGTAGATCTACCCGGTCTGGTCCCAACAACTGGAAGGGAGCGCTTAGCACTGGGCATCCCTGCCCTGGATTGGGGAGGGGTCTCTAGAAGGCCTCCCAACACCCTTCAGCCCCTCTGGAGCAGAGGTTCTCCAGCATTTCAGGCCAGGACCCCCTACTGGGAATGACAATCTATCCAGCACCCCCCAGAAGTGATCTCATGGCTGGAAAAGGAAGTAGGTCTTTCATGTCTACTTGGAAGTAGGTCCCTTGCAATGAATGGGACTTACTCCCAGGAAAACAGCCTGAGTGCCCCATTTTAAGATGGTGGCGCCTGGTGCCGAATCCCAAGATGGCGGTGCTCGGCTTTTGGGGGCCACAAGTGCTGTTTTGGGAACCAGGCTGTGGAGGGAGGGCGGAGGGAGCTGCGGCCCCCTTGGAGAAGGACTCTTGGGGAGGAGGTGGCGCTGCTGGAGCCCAGACTGCTGTGGCTGCTCCCGGTCAGCGTTTCCTCCCCTTGACCACAGCCGGCCTGGCCTGGCCTCCCCCAAGGAAGTGGTGTCTGGCCAGGCAGGCCCAGACAAGGAGCCCTTTCAAGGGGTGCCAGGCCTGGGCCTTGGACCAGCTGATGCCCTGGGGCTGCAGGGAGGCAGGAGGGGCAGTGCCAGGCAGGGGGTCCCAGGTGGGAGTCCTGCTGCCCAGCCAAGCCAGCCCCCTCCAGGCCCCTCATGGGAAGGGGCCCCTCATGAGCCAAGAGGCGGGGGGCAATTGTGTGGGGTATCTGCAGAGGTCAGCAAAGTAACAGGATGACTCAGGGGGCAAACTGATGGCTGAGGTAGGGGGGGTCACCAGGGCTGGTTGGCTTCCTTCAGCATGAGGGCCCCGATCCTGTGAGGTCTACTCTGAAGTAAGTCCCACTAGAGTCAATAGAGTCTCACTAGAGTCCCACTTACGCCAAGCAGCCTCTGACTGCCTTCCATCTGCACTTACCCTGGAGTAAGCCCTATTGACTCGAATGAGAGTTACTTCCAAGTAGACCCCACAAGATCAGGCCCTTACCTGCACTAACCTGAGAGTAAGCCCAGTTGGCACTAGTGGGACTAAGTTCTGAGCAGACCTCATGGGATTGGGCCCGCATCTGTACTTACCTGGGAGTAAGCCCTATTGATTCCAATGGGAGTTACTTCTGAGTAGACCTCATGGGATTGGGCCCGCATCTGTACTTACCTGGGAGTAAGCCCTATTGATTCCAATGGGAGTTACTTCTGAGTAGACCTCAGGGGATTGGGCCCGCATCTGTACTTACCTGGGAGTAAGCCCTACTGATTCCAATGGGAGTTACTTCTGAGTAGACCTCAAAGGATGAGGCCCTTATCTGCACTTACCCGGGAGTAAGTCCTATGGAGTCTAATGGGACTTACTTCCGAGTAGACCTTCGTCCCAGGCACCGTCTGGGGAAAGGAGTGCCCGCGCTGCGGCCGTGCGCGCTCCCGCCCTCCCCCCAGACAGGCGGCCTTCCCAGCCTGGGGGCGTGGCCGGGCGTGGAGGGGCGTGGCCGGAAGGAGCAGGGCGGGGCCCGAGGCGCCTGCGCGGCTATAAAGCGGAGGGCGCGCGCGGGAGCGTGGAGAGCGCGTTGATTGGCGGAGGGGCGTCGCTCGTGTGCCGGGAGCGGCGTGAGGAGAAGGAGAAAGAAGCCGGGAAGGGACGAGCGAGGGAGGCCCGCGGAGGAGGGACCGGGCCGGGGGCAGCGGAGCTCCTCGCCTGAGGATGGAGCACAGCCCCGTCACGCGGGCCCCGCTCGGCCTCTGACCCGCGCCCGCTCCGCGCCTCGGACCCCCTCCCTCCCCCCGGCCATGGCCAGCACCCCCGCGGCGCCCCTGGAGGCGGCCTGGACGCTGCTGGGCTCCGCGGCGGCGCCCTCGGCCCTGCCCTGGCCCGGAGGCCCCGCGTGGATGCTGGCGCTGGGCTTCCTGATGGCCTTCGTGCTGGCCTTCTCCGTGGGCGCCAACGACGTGGCCAACTCCTTCGGCACCGCCGTGGGCTCGGGGGTGGTCTCGCTGCGCCAGGCCTGCCTGCTGGCCTCCGTCTTCGAGACCGCCGGCTCCGTCCTGCTGGGCGCCAAGGTCAGCGAGACCATCCGCAGGGGCCTCATCGACCTCGGCCAGTACCAGGCCCGCCAGGAGCTCCTCATGGCCGGAGCCATCAGCGCCATGGCCGGTGAGCGGCGGAGGGAGGCAGGGCGGGCGGGCGGGGGGGTGCCGCGCCGTCCCCGCCTCCCCTGACCCTCCGTCTCCCCAGGCTCCGCCATCTGGCAGCTGACGGCCTCCTTCCTGCGGCTGCCCATCTCCGGCACGCACTGCATCGTGGGCGCCACCATCGGCTTCTCCCTCGTGGCCACCGGGCAGGAGGGCGTCAAGTGGGCAGAGCTCCTCAAAGTCGGTGAGTCTCACCGCGGCGGTGGCCGCGGGTCCCAGGCGGGCTCTGCCGCTCAGCAGCGTGCCGGGCTCTGCTCCTCCTGGCCCCGGGGGCAGCGTGCAGGCTCTGCGGTGCGGGCTTGGCTCTGGCAAGGCGGTGGGCGGCAGGCTGGGTGTCGCTGTCTTGGCAGGAGGCCGGCAGTGGGCAGCGGCCGGGCTGGCTGGGCAGGGTGCTGGCTCTGCAGTCTGCCTGGCGCTGCAGGCAGCCTTCCGTGGCCCACCTCCCTGGCAGGGATGCAGCGGGCAGAGAGCTGTGGGGGGCAGGGGGGTGGCAGAGCTCCCTGCAGAGCGGGAGGCTGAGCCCTCTCTCGCCCGCAGTGCTGTCCTGGTTCGTCTCCCCTCTCCTCTCGGGCCTCATGTCGGCTGTCCTGTTTTTCCTGGTCAGGCTGTTCATTCTCAGCAAGGTGAGTCCTGGGGGAACGGGTGTCCCCTGCCTGGGGGTGGGGCGGGCAGGCTTCAGAGGCTGCTGTGGGTGCCTGAAGTGGGGCTGGGGCGGATGGGGTGCTGCAGAAAGCTGCTCCGGCATCCTTGGCAAGGGCACTTTCTGGAAAGGTTGCTGTGTGGAGAGGGCTGTGCCTGCTGCAAGAGGGCTGCCTGCTGGAGCTGGGGGGGGGGAGGCAGCTCCCTGTCCTGCTGGGCTTCGCTGGGCTTCGCTGGCCAGACTGTTCCGGGTGCAGACCGAAGCCTCTTGAGTGGCGGAAACTTGTGTCTGGACTGACTGGTGTCCCTTTGCAGGCTGATCCGGTCCCAAACGGGCTGCGTGCGTTGCCCGTTTTCTACGCCTGCACGATTGGGGTCAACCTGTTCTCCATCATGTACAGTGGCGCGCCTTGTAAGTACTCAAGAAAATGCCGGCGCTTAACTGTGAAAGCCCTTCTTCAGTTCTCACTCAAACACCCAGTTTACCCCTTTTGCTTTACAGGACTGAATCCTCCTAGAAGGCAGCTGGCCTGGGCCAGTCACAGAAGGCTGCAGGCCAGCATACGCCCAGTTCAAAGCTAGCTAGTTAGCCAGTGAACCCGGCAGGAGGCCTGTGCCAGTGCTAAATTACTGCTGCCCTTTCTCCTTAGCCCTCACAGGATTTGCAGACACTGCCAGCCTAGTCGCCCAGACTCCCTTGCCCAGCTGCTTTCTCCACGTACTGACTTGCCTTCTCCTGTTTCCTTTCCCGCCCGCTGCTGAGTCTGTAGCCTTCCCTGTGCTCTGCTAACCAAACGTAGGCAAATAACCGAGTGGGAGGCTTCGTGGGGGGTTCTTGCTCTGACCTCCATGCACTTCGATGGCTCTCGAGTCCCAAGAACACGTACCCTCTGAGAAGAGTTGGCCACAGTTGCCCGGAAGAGGAATTTCTCCTTCTCTCTTGGAACCTTCTCGGGATCTTCTAATGTTAAGCTGTCTGTTGGTAAGGGGGGAGGAGAGGGGCCTGGCTTCTCTGCGAGGTGCCATGCAGGTGTGGGGCAGGCCATGTGCATGAGTGGGAGGGAAGCCTGTGGGCCTGGAGCAGGTCTGAAGGTCTGCTGGCCTCCTCTCTGGAGATGCAAACTGTATGTGGGAAATATTGAGTTGCAGAGAAGAGGCTGCCAAAGTGTTCTTGGGTTACTTGCCTTTCTGATGACAAAGTAGAGCTTTAGTTCTTGTGCCTCCTCAACAAACCAGTACGGGAGCAAAACCCAGTAGCTTCTTTCTATAGAAACACTGCCCAGAGCTCAGACCTTTTTGAAGTAGGACCTGGGTCTTCCAGCAAGCGTTTTGTCCAAGACCCATGAAGAAGCTCCCCAGTAACAAGTTCACTGGTCTTTTCTGGCAAGAGTGTGTCCTCTTATGGAGCCAAGAGAAGGGCGAGGCTTTCCCACAAGTTAAGGTTCGGTGGACCTGGGAGAAGTCCCTCAGTGGACCTGGTTTGAGATCCGTCTGCAGTCCCAGTTTCTCCTGAAGAGATGGGCTGCGTATTCATCCCTTGTGCCCTGCCTGAGCCAGGGTAACCAGTAACAAATTAGAGCTTTAATTTGGGCAGGCAGTCATTGGATCAGGAGCTGGGGGCAAAGCAGGTGGCATGTAGGCAGGCGTGTCTCTGAAGCAGACGACCTTCAGGTTGGCCAAGAAGGGTTGGTGCCGTAGCTGCTCCTGGATTCTGGGTCGTCTTTGTCGCCTGGGCGGAGGAAGAAGCCGCAGGCCCAGACCAGTCATCGGTGGTTGCAGAAGGGGAACTGGTGCTTGGAGGGCCTCCGGCCATGGGGGGTCTTCAAGATGCATTGTTTTATCTCCTAGTGCTGGGCTTAGACAAAATTCCCCTGTGGGGCATCGTCCTCATTTCAGCGGGGAGTGCTGTGCTCTGTGCTCTCGTCGTTTGGTTCTTTGTCTGTCCGAGAATGAAGAGGAAGATTGACCGTAAGTAGTTCCCAGCCGGCTCGACACGAATGTGTTTTGGGGGTGCTTTGGGACACATTGCAGCCCAGCTAGTTCTTGGGCTGGGGCTTCCTTGGCAAGTTCTGGTGTTTCAGCACCCAGAGCCGTGCTGAATAGTTCTGGGGTGCCAGTAAAGTACTGGGAGCTGGGCTCTCTTCCTGCATGGAGCCCCAGCTGTGTCCACGTGTCACGACTCGCTCAGTTCTCCAGGAGGGAATGGGCAGGTCTGGGGTCTCACAGTGGTGTGCCTGCTTGTCAACCAGTCGTGTTGCTGAGAAGCTTGCTTAAGAGCGGGTGTAAAGAGCAGTTTCCCACCTGGAAGGAGACCTGTTGTGTGTGAAAGAGACAGCAAGCGGGGCCTGCGCAAGAGGCTTCTTCTCTGCCTCGTGGTTGTAGCTGGGAAGCTGGACTGTGTTAGTCTGACACTGGTGGGGATTTGTTTTTCTGCAGGAGAGATCAAACTGAGTCCTTCTGAGAGCCCCTTGATGAAGAAAAAGGACGCTCTGAAAGAACAGGGCGAAACCAAGGCAGCCATCAGTAACAGTTCGGCTGCGGCTGAGAGCCCAGTGTCTGAAGCTGCCCCCGTCCTTCACCGAGCACATGCAGAAGAGAGGGTTGTCTCCTTCAACTTGGGGGACCTGGAGGAGGTTCCAGAGCGAGAGAGGCTGTCCAGGGTGGAGATGAAGGAAACTAGCATTGACAATGGTGAGTGGCCTTGGCGGGGATTGGGAATGGCTGGGGCAGTGTTCCTTCTGACATCCACACGAGCTGAACAGGAAGCCCTCTGCCTTGCAGGAGCCATGCAGCTGCCCAATGGGAGCCTGGTCCAGTTCAACCACACAGTCAGCAGCCAGATGAGCGCCAGTGGGCATTACCACACCGTGCATAAAGATTCTGGCCTCTACAAGGAGCTGCTGCATAAGCTCCACCTGGCCAAGGTGGGGGACTGCATGGGAGACTCTGGGGACAAACCCCTGCGGCGCAACAACAGCTACACCTCCTACACCATGGCCATCTGCGGGATGCCGCTGGACTCGTTCCGGACCAGAGAGGTGGAGCCAAAGGTGGTGGAGGAGATGGAGAAGCTGACCTGGGCCAGCGGGGGAGAAGCCAAGAAGAGGGTCCGCATGGACAGCTACACCAGCTATTGTAACGCTGTGGCAGATGCTCACCCGGCTGGTGTGGACCTGAGAGAGGCAGAAATGGGTGCGGGGAGCAGAAAGGGCAGCAGTGGCTCTCTCGACGAGTGGCACGACCAGGACAAGCCGGAAGTGTCCCTCCTTTTCCAGTTCCTGCAGATTCTCACAGCGTGCTTTGGGTCCTTTGCTCACGGTGGGAATGATGTGAGGTGAGTGGCTGTGGTCTGCCTCGTGGGGTGAAGAGTAGGCTGGGTCTGGCACTGGCTGACTAGATGTCTTCCCTCATGGCAGCAATGCGATAGGGCCGCTGGTGGCCCTGTACCTGGTCTACCAAACGGGCGATGTGGCGTCCACGGCGGCAACTCCCATTTGGCTTCTGCTGTATGGCGGTGTCGGGATCTGCATTGGCCTGTGGGTCTGGGGAAGAAGAGTCATCCAGACCATGGGGAAGGACCTCACCCCCATCACACCATCTAGGTAAGGCACAAGCTTGGGGAACGGCCTGCTACTGGAACTGGCCTGGCCAGAGAGCCCCACTGCCAAAGAAAAAGGCCTGCAGGTGCCCTCCTGGTCTGGTGGAGGTGGTGGCTGTGGTTGCGTTCCTGCCTTGGAGGCTTGCGGGATTCTTGCAGAGGTTTGATCAGTGCAGTCCTGCCTTGGGGCGAGTAGCTTATTTCTGGTTTGTTTTTGTCTTGTCTGTGAACGTGCATCAATACTCAAGGAAGGGGGCTGTTGGCAGCTCTTGAGTTGCTTTTCCTAGTGGCAGGTTTGGAGAGGTGCCAGGTGCCTGTTTCTGGTCCCCTCACAGCCTCTGGCCCTGTGGGAGGTCAGGCTGCTTCGCTGCTGGTTGGTGGGAGCAGCCAACCTCTGTTCAGCCAGCAGCTGCCTTCTGCCCCTGCTGCTGTGTTGTCAGGTGGCCCTGACCTGAGTGTGAGGCCCAGTTTGCCTGACTGTTCCTGCCCCTCTTCGTAATCCTTTTGGGAATAGGATTTCAGGCCTGCCTCTGTTGGCAGCAGCAGCAGCTTCAAGCTTTATCCGCTTTGAGAACATGACAGGCGTCCCCATTACGTCACTTGGCCGTAAATGACTGACAAGAGCTGCCTGCTGGGAACGCTGTCGGGTTTGGAGCACCAAAGGTGTTGCGGCCTTTGGAGTCCCACAAAACGGCTCAAAGAAGATTCTGCTGTATTGGGGGGGGGTCTCTGAAGGCAGCTGAGGAAGTGGTTAAAGGCAAGCTGAGCTGCTCCCAGAACCTGGGTTTTATAGGCTGGTCTTTCAAAGCCTCTGATTGTGCCAGCCTTGCCTGGCAGCCAGATGTTGAGCATCCTCGTGTGCTGGGGTCAAGGGGTGCTCCCTGGAGCACCGGCAGGTGGTGCTGTGCGGAGGGCCACGGAGTATCAGTTGTCTGTTTGCTTCTCCCCAGTGGCTTCAGCATTGAACTGGCTTCTGCTCTGACTGTGGTCATTGCCTCTAACATTGGCCTGCCGATCAGCACAACTCATTGCAAAGTAAGTGTGCGCGCGCGCAGCAGGGACAGCCCGGTCCTTGTCTGGGGTGGACTGTCTGGGGCGGCTGGCTACAACTTATCTGCTTATCTGATTGGAGGACGGAGACCCATTAGGGGAGTGATGGCTAACGTGGGGAACCTGCCGGTTCTAGAGGGCACCTCTGAGGAGCTTCTGGTTTGGTCTGGTGATGACAACGGGAGGCTGGTGAATCTGGGACTGAGGAAGGGCTGGGGGGAGAGCTGGCAGGTGGTCCTTGTCAAAAGGAGAGTATTTATGCAAACAGGTAGCGGGAGACATTTCTTGCTCAAAGGGAGAGAGACATTCTAGACCAGTGGACTTTGTAGTGGGAGTTAAGACCCCCCTGGGGGTTCTGGTAGCGAGAGTGTGGGATCCAACCTCTTGAAATCTGGCATTGGGCTGTCCTGGGAGTAAATCTCATTGAACACAATGGGTTTTTCCCTATCAGACCAGGAAGAACATCCCAGTGAGTTTGATGGGGTCCCAGACAGATTTTTAAATTTGAAATGGGGGGGGGGGCTGGGCTGAAATGCCTGAATAATTGGTCTACAGCCCTGTGGAGGCTCCTCTTTGCCTGCTGCCTGCAGGTTGGCTGCTGGCTCAGCCACTCTTCTCTCTGGCTGCAGGTGGGGTCTGTGGTCTCGGTTGGCTGGTTGCGCTCCAAGAAGGCCGTGGACTGGCGCCTGTTCCGCAACATCTTCTTGGCCTGGTTTGTCACCGTCCCCATCTCCGGCCTCATCAGTGCTGCCATCATGGCCCTGCTCAAGTATGCCGTCCTTGGAGCATGAGGCGACCCTGCCAGAACCTGTGGGGCATCTCCCCACCTGTGTACCTTTCCCAAGTGGCTGAAACAGTGTTGGGGGTGGGGTGGGTCTGCTGAGCACCGACGGGACAGCAAGGCCTCTTCTCCCTGTTTCTGTGCGTAACCTGTCTTATCTCCCTCCGACTCTGGGGAGAGTCCTCTGGTTGGGCTGTCTCTGTGTTCTACTTTTTTATGTTTAGCTTTTCCTAAGTGCTGCTGTCAGGCGTATCATAGTTCTTGTTCCTTGAAGTGAACCTCAGCCCTGGCAAAGGACGAGGATCAAAGAGCCTGGCAGGAGTGTCTGTGTGGAGGGGCCACTTTTATAAATAAAGCCTTTTTTAAAGAAAGGTGCTTGTGATTCTTGGGTCGCTGCTGGCTCCGTGTTGCTCCAGAAAAGGTTGCTGCAGCCAGAGCAGGCTGACTTTCCACACACAGGGCACTTGCAGGTGGCCTCAGGAAGGCCAGCTGGGCATTGAAGGCCTTGCTCCAGCAAAGCAGGTTGAACGTTACGCTCTCAGAGGATGGAGGTGGCAATCTCAGGCACGCTGTTAAGCCAGCAGAAGAAGGGGCACGTTTGGCAATCTTAAGCTGCAAGCAGTGCTACAAATGGGCCAGGTCAGATGGAGTTGCAGAAAGCCGTGTGCTCCTGCAACCAGCCGAGGCAGGGCAGCTTGGCTCCCCCTTCACTGGCAGTTTGCTTTTGCTTCCTCTGTTCTGCCAAAAGCATTTTGGGAGCCCAAATAGCTGCAGGCAGAGGAAATCCAGCTCCATCCTCCTTAATACTCTGGCATTTTCAGACTGGAACAGGATGGGTGGCATGCATTGGGGAGAGGGATGAGGGGTTCCCCACTGCATCCTCAAAAGTGGGTGGAGGGTCTGCCGTCTGCTCCTCCAAGGTGTGCAGGTACATTTGAGCTTTCGAATGGACAACTGTGTGGGGGGAGGATCTGCTGCTGCTGTTGTAGGGAGCCACCTTCTTGGATGTGATATCCCAGTGTTTGCAGCAAGCTTAGCATGTCCCGATCTGCAAACTGCATGCAGCCTGTAATTATATCATTATCCTAATTCCGGTGCCGCCATGCAGGCTATTTGAAGAGCTGGGGTGGTGGGTGGCAGCAGGAGCCGCTAAACGCTGGCACAAAGCCAGCAGCCGGGCCTTGGCAGTCTCCTGTGTCAGAGTCTGCTATGGCTATATCTGCTGGGCTTTTTCCAGGTGTGGCAGTGCCAGGATTCCCACTCTGAGCCGCACAAGGGGTGGCAGAGGCCCCTGGGTGAGCAAGGTTGCACCAGCAGAGTTCTGGGGACAGTCCAAGGTTGAGCTGCAGCTTCCAACTAAAGCAGGCAGGCGATGATTGTCTTCTGCCCGAGCTGGACTTGGGAGCCTGCCTGTTGGGAGGTCGTTTGTCCTTACTGTGAAGTGGGTTCACCCCTCTCTAGAACCCCAATCTTAGATAAGATAAAGGTAAGAAGTCCCTGGCAGGGTGCCCTGCCAGCCATGTCTGGCTGCAGGTTTCCCTGCTGCCTGCACAGCCACAGCTGTTGGGTGCAGCGTTCATCCTTGATTCAGCTGAGAGCCAGCGCTGTCCAAAGACCCAGGTGGATTGGGCCCACACAGCAGGGACGCTGGAAATGTTATAAGGGGGGTTTCCCTGATGCTAAAAAGCCCACTCCTGGGTGGATTTGGGGGACAGTGATGGCTGGGTGGAAAAATACCCCAGCGGTACCCCTGGGGGGTACAGGGTAAAAATCCTGTCCCATCAGACACCTCCCTGGTTTCATAGGCTGCATGATGGCACAGAGCGCTATATGTTCCCACTGAAGTGGTACCTATATACTTGCATTTGCTTGCTTCCAAACTGCTGGGTTGGCAGGAGATGGGCAAAGGATGGGAGCTCACTCTATCTTGCAGCACCTGCGTCTCAAACCCCAGCCTTTCTGGTGTCTTAACCAGCAGAGCCACTACAGCACTTAGAAGGGCAGAAACCCCTCTGCGCTTACTCGTAACTGCAATTCTGTCCGCACTTTCCTGCCATTGACTAGAATGGGAAAATGGAAGGGGTTGGCTCCAAGAGAGGCTCAAATGCTCTCTTCCACCTTCTCCAAAGCGAAGGCCCCTACGTTTGAAGGGGAGGCTGAGTCAAGGTGGCCGTGACTGGCTGGTGACCTCCACCACCTTCATCAGTCGCTTGTTGGGAGGGTCAAAGAGCCATCTGGGCACTCGTCTCGGAGGGAAGGATGGATTAAGGGCAGCAGAAATGGCGCAAGAGACTGACTGCCTGGTACTTGGAGGCAATTGCCAGGGCAGCTCTTGAGCTGTGTGTGTGTATTTGCCCACTGCCTCTTCAAAGCTGGGGTGTCCTAAGTGTGGGGCATTATGTGTGCAGCCCCCACCTCCAGGGATGTGCAGCTGTCACTGGCTGGTGTATCCTGGCTGAAGGCTGGCTGGCTTGTACCTTCTGCAGCAGCTGCCAGCCGGCTCCTTGCAAGGTCACTGGCTCTGCCTCACTCAGATGGACGGAGCCAGCAGAAGCCACTTCGGGACCAACTCACTGCCCTTGGAGGCCGAGCAATGCAGAACCAGCTATAAATACCCAACGGGCACTTCTGGGGCTGCTGTGCAGCTGCTCTTGCCAAGGTGAGTCTTGGCGAGAACCACTGGAGCTTGGCTTTGCAGTTGGCGGGATCAGCACTGCGTTTCGTTCAGGCCGTCGGAAGGAGGATTGCCCCTTGTGGGACAGTGGCCTCTGTCCCTTCTGGGGGGATCAAGCTTGGCATCTCACTCAGCCGTGCTAGAGCAAGGGGTAGGGGTCATGCCTCATGATCTTGCAAAAGGGTAGCAGTAATTTGGCTCTGCCAAGATTGCAGCAGGACCCAAAAGGCCAGCCTTCCCAGCAACACCCCACCTGTTATCTGTGGGAACTGTTGCAGCAGCACAGCGTCTGGGAAGTGGCATCCTAGAGTGTGTGCGGTGCTTGTAAGGTGTTGCCACTGTGTCAAAAAGCCACCCCGTGTTCACACTGCTCCTGTGCCAGTGGCTGTCGGGACAAAAAGCACAGTGGAAACACAGCAGGAGCAACAACCCTCCAGCCTCGAGCAGTGAGGAACGCTGCTTCCGCCAGCCTCTTGCACAGCAGACCCGTGCTTTGTTGGGTATTGATAGCCAGTTCTGCATTGCTCTGGCATTCAAGGACAGCAAGCTGGTTCTTATTAAGTGGATTGTGCTGGGCTCTCCATCCAGGTGAGTCACTGACAGCGCAGCAAAGGGCACCAGCTTCTGCAAGTGTTGCTGCAGCATCAGCAGCAAAGGAGCAGAAAGAAAAGCCTTGGTGGGCTTTTATTTCTCAGTTTTAAAGGGTCCTTCCTCTAGGGAGCTCAGGACGGTGGACCCTTCGGCCCTCTCAAATGGCTGCTGTGCACCCTGGGGCTGTCGGCCTCCATTACTATGCATCGCCTGTTCCGTCTCCAAAAAGGAGACAGGGCAGGAAGCTGCCAGCTGGCACCTCCGCTGTGCCGTGAGCCCACAGAGCATCACCAGCATGTCTCGGGAGCAGGACTGAGTCTCACTGCAGAATGCTGAGGAGCCAGAAGTGCAGCCCTGGGAAGGCCCACGTGGGTCTGGCCCACACCAGATGCAACCCAGCAGCAGCGTTCTGGGGCTGAGGAGCCAGTCCTGGGGAGGCCAGACATCAGCTGTTCCGTGTGCACAACCTGTGAGGCAGAGAGTAGAAGAGGGAGCCCTCCTCTCCCCAAATGTAGGACACCCAAGAAAAATGTAGGACATGATAATATAAAAGCTATAAACACTCATATATATTTCCTTCGTGTGGTTAATTTAAACTCTTATTTATGATTAAAATCAAAATTACAGTATTGCACACAATTTCCTAATTCCACGAATTCTATAGGCTGCCTGCTTACAAGGAAAAGGAGGACAATGAAGATTTTTTCCCATGGACACAAGGGTAAGAAAGAGGACATGTCCTGGAAAAGGGACTTCGGATCAGTCAGAGGATGGTGATGGTCCGTTCACTATTTTGGGATTTGTGGTCCAGAGCGCACTGGATGAGCATAGCTATTTCTGCCCCTTTCCAGCAGCCACGGCACGTTTTGGAGCCCTTTTCAGTGCAGAAATTCCTCTCCCGTTTCAAAAGCGCAGGAGTGTTGCCAGCTTTTTCTGACGCTACTTATCTTGGTTTTACTGGGAAGCAGGTGGCTCTGCCAGGGGTGGGGTGGGGTCATGGGGTTTCCTGCTATGTGGGGTGACAACAGCTGACTGTCATGTGACACGGGAGGAGGCAAGGAAGCACCATGCGCATGATCACCACTCCCAGCTTGTTCTGGATGAGGCGGAGGGTCTTCTGGGGTCCCCCAAAGTGCCCTGGCTGGCCGTGTCTTCTCTGTGAAGACTATTTGGAGCAGCACTGCCTGCCCCCTGGGAAGGGAACTGCCCTCCTCGGATGTAGCCACAGGTGTTGCTTGGTCCTTGGGCCCAGCACTACTGCTTTCCCCAGAAGTTGGAAGTGGGGAAACCTGTTCCCAAGTCCCTGCGTCTCCCATGCACAAGACACAGTCAGTGCTTCTCACCTCCCAGCCGCCTTGGGTGGCCCACCAGAGATGAAAGGCAGACGCCGCTTATCAGGGGAGAGCAGTCAAGGCAGGCTCACGTGAGCTGCCGGCTGTGCCTCTTGGCAGCTGCTATCAGCTCCTGCAGTCGGTGCTGGAGCCTGGGATGGCAGAGGGCAGGGCAGGGCACAGGGGGACTTTTGCTCCTGGAAGCTCATCATTGCCAGAAAATGAAGCTCATTTTCAGCAAGGTTGTGGCCAAAGCCAGGCCTCCTGGCTTGGAAGTGAGAGGGTGTCAGTGGAACCACCTGTCAGCCCTTCTGCCTGCTCCCCATCACCCTCTGCTATTTTTCTGCTAGCAAAACCCTTTTTGGAGGGTTGCATTTCTTGTAAGCATGTATGTCTGCACGCCTGACGTGCCGCCCTTCTTCCAAAAGGAAGGCTATTCCGGGTGTATCTGTAGACCATCCCCTCTCCAAAAGCTCCCTTTCAACACATGCATGCAGTTGGTAGCTCAAGTTTTCTGAAGCAATTCGGAAGCATTTTCCTTTGGGGCCTTTGGGTCTGGTGGACCCAAACCTGGGAAGGGAGAGCAGCTTGGATGTCCAACATTTTGGAGGGGCCTTGTCCTCTTTTTTTGGTTATGGCTTATGGTCACGCTGGGCTGGGGCAGGACACACTCCCTTCCCCAAGGTCTGAGGTGCTTCCGGCACAATCAGAGCCTGGAGCCCTGGGACCTCTGCTTCTCCCCCTCCGCCACCACGAATGTCTGCCCACAAGGCTCAGGGCACAGGCGAGAGGATTGCACCATAAAGGTTGTGACTTGCCCGTTAGGTGCAGTCCAGGTGACTGGATCCCTCTCACCCCAGAACAGCCATGGCAAAGCTGGGGAGGGCCTTCCCTGTGTGAGAGAGCTCCACTCCAGCCCTACCATGCTGGCTGCTGCCCCTCCACCTAGGTGACCCAAAGCAAGGACACACCTGCTTCCCCTCCTCTCCCCACCCGTGTGTCTCTCCAGCCACCCACCGTGCTCTGCTGCCCCTTGGACCTCATCCAAAGATGCTGCCCCAGTGGCGGAGCTCAGGGGTGCAGGTGGTAGCAATGGCACCAGGCAACAAGGTTTAGGGGAACAAGTTGAGTTTGCCACCAATAACCAAAATTACCAGCACACTCTCCATTAACCTCCACCGGCAACTGATGGTGTTTTGGAGGCGTTCAGGTTGTTCCGAGCCAGCTGGGTGTGTGCCAAGGCTGGGAGTGCGGCTGGACACGAGCAGGGCCTATGATAGGGGGGTCCAGCAGGTACATGTTCCGGGGCCTGAGAGCTACGGAGGGGCCCACGACTGAAGGACCGTTTGAGTGTCTGTTACTCACAAGCACTCAGCTCGAACACAAACAAGTTGTTTAGGTCTTTGTCAGATCTGACAGGTACTTATTAAAAGCACTTATTAAATAGTTAAATTTTTTTCTAATTGTTTCCTTGATAAGATTTTAGTATTTTATATTGTCACATTACTTGAATACTTGTATGTTTTAACATAATGTTTTATAGGATCAATAAATGAGCGCTTGTTGAAGTTTGATGCACATTAATTAGCCTCAGTTTTTTTATTTCAAATTTTTTTTGCAAGACTTTGGGGCCCCCAATGGGTTTTGTACCACCTTCAAAAATGTCTCTTGGAGGCCTGGACACGAGTGCCTTGCACCTCCCAGGGGTGGCTGCTACTCCCTCTCCTCCCCCAGTGTGGGTTGGTGAGCCTGCGCCAGCTTCCCTATGGCTGGCTGCATTCCCACCACTGGGTCAGGTCAAGCCCTGGGATTCAGGGCCAAGCCAGGGTGTTGCAAGAGAGCCGGGCAGCTGTAGCTGCCGTTAAGAGGCCTGGAAGCGGGATGGGGGCTCACGGCTGAGAATCAGTATTGGGGAGTGACTCTGGGGTGAAGCAATGGGAAGCTTCCCAAGGAGCTGGGGGGCAAGACCAGGAGACCAGGAGGGAGGAGATGGGGTTTTGCTTTCTGCTTCTGTGAGCCGGATCTGGGTGCCTTGCAGCTCCTGGGGAGGCTGCTACTGGGGGCTGCGGGGCAACCATTAGGAAGCACCATCCACCCTCCCCTCCAGTGGCTGGAAAACCTTACCTGTCAGAGCCATTGTCCAGGCTGCGTCAAGTACATGATTTGGGAGGCCAAAAAGGGTTCTTGGGGGAGGAAACCTCAGCATCGGAGTGAGTGACGGAGCAGGAGGCCCTTGAAAACAATGGGCAAGATGGCTCAGGTTCTCCCCTCTTCGCCTCTGGACTGACCTCCTGATGCTCTCATCCCTTCCCTTGGATAGAAACCGAGTAGCTCTGGGTGGTGCTGAACTGGAGCGCCCATAAAGGGTGGTCAGAGGGCTGCTGTCCTGTACCACAGAGGCAGGAAGATCTGGTGCGGTTCCAGACGTGGGGTTCTGAAGGTGGTTGGGGGTTGACCATATGGCATAAATGCAAAAGAGGACAAGACCCCCAAAATGGAGGGCAGCCAAGAAAAATGTAGGGTATCACTAAATGGAAACGAGAAAACACTGATGCGTATTGTTTTCACACAGTTAAACATCATATGTTACTAATTAGTAAATTTCAAACTATTACACAAAATTTATTGATTCCTGATCACAAGGAATCAATGGAAAAGGAATACAAGGAAAAGGAGGACAATGAAGATTTTTTTTACATGACCCAAGGATGAAAGAGGACATGTCCTGGAAAAAGAGGACAGATGGTCACCTGGGGGGTTTCCAGAGTGGGAGACAGCAGGGTTGGGGCTTCCTTGCAGTTCCTGATCAGCAGGGCTGGTTATGGCCTTTGATCATAGAAAAAAGAGGGGCAGAAGCAGTGGAGGAGCCTGATCTCAGAAGAGGGTGCACTCTGAGGGATGCAGACCCAAGCGCTGTGGCTGCCAGTGCCCTGCGCTTCAGGGGATTGGGCCCCCTTGCCTTCTCCACCTGAGCCTTCACTCTGAAGGTCTGCCTGGTGCTTTTCATTCCACTGCTGGAGTTTGCTGTTGCCCAAATCAGCTAAGCCCTTAATCTTGACTTAAGTGTCCTCTCGGTTTCGCCAGTGGCCAGGCAGGAGAGTCTGGCCCGGCAGGTCCTTGGAAGGGGGGAGGCCCCTCTCAGTTGGCCCACACCTGGTGCCAGGCTCTCCCCAGCAGCAGCAACAGCAGTAGCCCCGAGACTGAAGGCCATGGCAAACCCTGCAAAGCCCGAGGGAGTGCCTGGGGTTAGGGAGACAGGCCCCTCAAACAGCTCCTGTGGCCAGGCTGACCCAGGAAGCCTCCATCCCACTGCTGCACCATCAGGGGAGGAGTGGGGGTGGGATGCAGAGCTCTGTCTCAACTCCCCCCCCCCCCCGCCTACATACTCTGGCACCAGGGTGGGATCACCCCTAGTGAGATGGAGTGGGGCTGGGGGCACCTCTCCCCCGCCAGACCCAGGGTGACCAGATGACCAGAAAAACCCAATTTGTCTGGATTTTTAGCCTCCTGTCCGGGTGTCCTACATTTTGGCTTCATTTTGAAACTTCGCGATAGTGCTCAGTACCCCATCATGCCATATGTTGTGGGACTCATATTGAAGAGCAGAATCCAATGCAAAAATCAGTTTGGAGACATCTTCTTCCTGTCAAAAGTTATGATCAAAAAACCAAAAAACAAAACCAAAAAATACATTTCTGGCCATTTTTTCCAGTGGGTAGGAATTTTGGCCTGGGGGTTCAGGAATTTTGGGTTTGGCATCTGGTCACCCTGGCCAGACCTCACTCCACACGATGGCACCTGCTGAAGCCCCTCCGGTCTTGTGCCAGGAGGAGGTCCCAGCCCCTTCCCCCAGCCCCGGCAGCAGGAGTTCCATCTCCCCAGGGTTAGGCTCTGGATGCAGAGGATGGCTGGCCTGCACCTGTGGGAGGGGGTCCGGCATGAGGAGGGGCCAGGAGAATCTTCTGGATGAGCCTCAGGGGCACAATCCGGGCATCTTCCTGGAATCTGAGTCCCTGTATGTATGTATGCATACATGCATGTGTGTATGTGTGGGCATGCGTGCTTTTCCAAGGCCAATGTAAATTCCCAAAACAGCTTATAAAGCTTTTGGTTCCCCCCTTCCTGCTGGTCTCACAGCAGCCCTGTGAGGTAGGCGAAGCTGAGTCACCCAGGAAGCTTCATGGCAAGGAGAGCTTTGAACCTGAATCTTCAAGAAGTGTTTGTGATACATGCATGTGCGCAGGCCTTCAGGGTGCTTGCCAGAGAGAGCTGGCTTGGCAGGGGAGGTGGGGGACTCCCACGGATTGTGCATTGGTTTGCAGCTCAAGAGTCCTGTGGCCTCCCCTATGGGCTGGCATGAAGGGTGGTGGACACTGGTGGCCATGCTTGCCAGGGCCAAAGTGTCTTGCAGGACAGACACTTGCACAGAGGGCCAGGCAGGAAGACCTGAAGGGTCTGCAGGGCCAGGCGGTATTTGGTTGCATTTCCCACATTGTGCCACAAGACCCCGGACAGTGACTCCAGTCCACAAAGCCCTGATCTGAGAAGTCACCTTGTGGCTCTAGAGGGGGTCCTTCCTTCCTTCCTTCCTTCCCACCAGCCCCTCTGTGGAAACTGTTCTCCTTCTGTGGTCTGCCAGGGCCCTCTGCTGGAGCCGCTGTGCCTCTGCCACTGGCATCCAGCCCAGGTCCGGCTCCTTCCCCCTCCTGCTCCATCACTACAAGCCTCAGCGGGCAGCCTCTTCCCCGGTTTTCCTGCCTGCCAGATTGCTGCCGTGAGCAAGGGTCTGTTCCAGCCCCACCACCCTGCGGTGCCCTCCCCTCCCCTCCCTCGACTGCCCGCTGGGCAGTCCAGCCCCCTGGGCCAGAGTCTCTGCTTGCACCTCTGCAGTGTAGCACTCAGGCTAGAGAGAAGCCCCTCATTCCACAGCTCCGGACACAACCTGGTCTTTCCCAGCCCACCCTGGAGGTGCTGCTGCCAGCCAGGCATGGGATCTTCTGGGTGCAAAGCAGGGAAAACATGGGAGCACCTTTCGTCTCTGTGCTTGGCCACCTGAGCTGCTCCCGGCCAGGGCACCCGTCAGTCCCCTGCAGCTCCATCCTGTCTTCCCAGGACCCACAACTGCTGCAGGCCAGCCCCAAATGCTGCCTTCAGAGCTGACCCGCTGGGGCCCAGAGGGAGTTGCCCAGAAGTTGCTTGGCTCTGGGAAGGGTCTCCCTGGGTTGTGTCCATCAGGTCATGATGTGGAACTGTCCTCCCTGGGTCCTGATTCACGCTCGATTGTTTTTAGAACAATGTGGGGGTCAGTATTTGGCCGAAATGGATGGGAGCGGCCATGTGACTTGGGTTGAGGCCCGTCGCTCTTTTGCCTCCCAGATCAAGACAGCTGTGGCTGAGGCTGCGACATAATGAGGAGAAGGCCCAGCTCCAGGAGGGTTTTCATGCCAAGAAAGATTTCCGACGCTCAGAAATCCACAGCTGGAGAAGCTCTTGCTGCCCTTAACTGTGAAGGTGAAGCCCGCTGCCTCGTCCCTGGGTCTGACTCTGCATCCGTCTGGTGCAGCTTGGAGGCTTTGCAGACCAGCAGTGATCAGGGGGGACTCACCCCCTTCTTAGGTGGGTCTTTCCCAGCCCTGACCTGGCACTCCTGCATGTAAAGCAGGGGTTCCCCCACCTGGCGCCGGCCTTTCTCCTCCAGCTGTGCCCGCTGGATCCTGCTGACGCACTGTTTGCTGTTTCGACAGCAGTGATAAGGCGCTGGGCCTGTGTGGGGTCAGCCAGGGAGGCCAGCAGGGCGTAGACCCTCTGCAGGTCTGTTTGGGCTCAAAGGACTTCCCTCCCCACACAGTTGCTGCCACCATCCTCTGCAGATTCCTTTTCATCACTTACCCCACACCCGGCTTAAAATGCCCCCACCTGTTGCCTGGGACCCCAACTCCAGAACAGGCATCAATGCGGCCGAGTGGCTGCCTGCAGCATCCTTCCTTCCCTTAAGCCTCGATTCTGTGCAGCCAAAGGCTCCCTCACTTTGGCGCTCAGCCCAAGAGCCGGGGGTTGTAGCAGGAACAGAAGCACGTATGTATGTATGTATGTATGTATCCATCCGTGCATGCGTGTGGAACCATCCCACCAGCAGGAGGTCGGGGACATGGAGCTGCAGGCTGTTCCTGGACTTCTGGACGGGCTTATTTTTCACCAGCGTGATTGCTTAACAGGAAAGCCAGTCCACCCACAACAAGTGAAAAATCAGCTGCCCCAGGAGAGATCCCAGGCTGGAGCTGGGCTCCCTCTTCCCCAGAGGCTGGGCCACCTTTCCACCGATTCCTCCCAAGACCCCCAGTGCCTGCGCAAGATGTGCTTTGTCCCCGTTCCCCGTCAGCCTTATCTGTGCTGCTCTCCGCACATCCGGCCAGGGGCCTTCCCCGGCCCTGTGTAGGGACTCTGGGGCGTCTGCATGCAAAGCAGGGCTGGCTGCTGAGCCTCGGTCTTCCCGAACCACATGATACTTTCAGATGGATGTGTGGCTCTGCATCCCCTTTTGAGACCCCCATGGAGTGTTGTGCCACGCAGGCGCTGGCGGGCATGGCCTCCTTCATCCATCCCAAGGGACAGTTGGCTTTCATGTGCCCGCCCTGCAGCTGGGCAGAGCCCCTTTGCCTGGGCTGACAAAGTTATGTGGGATCCTCCAGCTCTTTGGGAACAGACCACCCTTGGCAGCAGCCGAGACTTCCTGATGGGAAACTGGCTGTCCTATGCCAGGTCAGAAAATCAGAGGGTCCCAGGAGCAGGGAGTGGAAGTGCTGCCAGGCCTGGTTCCCCAACACCTCATTCAGCCAAGTACTGTATGGCACTCAAGGCACAGGCCCCCAAGCAAGTGCAGAGCTGCCCCAGGGCACCCCCACAAGCAGCACCACAATGCCTCAGAGCCCCCTCCAACCAGGGCAACCAAGGTCACAAGGATGTCTCAGGGCCAGCCAAGCCCCTCTGAGGCAGCCTGCCTCACCCCCCCACCCCCCTCCCAGGGAGTGCCAGGCCCTGGCCCCTACCCTTCAATGGGCTGCCTTCTCCTCCACAGTTCCAAGGGTGGAGTGGTCCAAAAAGGGGGTTTGGCTGCCTAAGGCAGTGCATAAGTTGGCCTCACGAAGGGACCGGCCTGTTTCTCTGGGGGATTTGGGACTAGAAAAAGGTGGGTCACAGACCCCTGCTCTTGCCCCACCTGCTGCTTGTGGGTGGCTCAGTCCCAGCTGGCCTGGTTTAGGGACCTCCTTTGCACCCACTCCCCACCAGACCCCCTCCTCTCTCCACCCACCCCAGCTTCCTCTGGCTGCCGAGCACAGGCCAAGGAACAGCTCCTCAGCCCTCAGGACCAGCTCCTGACCGACCAGGCTGTTTGCCGAAGCGGGCCCCATGCCAGGGGAACGGAGTCCTGTCAGGCGCTCACTGTGACGGGCACCCGACGAGGCCACTTTTCCAGTGAACCATTTCAGCTTCTTTGGAATTCTCAAAACACTGGAGTGTTGTTGACACTGAAAACTGCCAAAGTGGAGCTTTTCACAACATGTTTTGCCAACGCCGGGTCTTCTTCGCCCGATGGAATCCCTTCAGTGCTGGCCCTGAAAAATGTTTCTACTGGGGATATTGCCAAAGAGGCCAGAAGGTGCCCCCCCAAAGTGCGGGGCCTGCAGCTCTTGCCCCCCAGCAGCCCTTCCTGGAAGCAGGAGGACAGCCAGTGCCTGCAGTTTCAGGAGACCCTTGGACTCTGGCAAGCCTCACCCCAGCAGATCCAGGGAGGGGACCTTGCCCTTTGCCCCCCTGCCCTGCCTCTTGCGTGCAGCCCCCAGGCCCAGGGGCAGGCAGGGCTCTGTCTCCAAAGTTGGGGAAAGGTGGGTCGTGGATTGGGCAAGTGTGTGTCGTGGGCCCTGCAAGGCTGCCTCCAGCCTGCTTGGGGGGCCAGAGCAGGAGGGACCTGTCTGGAAGGGAGTGAAGAAAGAAGCTGCTGACCCTCCATCCAGCACTACTAGCGGCCACAGCCTTAAATTCACCTCTAAATAGCGCCGTCTTGAAATGAAGCTCCTGAGCGCCCAACCAGCCCTGCCATTTCCTGGGAGTCTGTCTGGGGAGTCCTGGCTTCTCCTTCCCCAGGTTCCCCCTCCTCTCCCAGGGGTGTCCAGGCCGGGGGAGCCAAGGGGGGCTTCCACTCCTCCCCTCCGTCGGGCCACGGACTCCAGCCTAGGGCCGCCGTCCTGGGCCGGCAGCATCTCCCTGCCCGACCCGACGGGGCCTGCCTGGCTGAAGGGGTCGTCTGGTCCCGCTGCTGAGCGCCTCCTCGGCCGGGAAGCCCCTGCCCAGCGAGCTCTCTCTGCCGCCGGTCCTGCAGTGGCGTAGCCAGAGGGGGGCGGAGGAGTCAGTCTTCGAGGGGGCTTCCCTGGGGCGCCTCCCCTTCGGAGCCCTTCCAGGTGGGGTCCAGTGGCGTAGCTAGAGGGGCGCAGCACTCAGCCTTGGAGCAGCCTCGCCAGCCCTAGGGCTCCATTGAGGCTCCCCCCAGACTGGTTGCTCAGACCCCCCCCAGCTACGCCACGTCTGTCCTGCCCTCCTCCCGCACCCGGGGGCCGCCCCGCGGAAGAGTCCTCAGCCCGCCCCGTCGGAGCTCCAGGCCGCGAGCGTGCGAGGGGCGCCCGCCTGCCGATCGGGGAGGGGGCGAGGGGCGGGCCGCGGGGACGGACGGCAGGGCCGGCTCCGGCCACGGGGCAGGCGGGCGATGGGGCGGCGGGGAGGAGGCGGGGGAGGGCGGGGGCCGGGCCGGGCCGAGAGCGTATCTGGCCCGTCCAAGAGGGGCCTCCGCAGAGCAGCCGCGCCGTCGGAGCGAAGATGGGCAGCCTGGCCAGGGAGCCCTCCGACGGCACGCAGCCCCCCGCCCCGCAGCAGCAGCAGCGGCAGCAGGACCCCCGCGAGCCCGCCCACGCCGAGCCCCGGGCCGCCGTCAAGCGGGACTATCACCACCGGTAAGGGCTCGACGGGGCGGGCAGAGACTCCTGCCTGTCCTGTGCCCGCGGCCGGCGGCGTCGCCGGAGGAGGTGGAGCAGCCAGGCTTGGAGGGAGTCTCGCCTCTTCGGAGCCCTTCCAGGAGGGGGTGCAAAAGGGAGCGCTCCGGCGAGACTCCCTCCAGGACTGACTCCTCCACCCCCTCTAGCTACGCCACCAGCCCAAGGCGGTGGGGGTTCAGAGGTGAGCCCCTGGGGGGAAGCGTTGGGGCTGCTGCTCTGCCCGGGGCTGCCTGGCCGCCCTCCAAAGGAGCTGTCACTGGCAGAGGGGGCTGCCTTGCCTTCCCCCGCCAGTGTCCCCCTCTGGACCAGGGGCGCAGCTGGGGGAGGGCTGGGGGGCAACGGAAGAAGACCGAGCCAGCCCTGCCGTCCATCCCTGTTCTGTCCTTCATCAGAGTAGTACTCGGGCTGCATCCTACACACTGGGGCTGCCTTTGCAGGAGGCTTGGCTGGGCTTCTGCTCGTCCTGACTTCTTGAACTCGCCATGGACGGGGAGCTGCCAGTCTTTGGTCCCTTCGCCCCTTCGCAGCCCCTCTGCCCACTTCGCCCTCCAGCCTGATTCCTGCAGGGGCTGCGGTGCCAGGGAGGTGCCCTTGCTGGTCCCCAGAAGAGGGACTCACATCTTTTAGGGCTGTGCTTGTAGGGTGTTTGCTCTAAGGGCTTCAGCTCGGTGCTGCCGGTCTCTTTCTTGCCAGCTTTCCCCTCCTTTTGGGGCCAGGCTGCCTGGGGAGGGGGGCAGACTCCTCTGCTCCCACCCAGTCTCCTGGGTCTTCAGAGAGAGTGGAGGAGGGCGGCAGGCTCAGGGTTGGGGGGACCCCCTGAAGGCTGCTCCTCCAGAGGGGCCAGGCAGTCCAGGACCATCCAGGGTGGTCTCTGGCCAAGGAGCAGCCCCGATGATGGCAGCCCATGGCCATTGGGTAAGCAGAGCTCCTTCCACCCCTTCAAGGCTGCTTGTTGAAGGCTGCTCTGGGTGTCTCGGTGCTCCCCAGGCGCTGACTCTTTGGTGGCCCTGAACCTGCACAGACAGGTCTGGACAGGATGCCCTGAGCATGGCAGGCCAAGGCCATCCTGGAGCCACCGTGCAGGGGCAGAACTGCGGAGAGGTCAGGCTGTCTGAGGGGCTGGATTAGGAATGCAATTAGGAGGGGCTGCAGCCTGTCCCTATCCAAAGGGACTTGGTGCAGAGCTTGCTTATTGGAGCCGGGATGGGGGGTGACAGCGTGGCAGTGCCAGGATTCCTCCAGGATCGACTCCTTGCAATTGCAGGCCCATCTTGCTGGCCCAGGAGGCCATTCCAGTCTACAGTGATTTCCTGCCGCTGGGCTGCTGGTTGATCCTGTGGTAGGCCACACGGCAGAGAAGCTGTGCCAATTAGGGCTGTTGGACCAAATTCCAGGGTCAGCCTTCCTGGGCCGCCCACCTTGGCACCTGTGAGGCACTTCGTCCCAAGGCCCGGCCTACTCCTGAGTAACGTGGGTGATGTGATGCAACCCTCTGACGCAGGCTCTGAGGTCAGGGTCTCCCCTCAAGGTCTCCACATGGCGGTTCTTTGGCGCAGGGCGCGCTCTGTGCACAGTGTGCGGCCAGAGGCTCCTTTGTGCCTGGCACCAGCAGGGTCTGCCCAGTGGCCGGCCAAAGGAGTGGGTGAGGTGCTGCTGCAGGGCACAAGCAGGCTGGGCAGTTCCTGCAAAGCGGGCCTCCAGACACTGCCAGGTCCTGGGGAGTCCCCACTTGTTTCGTGGAGACCCAGGCCTGACCCGTTCCCAGGTCTCTGGTCTTTGAATGCCTGTGCATGGTGCGCTGCCTGCCTCAGGGAACAGCCTGTCTTCCCAGAAGGGGCCGACCCCTTCTCTACTCCTGGTCCGGTTCTTTCTGGGCTGGCTACATGCTCTGTGGGGCATAGAGAGGGCCCATTTCCTTGGCCTGCCCACAAGCCTCTACAGTGATGGTGGTGGGGAGGGAGAAGGGAACAGTGTTTGTGAGGTTTTTTCCTGCAAACAACAGTTGGGCAACCACAGAACCCCTGCGATGATTCTTGGTATCATAAAACATAATTAGAAAATGCTTGGGATGCCTGTGGCGGAGCCCAGAGCTTGGCCGGAGACGGGCTGGCCTCGCTGGGCGGAGAGGACTGTCCACAGTCCCAGACCCTGCACTGCAATGATCTTCTCCGGCTCACCCTCCAGAACCGGATCCGAGAAGAATCTGCTCTCCTGGTAGTGGAGGAAGGGGCTGGACTCCATGGACTCCTGTCATGGGTAGCCTGTTGAACAGCTCTGCCTCAGAGCAGTGGGGGCCCCCCACTGCACCCCCCAACCTGCCTCTGCCCCACAAGTACAGAGGCAGCTCTCTGTGAGCACCAGCAGCCCCCCCCCCCGCCAATCTGTCAGGCTGACTGGGGTGACGCCTGTTAACAAATGGGCAGCCACCCCAGAACGGGACTGCAGGGAAGGCTGGCTGGGCCTCCGGTGATCTCCGAGCAACATGATCTCCACTCTCAGATTTCTACCAACCTTGGTAAAAATAGAAACAATCAGAGCACAACAATGGACAAGACAAAGTCTGGGGCAGGAGGAGGCGGAGGAGGGAAGGGGAAGGGGTGAGGGGAGAAGCAAGTGGGGTGCAGAGCAGAGGGGTGCAAGGGGCCACATGGGAAGCCACTGTGCAGAAATATGTGGGGAGTTGGACTGTAGAAAAGGGGGTGGCCGGTGGGGCCTCACATATGATATTCCCCTGAGTGTGAGGATCCAGCCCCTGGGCAGGCCTGAGGATGTGGAGAAGTTTATGGAACTTGCAATGTCACTGGGAGTCACTGCAATGTGTCCCCCAAAGCAGCCCTGAGGCCGGAGCGCTGCCCATGGAGTTAGCCCCTTGATGAGCCAAGGAAGGTTCTCACTCCTCCCACCTCCAGGTGGGCCCAGAATTGGAAAACAAATTATCAGTGCCAAGAAGGGTCCAGATCAGCAAGTCTGAGGGCACCCGGTGCTAGTCAGAGGGGGAAGCCAGGGGGGGCATCCATCAAAGAAGGGCATGCGTGTGCCCTGGGCCACTGAGGCTACTGGGGTACGTGTCCGTAGCTCCTGAATGGGAGGAAGGCTGAAGGGAAGACAGGAGCCCTTTCGGAGCCCATTGGGAGGGCTGTTTGGTATAGGGCTGGCTAAGGCAGCTACTCACCCTATCTCTTTTGCAGGATCTTTGTGAACCGGAGCCTGGCCCTGGAGAAGATCAAATGCTTTGGCTTTGACATGGACTACACCTTGGCCAGTGAGTAGGAGACCCGGGCAGAGGAGCCTTCGGGGCCATTGGCTGGTGATGGAGAGTGGTGGGCCTGGCCAGAAGTGGCTTTCCCCCTTCCAGTGAGACTGGGGAGATAGGGAAGGGGAACTCCTGTGCCACGTCCTTTCATTTCCAGTGGCGGCAGGGAAGCCCCTCCACAGCCCCCTCCGGCTTGCTTCATTCTTGGCCAGCAGTGCCTGGTTCCATCCCCATCCCTGAGGGTTGCAGGGTATTCTCTCCTTGTCCCTTGCAGTGTATAAGTCACCGGACTACGAGGAGCTGGCCTTTGAGCTGCTGCTGGAGCGCCTTGTCTCCATCGGGTACCCCCACGAGATCCTGCAGTACAAGTATGACCCCACGTTTCCCACCAGGTGAGGCGGGACCCAAGCTGGGTGGCAGCACCCGGCAGGTCAGGGCAGACCAGGGCCTCTGGTGGGAGAGGTGGGTCTTGGGCACAGGCACACTGTGAGGGGGGCAGGGCAGGCTCATCCTCTGCTCAGAGTCCTCCTTCCTTCTTCAGGGGCCTGGTGTTTGACGCGCTCTACGGCAACCTGCTGAAGGTGGACTCCCACGGAAACCTCCTGGTCTGTGCTCACGGCTTCCGCTTCCTCAAAGGGTAAGGGCCTCCCTCGGTGCCTCCCCCGACCTCATCCCGCTCAAGAAGGGGAGCGCTGGCGGACTCTGGGAGGCAGGAGCCAACTTGTTCTCTGAGAGCAGTGGGCTCTCCCTGGGCCAGTCTCCACTGGTGCGGATGTCACCCCAAGGTGAGAGGTGGGGGAGCTGGCAGAACCAGGCTGACTGTGGAGCATCTCTTGGTGGCATTGCTTCTCCAGCAGCATATTCTAGCTGCTGGCTTCCCACTAGCAAAACTCCGACGGGTAGAGCAGGGAATGAGCTTGATAACTGGGCAGGAGTGGATGGGGAAGGTCCTCCTTCTGCATGGAGAGCCTGGCTGGCTCTGTGGTGCTCAGCTGTGTGGCTGCACTTCAGCAGCTGGCACCTTTTGGCAGCTGGGCTCTGAGAGGAACTGGCATGGGGAGAAAGTGGGGACGGGTGTGAAGGCAGGGTGTCCTCTGAGCGTCAACCCCTTTTGTGTGTGACCAAGTCAGGCCGTGGTCCTGATCTTCCTTTGCCCCCCTCCAAGCCAGCCCAAGGATGGTCCTGTCCCAGCAGGTTCAAAGCGTGGGATATGAGAAGAAAAACCAGGCTGATGACTTCCTCCCTCCCCACTTCAGCCCGGCCAGCCTGGACATGGGGAGGGCTTTCCCGAGGGCCCATTTCCCTCCCAGCATGGCAGGCTGAGAATAGCTTCTGCATGAGGTTGAGCTGCGGGGCAGGGGGGGGGGTGTCTGGGGGCATGGTTCTCCGCTGCTGTCATGCTTCTAAATCCTGCCTGGATGCCTTTGGCCAGGAGTTGCTGCCACACCAATTGTGCCCACAGCCCCCGGCCTCGAGAGCCCCACTCTCTCTCCCCCCCGGATCCTCTTATTCTTCAGCAGCTGCGCAGGATGGAGGCAGGGGGAGGAATCGGGACAAAACCCCCACCAGATAGGGAAGGCCATGTAGCTGGGATTAGGGGGAGAGGTGGGAACTGGTGATGCAGAGGGTCCCAATCCAGCACAAAGCTGGCTGAAGCTGTGGCTGCGAGGCTGGTTCATGGCTTAGTTGCATCAGAGGAAGTGCAAGCTGTGTGTGTGAGTAGGGAGGGCACTGCCCTTCCGGATGCCCTGAATCAAGCCCCATCCCAAATGCCTCCGGCCATGCCAGGTGGGGCAGCCGGGCCTCCTTCTCTGGCCATTATTTTTAGCTGCTGAGGCTAAATCTTTCCTTAACCCCAGCAGTCAAGCAAGGGGTGGGGGGGGGGGGGCTATTGTTTCCTTTGGGGCTGAGTGAGGGAGGCTGCCTTGAAGCTGGGGGGTGGGGGTGGGAAGGGAAGGGCTCCAGGGAACTCTGGCCAGTCTCTCTCAGCAGCTGCCCCCAGCCCTCCGGGTCTGTTTGGCAGAGGGGCTGGGAAAGTTCTGCAGTGCCCCTGCCTGGCTGGAGAGGGGAGCAGCATCCAAGGAAGCCTTTGGGGGGGGGGGGGGGGTTTGAGGCTGCAGAAGATGAGCTGTGGACATGGGTGGGCAGGGGGAGCCCCTTGGAAAAGCTGCATCCTGCAGCACAGAGGATGACAGGCTGGCCAGAGGAAGGTGCCACTCCTGGTGGGATGAGACTGGTGGATTTGGGAAGCCCCATGAAGCCCCCTTTTCTTCTGCATACGCTGGCATCGTTGCAGGACTGGGGGTGGGGCAGGGGGGACCCAAGAGGTGGAAGTCTGAAGATTCCTCAGGCCAGTTTGCTTCTCTGGCAGGGGTGGGGGTCACACCTTGGGGCATTTGGGCTGGCACACCTTGGGGCATTTGATCTGCCTTCCGCCCACCTTCTGCCTCTCCACTTCCAGGGCTGACATACGGAATTTTTACCCCAACAAATTCATCCAGAGGGACGACACCAAGAGGTTTCGCATCCTGAACACCTTGTTTAACTTGACGGGTGAGTGCAGGGGTGGGTGCTGCAGGGCTCCGGCTATTCTGGCTGCGCTCAGCTGGGCCAGAATACCTGAAGTGAACTGCAGGAGAGGCCACTGGAGAAGAGTGCAGAGGCCCTCACATGTCAGGGCATGTCACTCGCGGAAGGCTGTGGCTCGTCCCCCCACCTCCCTCCCCCCAGACTTCTTTGGTAACTCTCAGGGTCCCCATTTCCCAGGTAGGGCTCACTCTGCGTGATCTGCCTCTGACCTGTCTTCTTATCTCCCACCCCACTGCCCACCACAGAGACCTACCTCTTTGCCTGCCTGGTGGACTTCTTCACCAACTGCTCCAGATACGTGAAGTAAGTCGGGGAGGGAGGCAACCTGGGTGTGAGAGCCCTAAAAAGTCAGCAGGGGCATTGCCCTGACTGGGAAGGAGTTGTTGTGTCGTTCGCCCTTCTGGGCCTGCCCCCTTTGCCACGTGTCTGCCAACCTGCTCATCATGCCTCTGTTGGCCCCTCTGGCTGGTGGGACTTAGTTGGGGCTGCAAAGGGTCTTCCTCAGCAGGAGCTGTGCTTCAGGTGCAGTCTGGCACTGCCAGAGTCCAGGGTCAGTGGTGTGATCGTGGCCCTCTGCCCGCTGCCTGTGGCAGGCTCAAACCCACCTTGGTCCTGGCATTCTCTCCCCTGGTGCTGACCAGGCTCCCTCCGATCCTTTCCAGCTGCGACACAGGCTACAAGCATGGCAATCTCTTCATGTCCTTCCGGAGCATGTTCCAGGATGTCCGAGAAGCCATGGATCACGTGCACCTCTCAGTGAGTAGGACAGAGTTGGAAGGGTGGTGGTAAGGGGGGGTCACAGTGGAGGATTCTCCCCTCCCAGAAGTGGGTTTTCTCCTGTCGTAGCCTGGGCCTGCTCCTCAGGCCCCCAGGGTCCCCCCTGCTCCTTCTCTATTGCAACAGATCTGCGCCCAGTCTCTCCATGGTGGGTGACCAGTTAGGTGCAGAGGAACCCATGTACTCAAATGGACAATGGACAGACATGTTCTCTGGACTTCCCCAGAGGGAGCACACGTCTGTCCATCATCCGCAAAGGCTGCCTCTAACAGGGCGGCTTCAGCTCCACAAAGCGAGAGTCATACTTGAGCCTGGATTGGGCCTTTCAGCACCAGAAATGAAGCCCGTACTCAGACTTCTTTCCTGGGGGTTGGTCCTGCCCGGAGCCTCTTGCCAACTGAGGGCTCCCTGGTTGCTCCCCTAGGGCTGCCTCAAGGAGAAGACCATGGAGAAACTGGAGAAGTACGTGGTGAAAGACGTAAGTCTGGGGCTCTCACTGGGGTTCCTTCTGGGGGTGCAGCAGCCTGTAAGACCCTGTGACCCTGTAAGACCCCAGCGCCCACTTTTCCTGCCTGGACAGGCATGCTGACCCCCACCCAGGCTGACTCCCTCTCCTTGGGACATAAGAGCCAAGGGCTGCCACAAAGCCCTAGCCCAGGCAGGCTCAGCGGGTGCTGCACCCAAGAAGGGCCCTCCCCACTTGGGGCCCCACTGTGGCCTCTTAGCCTGAGTAGGGGGTGTCCCCACCTCTGGGGATCTGAACCTGGCCAGCTCGGTCATGGGGGTTTTGCCCCCAAGCTCTGGCCCTGCCCCTTCCTGCCCTCACGTGCCTTGTCCTTGTGTCCAGCCACGTGTGCCTCTCCTCTTGGGCCGCATGAAGGAAGTGGGCAAGATCTTTCTCGCCACCAACAGTGATTACAACTACACCAATGTAAGTTGGCCCATCCTCCAAAGGCAAGGGCGGGTAGGGGGATGTCTGCTGTCCCTCTTTGTGGGAAGCTCAATCTCCCCCCCCCACTCTGCAAACCACCTTCTGCTCTCCCCAAACTGGTGCTTATGTCACCAGTTGAGGTGCACCCCTGCCCCCTACCCCGAGAAGAGGGTAGCAGCCAGGAGGGACGCAGGCCCACCCACCCTGCTTCTGCCCCCAAACCACAAGGTTTGTTCTGAGAGGGGCCACTGGTGGGATGGGGGGGTGAGAGCAGGGGGCCTGTGTGACGGTCCTCTGGGGAGCAGCAGCAGCAGCTCTGGGCCCCTTGCATCACTCCTGCAACAGAGCGGCAGCCCCAGTGAACCTCACCTCCTCTTCTTCCAGGCAATCATGACCTACTTGTTCGACTTCCAGGAAGGAAGCAGTTCGGTGAGTCACTCTTTGGTTCACCGTAAGTGGAGGGGAGGCAGCCATTCCTCCCCACACCTCCCCATCCTCCACCTGCTCCACGACGCTCTCCCCTTTTGGGACCAAATCAGTCTAAGCGTCTCAGGGGCGTTGTGTGAGCTCAGGGGCTGCTTTGGACGCACGGCAGGGGGCGAGGGCCTTGCCTCAGGCCAGGGTCTCGGCCACTTCCCCCGCCTGACCAGGTCTGTCCCCACAGGAGGATGCTCAGCACCGTCCCTGGCGTTCCTACTTTGACCTCATTGTGGTCGACACACGGAAGCCCCTTTTCTTTGCGGAGGGAACGGTCCTGCGTCAGGTCAACACAGTGAGTATCCAGTGGGGGTCAACGAGTAGGGATGTGGAGGAAGCGAGGAGGGCCTAACAAGGGACGGGGCAACGGGGGAGGCAGGCTGGCAGTGGTTTCTCTGGCCAGTGCTGTCTGCCATAGGTGGACAGTGAGGCAGCCTTCTCCAGCTTCCCTGATCTGTCAGTATTCAGATGTGGGCTCAGAATCATAGAATCCTAGAGTTGGAAGGGACCCCGCAGGTCATCTAGTCCAACCCCTGCCTGCAGCAGGAAATCCCCCTGGAGCATCTCCAACAGGTGCTGGTGGAGCCTCTGCCGGAAGATCCCCAGTGAGGGAGCGTCCACCACCTCCCTTGGCAATATGACCCACTGCCGAACCCCCTTCACCATCAGGAATTTTTTCCGGCTCTCCAACCGGAATCTCCTCTCTTGCAGTTTGTCCCCATTAGTTCTAGTTCTGCCTTCAGAGGCAGCTGAGAACAAATGAGCCCCTTCAGGTCTCCCCTCAGCCTCCTCTTCTCCCAGGTTCCCCCAACCTTTCCTGGGAGGGCTTCCCTTCCATCCCACTTCCTGAGGGGCTCCAGCCCTTGAGGCCCGAGGCGACCCTGGTTATCCGACTGCTGGCCATTCTTGCCCCTTCCCTTCCTGGGGTGCCATCCTTTCAGCCAGTGGATGCTGGGAAGGCTGTTGAGTCCATGTGTTCTGGAGCAAAGGGTGGCACCCCTGGCTCTTTTAGCAGCCCTGGGGCCTCTGGCTTCCCACCGGAAGCTCTCCTGGGAAGGTGGGGGGCCCCAATCCCCCATCTGATCCTTGACTGCAAGAGTTAACCACTCCCTTTTTAGTAGCATTTTGCATCCCATCTATTTAGTAGCATTTCTTCTCCTTCCTGCCATCTCCACCCACTATTATGAGTCCCTGCTGTTGTTTGCAGGACACCGGGAAGCTGCGGATCGGCACCTACACAGGACCCCTTCAGCACTGCGCAGTCTATTCAGGAGGTAAAGACCCATTGCCTCTCCCCGCACTTGCCCCATTGGACACAGGTCCTGCCCCTCTTCCTCGGGGTCTCTCGTAAAGGCAGGTGTCAACCCTCCCTCGATGTCAAGGAAGGTTGGGGGAGACTGAGCCCCAACTGGGAGGACTCCTCGACCTCCTGCTTTTCTGACCCCTTCCTGATCCAGGGTCCTCGGACATGGTGTGTGACCTGCTGGGCGTGAAGGGGAAGGACATCCTCTACATTGGTGACCACATCTTTGGGGACATCCTCAAATCGAAGAAGAGGCAGGGCTGGCGCACATTCCTGGTGGTGCCAGAACTGGCCAAGGAGCTGCAAGTGTGGACAGAGAAGAGCGGTGAGGCCTGGGAGCGGGCAGAGGTTGCCAACGTCTTGGCCTTGCCAGGGATGTGAGGCCTGTGTGGGGTGCCCCACGTGTGGTGCCCAAGAAAGGTCTTCCACCAGCATCTGCCCATTCCTTTTGGAAATAGAACCAGTTTGCCAGGGCTCCTCCCTTGCAGGAAACTGGCTCCAACCTAAATGCAGGCCTCCCTCCAAGCCCCGAGCCCTCCAAGCAGGCTGGCCTGTTGCGCCCCCTTCTCGTCCCTGCCCAGTGGGAGGGAGCCACTCTCAGAACTGGTTTCTCTCCTCTGCCCACAGAGCTCTTTGAGGAGCTGCGGAGCATGGACATATTCCTGGCCGAGCTGTACCAGTAAGTGAGACCAGAAGCGCCCGGCCCAGAGGGAGCTGGCTTGGGTGCCGTAGGTTCATCTGGAGAGACTGCACAGAACGGGGGGGGGGGGGGGGTTGCCTACTCAATGCCAGCCAATGCCAGCCAAGTGTCAATCCAGGCCTTTAGCTGTGAACCCAAGAGGTGCGCAACCCTCCTCTGGTCACTGCCACATCCTCCTACGCAGGAGGCGGCTGAGCCCTTGTGGGCCAGCCAATGCCCGGCAGTCCCAGGTCCAAGACCATCAGAGGTGGAAGTGTTGCTTGCAAAAACAGCCTTCTCCCCAGCAGTTCTGGGTCTCCTTCCAGCCCTCCCTGCAGTGCTGGCCCTGCTGCTGGCTCCTCCAGTCTCTGCAAGGACAGACCTGCCTGTGGCTCGAGGAAAGGGGCAGGGGCTGGTGCCAGAGGAAAGCACGGCCTCCCTCCCTGCCTCCCTCCTGCTCACACCTAGCAAAGTGTGAGGGTGCAGCATCCGTGGAGGCTGACTCAGATTTAGCCTGCAAGAAGAGGTGGTGGGGCAGCTGGTGACACTTAGGCACACACTGGGGGAGGGAGTTCTCAGCGGTTTTATTTTTTCCAGGCACCTGGACAGCGGGAGCAGCGAGCGCCCAGACATCAGCTCCATCAAGCGGCGGATTCAGGTCTGGCCCCCGATGCCCCCTAGTCAGGGTTCATGAGCATGGTCCAAATCTGGGCTGGACCCCCCCCCCAGCATGTTTACACCAGAGTCATGGGGAAAGGGAAGGCCAGGCGCTTCAGCAAAGCTTGCTCCCGCTGCCCTCCACAGCCCAGGCACAGCCATGTACGTGCTATACGTTGAGCCCCTGGCACAGGGCCAGGCTGGACTGATGGCAAGCAAGTTGCTCATCATGGCAACACAATCCTGGGCCTGATCTGCTCCCAGTGTGCAACCACCCAGTTGTGCCCATCTACCATGTGCCAGCCAGCTACTCTGCCCTGCCTCACAAGAGGACCCTCCTGGGCCCCTCCACCCCTGCGGGCAGACCCCTGTACAGCGTGACTGAGTGGCACTGTCTCCTCTTATAGAAAGTCACCCATGAAATGGACATGTGCTACGGGAAGATGGGCAGCCTCTTCCGCTGCGGCTCCCGCCAGACACTCTTTGCCAACCAGCTGATGCGCTATGCAGATCTCTATGCGGCCTCCTTCATCAATTTCCTGTACTACCCTTTCAGCTACCTCTTCCGGGCACCCCCCACCCTGGTAAGTTGCGGGCAGAGGTCTCTCCTTGGTGGTCAAGCAGCAGGCACGGCCAAGTGTGGGCACCGATAGCATCACCAAGGCCAGTTTACTTGAGTTTGCTCCTTGTTGGGCTGCCCGTGGAGGGGGTGCAGGTCAAGATGCACGAGTGGCAGCTGGAGGGAGGCATTCCAACTCCCAAGGGAAACCAGTCTGCTTCTGGCACTGCCCCTCGCTCTGAAGACCCTCAGGGGCCTGGGCAGTGGAAAGACCTCCCTCCACATGAAGCGGCCTGTCCTGAAGATTAGAGGCTCCTGCTGTGGTGCTGCCCTTACTGGCATCACAGGGAAGTGCCTCCTCCATGCCGCATGCCCAGCAGAGCCCTCTTCCCCATCCTCCGTCTGTCCCCTGCCCTTTTCAATGGCACATCATGTGGCACGTCATTCTACCTTTCACCATTCTGGGTGACTCCTTTTTATTGGAAACCTGTTTCTGGCTGTTCCTGGCATGGGATGGCGGTGTTACTATCTGGTTAGCATGCAGGGGGAACAAGGACAGGTGCTTATCGGGCACTATGCTGTGGGCAAACCGGTCCTGACCTCTGTGCCCATCTCTGCAGATGCCCCACGAGTCAACAGTGGATCATGTCCGTGTGGAGACCAGTGAGCCAGGTTTCCCCCCAGGGCAGCAGGTGAGCAAGCGGCTCCTCTCGCAAGTATCTCCTTGGTTGTGGCAACGTGCCAAGCTGGCCCAGCTCTTTCCCCCTAGAAAGCACTGGGTTCAGGTTCCGACTGCCGGCTTCCAACCCACAAGCTTCCAGGCAGGCAGGCAGGGCTGAGGTGGGCAGGGGCCCTCATTCTTTTCAGCAGGTTGTCTCCTCTGCAGCCCGAACCTGCTGGGCAGCTGGACTCCATTTGGGAAACAGGCCTGCCTTACCTACGTGCATTGGGGTGCATTGGGCCAGGGATGGAATACCCAGACAGAACCCCTGCCTGACTCTACCAAGGGCAGGCATTGCTCACCCCATCAGTATCCCACAGTGATGGAGAAGGCCAGTTGGCAAGGCGGATGGAGAGAGAACATCTGTGACGCCCACTGGAGGAATAGTGGGCAGCAGGCGGCAGAGCACCCATGCCCAGTGTGGAGGCTGTTCTTATGTGATGGCAGAGGAATCTGCTCACCTGCTGTGTCCTCCCCCCACAGAAGCTCCAGACCGTCTTCCAGGATACCCATGAAGAGGACGAGACTGACAACTGAGCCGTTACCCACCCCACAACATGGAAGGGAACCAAAGATGATGGCCTCAGTGGCCACCCCGGGGAGGGAGTGGGTAGGAGGGGGGCCTCCTGAGAGGGAGCAGCCCATTGGTATTCACCACCAGCCACCCCAGAGGACGGCTGGGTCCTGGCCTTTCAGGGGCTGCCGGCTGTCTGCCCCTCTGAGAGTGTCTGTCCCTGGGCCAGCACCAGTCCTGCTCAGCCATTCTTGCAGACCAAAATTTAGAAAAGCCTCTCCGAGCACTGGAGCTGCCTCTGGCTCCAGGTTTTGATCCAAGGGCTTCTAAGAAGTCCAGGCCAACTCCAGGTTCTCACCCCACACTCTTCCTTGGGGCTCGCTGAGGCTCCAACCTGCCCTTGCAGGGTGGCAGAAGCTCTGCAAAACCCCGGGGAACTGGTTGCCAGGGCTAGGCTCAACCACTCGCCCGGAGGCCGGGGTGGAGGTTCTGCAGAGTAGTCCACGGTCCCCTCTGCCCATCGTACCATCCAGGCCAGGCAGCAGGCAGTCACTTGGCCGGAGGCAACCTGAAGGCCAAGTGATGAGGGGGCTAGGAGGAGACTGGATGAGCCAAGTATGGGGTCCGCTTGAGGGGCACATGGAGGCGTCCCCCTCCCAGGTTCCCAAGGGGCTTTGCACAACTGCCTGGCTGTAAGCCGAGGGGCTGTGCACACCAAGCCTGCTGCAGGAGCCCCGACCACATGCAGGCACCAGCCCATACAACCTGGGTCAGAGCACCCCTCAAGTACAACCGCTGGACAAGCAGGTGCTGCAGGAGAAGGGGCTTCTCTCTCTGAATACAGAGCTGGCAGCAAAAAGCCCCCTCCCCAGGGCTGTCCAAGGGATGGGGGTAGCACCAGCCTGGGTGTCAAGGGAGGGGGTGAAGCAAGGAGAAGGGTGCTCCTCCCCCTTCAGCCATATCAGCAGGAATAACGGGGGCTGATCTGGAAGGGGTTGTGCGCAGTCATTCCTGCGTCTTCCACGTGTGCCACTCGTGAGTTGCTGCATCAATGAAAAACACAGACTTTTGCAACTCGTGTCTGAGTCAGCCCTGGTTGTTCTGAGTTCCCAGCCCTGGTTCCCACTGCCTTTGGGGCTGCCCCTGGGACCAGCTTTCCCTGCCCAACACCCCGACTACCTGCTCCAGCTGTGCTGGCACAACCTGGTCCCTCCGTTCTGGCTGCCTCCACCACGGGCTGTGAGTGAACACTGGCCCAGCTGCCACTGAGCCACAGCTCCTTACTGGACTTCATGGTCAGCCAGTGCCACTTGTTCCCCAGCCCACCCTGCGGCGGCGGCAGATGGTGTCCGGCACAAGGAAACCAGGGCAAGGCGCAAGAGCTTCAGCACAGCATTCCCCACAGAGTCCTCCTCCTACCTGGTGATGGTGGGAGGCCCTCGCCGAACATAATGGGGCTTCCTCCTGAGTAGGCATGCACAAGACTGCTTTCACTGACAGTGTGTGTGGGGGAGCCATTGCCATTGCTGGGGGGGGGGGCTTGGGCACCCACACTTCATCAGTCACAATTCCTCAGCCTTCTATTCCAGTCCCTAAAGGTGGCACCAGCCCTGCACCTCCCACAATTCGATGTGCCTTCTAGATTTGCAGGCTAAGAGGGGGCGCAAGGGGGACCCTTTGGTTTCCTCCCTTTTTGGGAAGCCTCCTTTCTATTTCAGCAGCCTTCAGATCGATCTGAGTCTTTTGCACCCGACCCCTGCTGCTTTTCTGGAGGCTTTGCTGGTTGTACTGGCTGTGCTGGGGGGACATCCATACTTCTTGGGCTCCTCCATTGACTGCTGCTATTTGAGCGTTTTATTTGCGACGCAGACAGACATTAAAATAGTTGCCATCCATGTGGAGGCTCCTCCAGAGGAAAGAGGTATAAAAATAAAATAAATAAAATAAATAAAGAATACATCTCAGTTTAAATTCATAAAACGTACGGCTCCCTCCTAACTTTCAACAAGTGTCATCGAGCTTCGGCCCCAGCAATCACTGCCAAGACCCCCGGCAGGCACCTGAAAAGTGGGGGGGGGGGGGAGGCAGAAGCAGAGACCCTAAGCTTGTGATGGACCCTCCTGGAAGGTGCCCGATCTTCCCTGGCCTGCACTCCCCACCCCTCAAGCTTGCTCCCAAGAACCAACTCCTCCTCAGAGCTCCTAGCAGAATCACTCCATGCCAGGCAAGCCTCCGATGATCAGGGGTGCGCACGGCCACCTCTACCTCCTTGGCGGAAGATGCTGCCTGTCCCTCGAGGGCCATGCTTGAGCTCCTGGAGATCAGGTCCGGAGCAGCACGTGCAGTCTTGGAGCAAGGCCGCCTTGGGCAGTACTTCATGGCAGGCGTCAGAGCCCTGGCGAGGGCAGCAGATCTGGCAGATAGAAGTCCGTGTAGAACTCCTGTCCAATCAGGTTGTGCAGCCGGACAGGCTGGTCCTCAGCATCCGCAGTGGCCAGGAACCAGCCAGGGTAGGCTTCGGACTCAAAACGGCAGTTGCTGCTTGTGCCCTGGATCTTGAAGAGAAACCTGGCCATGTCCTTGCCCAGGGTGGCCTTCAAGGGGGTCTCCGCTTTCTAGAGGCAAGGCGGGAAACGGCCTGAGTAGGCACGGCCAGCCTTCCTCCACCACCACTGGCTGCTTGGCCTGCCTGGAGGCAAACAGACCTTGCCCGACTCCGGACTAGTCAGTGGGTGACCTGTTTGCTTCAGCAGATGCAAAGAGCAACACCTGGGGGTCCAAAGGGGACAGGCGGTGCCTTAAAGCACACCAGGGAAGAGGCTGGCCTCCCACCGTGCCTCCCACAGACCCATTTGGCTGCAATTTCCCAGCTCCTCTTGTGCCCGCTTCCCAGTAGCCACATGAAGTGGCACCTTTTCCTTGGAGTGTCTCAGGTGTGCACAGAGGGAGTCACCAAAAACTTGCGTTGGAAAGGACCTTGGAGACCATCTAGTCCAACCCTTAGTTGGACCAGCATTCCAGCATACCTGAAAGGTGGCTTAAGCTCCACGGGGGCAGAGACCACTGCTGCATGCGGAGGGGGAGCTCTAACCACAGGGACCTTCTTCCCTCTATCTAGATGGGGTCTCTTGCTCCATCCCTGCCTCCCTCCCTCCCTCCCTCAGGCATACTCACTTCCAGCTCCAGGTGTGGGTGGCCTTCCTTCTCCCTGCAGCTCAGGTACTGCTGGCTGCCAATGCCCAGCACGACCAGCCTTGTCAGACCAGCTTTGCTGTCCCAGGAGTTGTAGAAGAGCAGCACCATCTTCTCTAAGGAGAGACCAAAGGGCAAGTCCTGCCTCAGTGAGGACCAGCAACTTGATCAGCCTGGACGCCACAAGGAGGCCAAACTCGCTACCCTTTCCCTCTCTCCAGTGGGACAAGTTCTGTAGCTGCTCATGGACCCCCGCTCTGCTCTTGGGGCCCTGCATGTGTGTCCCTTGCAAGCACTCCTGCAGTTCTTGTGTCCGTCTGTCCGTCTCGCTACACAATACTGGGTGCAGGCGGCAGCACACACTGCTCAAGTATGCAAAATCTGGGGGAGGGGGGAAGGCTTGAGACAAGTCGACAGCTGGTGGTCCATATTTCTGGGGAGGGTTGGGAGGAAAGGCTGGCAAGGTGTGGCACCTCTCCTTAAATCTGTAAGGGGGGGCATCCTAGTCGTGCCAGTGATGGGTTGCGCTATGAAACCTGAACCTGGAGGGCTGGCAAGAAGCAAGAGACCCCATCTAGGTCACCTGAGAAGTGGTGTTCAGGTGGGGAGAGCCCAGGTGTAGGTCCCCAGATGAGGAGGAGCTGGAGAAATCAGGGCAGGCGCTGTCCCTGCCACTGCATCCAGCCCCAGGGGGAGCATCTGATTTTGAAACAAACCCACAACTCAAGGACGGACGCCACACGGGCCATGCACAGGCTGATATACTCCCGCTGTGCTTCTCCCCACAAAATACAGAGGGTAGGCCAGGCTGTAAGAGGAGCACCTCCCCAGCTTCGGAGCTGCACAGATAGATGTCTTTGGCTGCAATCCTAAAGACACTTTCATGGGAGTAAGACCAATTGAACACAGTGGGGCTTACTTCTGAGTAGACATGGTTAGGATTGTGTTCTTTGTTGCAAAAGGCGTATTGTTCCACCAGGAGGTAGGGGCTTCACTGACCCAGCTCGAGAACAGGCCTGAAGCCCCAGCATAACTCAGGTCCAAGAAGGACTTGCTTGCCCCAATCCTGGAGAGGGTCTGGCAACATCTAGCTACGCACACGCTTGCTCACAGGTTGAAGCACCTGGACTCATCACACTGAACTTGACAGCAATACGTTATCTTAAGGACACCAAAAGGGGTCTGTGGGGGTGCTTTGACTGCACAGCACGAGAGGTCGAGTGACACCAGCCAGCACCTGCCTGGGACCCTTTACCTGTTTTGACGGCTTCCACGTGCCCAGCGAACAGACGGTCCTGGTTCTGGATCCGAGACAGAAAGAGATTCTTGTGGTCAACATCTTGGACGGAGCTTATCTTGGGGGGTGGGTCATATCTGTACTTCACCACCCTTGCTGCAGACCCAAAGGCAGCCCTCGTAAAAGGGGTCAACTCTGAAATCACAGAAAGGCATCATTGATAGCTGAACATTGGTAGCAGGGACCCTTCCCTGTTCAGGACCCGGTGAGGACCGAGGTCGGAAAATGATGGACGGATTTGGTGGCTACAGCATCCCCATGGGAGGGCAGGGCGAGGGCAACAGGGCCCCTGTGCCAACCCCTGGGGTTTCACCAGAAGCTGCAGACCCTGACTGAAGAGCCAAGCCCTGCACAGAGAACCTCTTCCAAGGGCTGGGACTGCTGCCTCTTGGAGCTGCTTCTCCAAAGCTTCACCCGGCTGGGAGTCATGAGATGCCCAGTCCAGGGAGCAGCTGTGGCTTCCCTTCACCTTTGCTCCCAGCCCTGCTCGGATGTGGCCAGCTGGGGGTTTTTTAGGCATCCCAACAGCAGCCAGATGCACACAAAGCTGTAACCTTTGGCAGCCCCGAGCATGAATCCGCCTCAAGGTTTAAATTCCTCCCTGGGGTTATCTGCTGGTGCAGGCAGAGAGGCGGCTCCACCCCGGAACTGGCCAAGGCTGATAGCAGCAGCAGCAGCAGCAGCAGCAGCATTAAAGGGCAGAGGTGGCACTAATTCAGGAGGCTTGTGCCAGGGCAGGCAAAGGTCCTTCCACTCCAGCTCCCAGCTTCATGTTTCGGAGGAAGGGCACAAGTTTCCCCAAGACAACCACCAAGAACCACGAAACCCAGAAGTGGACCAATGTGGTGGTGTCCTTGGAATCTCCAGCAAATGCCCCTTTCCAAAGATGCTGCCCAGGGGAGATCTGCCCCACCACCCAGCCTGGGTGTTCATCTAGAACAGAGGACCGAATGGAGGCATGTACCTTGAAAGGGTACAGAAGAGGGAATAGGGCATAGAAGAGGGAATTGAGGCAGGTGCTGCTTTTTAAACCCGACTTTGATGAGCGAAACCTGCCTTCTCTATGCAATGGTCCTCAACCCTGCCCACCACCACTGCCCAGGCTGCCACATGCATTGCACAGCATTATGCAGATGTGCCCCCCCTTGCCCCACTTCCAAGAACTGCAGTGGGACAAGTCTTTCTCTTCAGGCAGGGGTGTCCAAACCCCAGGTCGGGGGCCAAATGCGGCCTGTGGCAAGATTTAATGTGTCCCATGTCATGACCCCTCAGTGCTCCATCCAGCCTTTGGGCAAAGCTTGTAATCCTCTGGATCTGTTTCTATTACACATTTATTTGTAAGTTTAGGTAAATGTATAAAAATTTGAACTGGACATCATTTTTGCAGCCCCCGACACAGTGTCAGAGAGATGCTGCGACCCTTCTGCCGAAAGGTTTGGACCCCTGTCTCTTAGGGGGAGGGTGGACCGTGACCCAGATAGGGCAGGTTCACAGGCAGTAAACTTTCCGTGCCTAGTGAGAGGGTGCTTCAAAGGTGCCCCACGAAACCTGAGTCCTGTGGAGGAACAGCATGCCACCATGAGATTCCTGAGCTCCCCACACCACTTCCTCCCCAGAAGGTGTGAGGACCGTCAGCTTCTCCACCCTACCTTTTTCCACCAGGTTGTGGCGCAGCATCTCCAGCAGGTCAGCGTCAGCAAAGGGCCTGCTGCCCTGGCCCGACTCTCCCCATGTGGGCAGGTCCATAATTGGCTGGGGGGCTTCTAGCCCAGTGGTCTTGAGTGTGGAGAAAGGTCCCAAGCAGTGGGCAGCATCGTACAAGGAGACCTGGAGTGGTTGTAAGAGAGCCTCCTGTAAGGCTGGGCTAAGCGGCAGCAGAGTTTCCGTGATCGAGAGGAGGGCAGGGGGCATGACAGCCCCAGCTGCCCGAGAGGGTGGGACAGACCTGCACCGACTTCTGACAGGACCCTTTGCTGGCCTTGTGTCAAGCAAGCACTGCTTGAAAGGTGGTGAGTGCTCAGCTCCACACTGGAAGGCTGTAGCAGAAAGCTGGAAAGCATCAGGCTGGGCAGGCACCCACCCAGCTGTGCTATGAAACCTGAACACGCACCCACCACACACCCCACCCCTCTTGCGTCCCACTCCAGACGGCTGCAATTCTCCCCTTGGCAGAATAAATCCAGCAACTGCCAGCCTGCCCCTTGCAGGAAGCGGCATCCCACTGACTCAGGGACACACTCTGGGCCTTTTCAACACAGGAACACAAGGGTCTTCCCCACCCCGCACCCCCAGGTAAATGTGTCCCAGGTAAATATTGTCAATATTGTTTTGGCATCATATATTGTTCCATGAACCCCCCCCCCCCCCCGCCCCGGAGTTGTAAAAGAAAAAGATTGGACTTCTGGCTTCTTCCTACCTCATTCCTCCAGTGGGTCTCGGCTTCATCCTCTTCCCTGGAGAAAGGAATGAGACATATTCAGAGGATGGGGCATGAGGAGACACCCCCCCCCTCTCTCACACACACAGTCACACACACAGCCCACACCCAGGAACACCCAAGATGACCCAATGGCAGAAATGCAAAATGCAGCTTTTGCATTTTGGACCCAAAAATGCAGGAACCAAAATGCAGGACAGCCCAAGAAAAATGGAGGATATGAGAAAAGAGGAGATGAAATACTCATGGAAACTTTCAGGTGGTTAATTTAAATACTATATTATATTATACTTTATTTATATCCAGCCTTCCTCCTGAGGACTCGAGGTGGCTTTAATGTTACTTATGAAAGCTCCATTACATATAGTTAGGACACTGCCTGCCAGCATCCACTCACAGCGGAAAGGAGGGCATTTCAGTTCTTTTCTGGGACACACGGCTAAAAAAGAGGGCAGGTCCTGGGAAAAAGAGGGCTTATGGTCACTCGGAGAACACTGTCCCTCTCAGGACCCTTGACACACCCCCTGCCCCGAACGGCACAGGTCACTGAACTGCTGGCTCAGCCTTTGGCTTGTGCCTGGCCCGTCGCCAACTGGCCCGTTTGCCAGCCTGACTCTCCAGCAGAGGGTAGGAGGGAAGACCAGGCACAGCTGCCTCTGCAGGGGAGGCACGCGTGGGGTGGGGGGCGCAGCAGGCGCCTTGCTTACCCACAGCCTGCCAGCAGGACATCTGGGACTCTGGCCATGACGCTGCCTGGAGGAATGAAAAGAAGACGGTTAGTAACAGCCCTGCTTGAGAACTTGCTGCAAAGGGGCAGAAGACCCCTGGCAGGCCCCCAACCGGAGGGGTCAGTGGGGGGCAGCTTTGTAGAAGGAGATGGGCCAGTTCAGCTTCCAGCCTGTGCCCTGAGAGCAGTGGGGAGAAGGGGGTGCCTGCCTGCCAGACTCCCCCCCTCCCGCTCCCCGAGGCTGCCACTTCACTTGCCTCCTGAGAACCAAAGTGCCTCTCTGGCTCCTGGAGGGCACCACCTCCTGATGTGTGGGGCAGGCATTGGTCACCTCCTCAAAGTCAAGCCTGAAGGGTCCAACACAAGAAAGTGGAGGGATGCCAGAGCACAGCCCCCCAACCCTTTCTGGCAAATGGTCTCCATCAGAGAGAAGGCAGCACCAAGTCCAGACTCAGATGGGTGCCCCGTCCATACCTGCGGCTTCTGGTCAGGACTGGCTGGTCTGCAGCCTGCGGCGTCCTGGGGTGTCTTCTGCCTGCAAGAGCCTCTCCCCAGATTTAAAGGAGTGCAGGAGAGGTGGAGTCCCAGAGACTGCCCAGGATTTCCACCCCAGGGATTGTGCAACCCGCCTGCAGTCATGCAAGGCTGGAAAGTCTCACTTGACCCCTCGGTCTGTGGAGCAGAAGAGGAGATACTGCTGGGTGCTCTTCTCCCACCGGCTGGCTGCGCAGAAGAGGTGGTGGGGACCAGCTTGCCCAGCTGTGGCCTCTGGAGTTGCCGGGTTCTCACCCCCGGCAGACTCTCTCTAGCTAGACTGAGGCTCCAGCTCTTTGCAGAGCTGCCCCCTTCCAGGACGGATGCACAAACAAGCACATGGGACCAGCCGGAGTCCTCGCCTGCGTTTCCATTTTCCGACCCCAATGACTGGGCAGAGGGAGAACCAGCTCTGGCTGCAGCCCTGCTTGGACTGCTGACCTGAGTGGGGAAGCTGTAGGCAGTAGTTGATGGCGCCCAGCAGGATGGCCCCCCAGAGGCCACCTGGCAGCAGCCTGAATCAGGCCCACGTGAGCCAGAGGTGTTCTTTGCCACAGCAGAGTGGGGCAGAGCTGGCCCCTGCACCCCGCCCCTGCCTGGCCTTGTCCAGGGTGGCCAGTCTGGGGGCCTGGAAGGAGGGTGGCCAGAGTTTCCTTCCACAAAACTGGGACATTTGCCAGGACGTGAAGACAATCCCCCCAAATTGGGATGGTCCCTGTTTTGGGGACATAGGGCAACCCTGCCTGGAAGCTCAGCTGTGAAGCCCTCCTCTCTCAGCTGGGATCCCACTTTGCCCCTCTCAGCCCCAGACTGCAGACCCCTCCCCAGCCCCACAATGATCCAAAGAACATTAAGTCTTATGTTTGCCCCACTGCACACTCCTACATACATATTCCAAATACATGCCCACATCCAGTAATCAGTGTGGAAACTCTGCACTAACTGAAAAAAATAGTGCTGATTCTCGTTGGGAGGAGGGTGAGGATGAAGGATCCTGCCCTTCAGAGCCTCTGCCAGCAGCTCCCCCCACCTCACCTAGCCTGGGGTAAGCAAAAATGAGAATGCTGCCGAAGCCCCCATTGGGCCAGCCACAGTTTCCTGGCCGGATGTCCTCACAGGGCTGTTGTGATGATAAATGGAAGAGGAGGAGGTGCTACATGATGCTCCTTTGGGGGAAGAGGAGGAACTGGCAGAGACATATATAGCTGCAATGGGACTCCGCTGCCCTGGACCCCACTCCAGATGGGGGGGGGGTCTCCAAGTCAGCCTTCTCCTAATTATCCACCCTATTGAGTCAGCATGAACATGCCTGTCAGTTCCCCCCCCCCCCTCCCAAGAACAGTCCAGATCTGCCCCTTTCTGTGACTCAACCTCCTCTACGCTTCTTGGGTTTTCCTGCTCAGGAGGCCACTGAGTTTTTAGGGACATGGAGAAAGCTCCATCAGCTGGAGAAGCAGTGGGGAAAAGCCCAGGGTGTGTGCATGGGGTGTGTGCGAGAGAGCCAAAAAGGCACACCAAGCCCAGCCAGCCACTTTGTGCCCTGCTCCACTCCACATCCAGCTCAAATGCGCTCCAAAGAAGGAGACTGAGCAGGGCTTGAATCCAGCAGACCCTCCGGCCCCACATCTGAAAAGTATTCCTGCTGGTCCTCAGGGCTGCAAGGGAAAGAGCAGCCTCCCGCTTGCCAGCCTTAGGATCCTGTCCCTGCAGGGCATGAGCTCCACTGGCCTCCCTGCCGCCAGTGGCCTTCATGACCCCTTGCCCAGCAGAGAGCCTGGGGAGGCAGACAGAACCAGGCACCCTCCCATCAATCAGCAGGAACAGGGGAGCCCGTTTCCACACGCCAACATCACGCGGCTTTCTAGATAGCCGCAGGACCAACATCACGCGGCTTTCTAGATAGCCGCAGGACGGGGTTGCCCTGGCACAGGGCGGGGAGCGAGGATGAGGAAGGAAGCCAGTGCTCAACCAGCTTCCTCGAAGACAGTGACTCACGGGGGGGGGGGGTGTTTTGAGTGAAAAGTGTAAGCCTTGTGTGGACAGATGGACGGCTGTCTCAAAAAGGCTGGTGGGTCACGCTGGCACCAACTGCTTGACCCGCAGCCCAGCTCAACGCAGTCCTCCAACTTCCATGTTTCTCCTGGTTTGCGGCAAGGGTGCCTCTCAAGGGGTTTGAGGCTGTTGCTTGGAAGGTGGCAAATGTACCTCGGAAGGTGGCAGACTCTCCAGGACTGGAGGATTTAAGGGTCCCTTATGGTCCCTTCAGGGGAGAACGGTGGGATACAAACAAACAAACAAACAAACAAATAGGCAGAGACTGAGCACATTGTAGTTGTGGAGAGGCAGTTGGACCCTTGTCAGTCTCTTCCAGCCAAAGGCAGCCAGCCCAGCACTCAAAACCCAAAGTGGTTCAGCTGTCTCTGGCAGAGGAGGGGTCCCTGCCCCAGAGAACCAGCAATATTTCAGTGGATGAGCTTCCTTTTATTTCCGCTGATGAAGTTTAGAGGGAAAGGAGGAAGCCAGGCTGGCAGCAGCAGCGAGGGGCAAGCCTAGGGGCAAGCCTAGCCCAAGGTGTTTGGGTGAGGGGGCTCCTTTTGTGTCCTGTCTCTATCCAGGCACAGGGTGACCATCCGCAATAACCACAAAAGAGGACAAGGCACCCCCAGATATAGGACACCCCCCCAAAAATGTAGGACTTGAAAAGGTAAGAATACACATATACAGTAGATTGCTTTCATGTAGTTAATTTCTACACTGAGGCTGCAGTCCCACCCTCTATTTAGGCTGGCATAAGCCATAACTCCTGTGCTTACCTGGGGAGGGGGCTCACCAAAGTGCTGCAAAGGTACTTCTGCCCCACTGCTGGGGGATTGGGCCAGTGCACAGGCATACACCACCTCCCTACACCACAACGGGAAGATATCCCAGGTAAATTAGGCTGGCATAAACTGCTTAGGATTGCACACTATATTGCTTATTATTAAATTTTAATCTATTACGTATAATTTCTGAGTTACAAGCAGGCTGCCTGTTGCCTGTTTACAAGGAAAAGGAGGACAAGGAAGATTTTTTCAGGATACAATGCTAAGATCCAGGACACGGCCTGGAAAAAGAGGACATCTGATGTTGTTTAGTAGGTTGGACTTTCCCTTTCATGTGAAGTGCAGGGACCGGTTCTGCTTTTTGTTGCTCTGCCTCTCTTTGGATAGCAGGTCAGGTGATGTCACCGCCTGAGGGTGACCCAACCCATGAGAGTCAGGCGGGAAGCCCTGTCCCCACAACTCTCTCTGGGCTTTCCAAGAGGCAAGCCCTGGCCTCTCTCCCCAGGGACCTGCCAGCCTCTGGGGTGCCAAGACTTGCTGCAAGGAACCAAGGTGTTCCCACCCATAGGAAGATTCCTCCCTCTTGCCACGGCAGTGCCAGCTGACGGTCTTGCAGTGCAACTGGGAAGGCTGACATTCCAGTGCCAGGCTGGGCTGCTGCTGCACGCTGGGGGTGGTGATGCTCCATCCTTCTCCTTCCTGTGGGGCAGGACCTGGCAGGGCAAGACTTCTTTACCCCAGAACAGGAGGAGCACCTCAGCGTCTCCCACATCCCTCCAGGAGCATCGCGTCCAGGGCCAGAGTCGCACAGCTGATTCAGAAGGAAAAAGTCTGAGGAGCACACCGTGCAAAACAGCAGATGCTGGAAACCTGCCAGGAAGGCAGTTGGATGCCAAAGGAGGAGGGGACCAGGCCAGGACCCCCAACCCGAGGCTTCCTTCCAAATACCGCACCCTTATCTGATGATGCGCCAGGCTTTGCCCAGCCCTCAGACCCTTGCGCAGCCCTCTGCCCAGGCTTCATCCTCCTCTCTGCCCCCTTCCAGTTCCAGTCTAGGGCAGAAGGAGGAAGTGCAATGGAGGCAAAAATGCCCCCACCAACCCACTGCAACCATTGGTTTCATGGATGGGGAGCCCAACATGTTGGGTTGGGGCCTCTTTCATGAGCTGTTTGGGGAAGACAACGGGATTTTTGGAGCATAACCTACGTCATGCTTCCTCGCGTGTGAGAGGACACCAGTGGGGGAATTCTGGAGCCGGAGAGCGGCCCTGAAGCATGCAGTCCAAGGATACGTCATGCAGCCGGCAAGCGGCTGGCCTGAGAATGCTCCGGAAACGCATACGTACTTGTGACAAGTAGACACATGTCAGCAGCAAATTCAGGCCAGACGAACAGGGATTGCTGCCAAGTCCAGCCGCCTGCTGCATGCACGCCTTCCTCTTCCACCAGATCAGAGAATGGCGGGGGGACGGGGGGACGGGGGCGACACTCTGCATGGAATGGGGGGGGGGGCGAGAGGAAGGCTTCCATCCAAAGGGCTCAGATGCAAAACACAAATGTCTGGACAGACAAGCACAGAAAGACCATGAGCTGCAGTAAAGGATCCGTGTTCCTGCAGCCAGGACAAATGGAAATATTTCTTTATCCAGCATGTAATTAATCTGTGGGACTCCTTGCCACAGGATGTGACGATGGCATCTAGCCTCAGTGCCTTGCCTTTAAGAAGGGACTGGTCCAATTTCTAAAGGAAAGAATTCCTGTAGGGATTAGGACAAATTCCAGATGACAAGCCATGATGAGTAGGGGTGTGTAGACAGGTAGATAGGTGTGGGCAACCTCAAAATGCCAGATGGGGGGGTGGGGAGCTGGGTGCAGGTGTCTTGTCTGCTCCCCGAGGCATCTGTTGGGCCACTGTGAGCTACAGGGAGCTGGACTGGATGGGCCTTTGGCCTGATCCAGCAAAGGAGGCTCTTTTTCTGTTCTTACTGAAGGAGACGTGGGACCAGCTGCCATGAGCATCCATGGCTCCCACTATGAGGCTGGGAGACCCTCTGAGGACCAGTCTGGCCAACCGAGGGAAGGGATCGGTTGACATACCAAGAGGAATGGACTTTGAAGGGAAGCCACGCTTAACCCAGGAGTGAGACCCATTTGCATTTTAAAGCACATAAATAGTAGCCAGTTGAAGTCCAGCTCTCTTTACACTTCTGCAAATGCCGTCAACATGCAACGGGAACATCAGGTCTGATGTATTAAAAATGAAACACCGAAATGAACGGGGAACCACCTGAAATTCTTCACCGACCAACAACAGTTGCTGATACAACAGCCTGAGAAATGCTGTTTGAGCATCTCAAAAGGATGACTCGGCGGCTTGGAAAGTGCCCCTGGAACGACTTGGCTTCAAGCCAAGTTGAGGGGACACTCCACTCACCTGAGTCCAGCCGTGTTCACTCCAGCCAAGCCGCAGTGGGTTTTCCATGCCAGGTGCTCTTGGGTGGCCTGCAGGCTCCCTCTGCTGGGCACAGCCACCCACTGCACCCAACCCTGTCCCTCTGGTGTCCCCCCAGCTCAGCCCAGCTGCTTGCCGGACTTCCTCCTTTTGGAATTCTCAGAAACTACCTTTTGCTTGCCCAGTTTGCCTTCCCAGATAAAGCCGCCAGATTTCCTTCTACTCGGCTGACGATACCATCAAAAGGGAAAGAGGCAGAAAGGAAGAAGGGGGGACCACGCAAAGGCCACGCACGTCCAGAACATGTCCTCTTTTTTAACCTCGTGCCCTGGAAATTTTTTTTCATTGTCCTCCTTTTCCTTGTAAACAGGCTGCACGCAGCCTGCTTGTAATTCATAAATTATATGTAATAAATTGTGGCTGGTCTTTCGAGCATAATGAAGTTTTATCTATCTATCTATCTATCTATCTATCTATCTATCTATCTATCTATCTATCTATCTATCTATCTATCTATCTATCCCCCACTTCCATATCTATCTATCTATCTATCTATCTATCTATCTATCTATCTATCTATCCCCCACTTCCATATCTATCTATCTATCTATCTATCTATCTATCTATCTATCTATCTATCTATCTATCTATCTATCTATCTATCTATCTATCTATCTATCTATCCCCCACTTCCATATCTATCTATCTATCTATCTATCTATCTATCTATCTATCTATCTGTCTATCTATCTGTCTGTCTGTCTGTCTGTCTGTCTGTCTAATAAATTGTACATAATAATAAACAATGTACAGGTCCAACACTGTTCTACACTGATTTTTATATGGATTTACTCAATTCAACCAGCCCCTGCAAATCAGTTTTAAAAACTTTTTTGTTTTTGCTGTTGTAGAGAGCTGGTCCTGCAAGCAATCATTCCATTTTTTCAGCTCCAGCATCCAACCCCGGCAGAGGCACCAACTGAGGCACCAACTGAGGCACCAACTCATTCATTTCGGCACCATAGAGGAGCAAGATACCTGGCGGTGGGTCTTTTAAACCCATTTTCCCATTGTTTTCTTTATACACTGGTTTTTTTAATCCATGGGAAGTTCCAGGACAGAAAGCTAGTGGATGACAAGGGGCACTTGCAATGCTCAAATTAATCTCATGAAAGCAATATATATAAGCATTTTTAGCTTTTATTTTGTCGTCCCCTACATTTTTCTTGGGTGTCCTGCTTTTTAGGAGGGCTTTGTCCTCTTTTTTGGTTATAACATGTGGTCACCCTGCCTAAAGGTACTAATGGTATGTGGGCTGCTTCAGCTCCTTCTCCACACTCTGCAGTGCTGACAGGTATCTGCACAGCATCCTTCGGGCTCCAACACTGTCCGCAAATCCCAACTGCGCATCAAGGAGCCTCTGAAGGCACACAGGTAGAAGGCACTAGCAAGCCTGCAGCAGCAGCAGGAACTCCATGAGGTGTCCCACTGCCCAGTTGCAGCGAACTGGCCTCCTCCCTCTCACTCTGTCCCACTTTGTCCAGCTGTCCCCTTTTCAAGGCTGTAAGGTGAGATACCATCGCTACATCCTGTGGCAAGGAGTCCTAAAGATCAATTACATGCTGGGTAAAGAAATATTTCCTTTAGTCAGAAGAAGAACCCCACTGGATCAGACTAAAGGTCCATCTAGTCCTCAGTGGAACAAACTGAAAGCAGAACTAGAACCAAAAGGTACAAACAACAAGAGATTCCAGCGGGTACCAGGAAAAGGTTTTGCTGGTGAGAGCACTTTGGCAGTGGACTAGATTGGCAAGGAAGGTGGTGGCCTCTCCTTCACCAGGGATCTTCAGCAGAGACTCCAGGGATTTCCTCTTGGAATCTGTCCAATCCCTTCCTAAACGCATTCAGGCCGGATGCCATCACCACATCCTGTGGCAAGGAGTTCTGTGGACTAATTGCACACCTGGTAAATAAATATTTTCTTCTGTCTGTCCTAACGCTCCCAACACTCAGTTTTAGGGGACGTCCCCTAGTTCTGGTCTTATGTAAGAGAGCAAAGAGCATCTCTATCCATCCCCTGCATAATTTTGTGTGTTTCTGTCCCGTCCCGTCCCCCCCCCCCCCCGCTCTTCTTTTATAAATGCTGCAGCCTTTCCTGGGCACTCAGGGCTCGGAGATCATGGGTCGCTCCCTTTTCCACTCCATCCTTTGTCTTTTCTGACTCCCTCCCAGTCATCTCTTTCCGGCTGCTTCTGCAGTTGTGTGCTGAGCGGGGCTGCTCCTGGTGCACTACCTGTACTGCCCCCCCCCCCCCCCGCCATCAGGCCCTCTGGGAGGGCACCAGAGTTCTGCTTGGAAGAAAAAGGAGGCAGTGTGCCCGTGTGTTGGTGGGGAGAGGGGGAAACCACAAAGGCCTTGTTGCTGCTGTGCCCCCTTCTTGAGCTTCAGGGGTCCAGGCACCAGCCTTCTGGAGTCCACCTCTCCTTCTGTCCTTCTGTCTCCAGTCCCACCTGCTGTCCCTGAATGTCCTGACACAAAGCATGGAACAACGACAAAGAGGTCCTCCAGTTCAGACTGACCATTTATTCATGTCACCACGAACAATAATAAATTATTAATAAATACATTAAATAGATACGGCGGATAATTCACAGGAAACGGCGACCATTTGCAGGCCTGGAAACTTCCACCGCAAGTGCTCTTCACCTGTATGGCAGAAGGCCCAGCAAGCCTCAAGGTGTGGATGGCCAGGAGCCGAGGGGATCAGGCAGCCTTGCAGAAGAAGAGGGGTCCAGCAGTCCTTGCGGCCACTCGGCCATCCTCAGAAAGAATCCAGCTCCGATGACCCTGTCTGGAGACCTCCTACTGGGGCACCTGGCTGGCCACCAGGGAAAGTTAAATGCTGGATGCCCCCTCCTGAGCCCTCCGAGATTCAGGGAGATTTCCCTCCCCCCACCCTGGAGACAGGAGAGGCATAGCGTGGCATGGACACGGGTGGAAGTTCTGTGATGCCGCAAGTCAGGCCCCGGAGGCCAAAAAACCAGGCAGAAATCTGCCTGCAGTCCTCAGACGCTGGGCAAGTGGCTTAATCCAACCCCGTCTATTTTTTCTTGTGGAGGATGTACTGTGTGATGGAGGTTCCCCCTGTCTGGTTGGTCAGTTCCACGGCCTGGTCAGACTTGGTGGTCGTGCCGATGTACCACCTCGGGAAAGCAACCGACTCAAAGCGGCTGTAGTGGTCGTCAACGTTGATTCTCCGGAAGAGGAAGCGGCCCAGCCGGGAGCGGTCAAGGTCCTTCATGATGTCGGCCTCCTGCAGGGAGACAGCGGGAGAAAGAGAGGAAGGATCAGGCAGGGGGCAGAGGAAGGGTGACCACATGTCAGAACCAACAAAGAAAGACAGGTTCCTCCAAAAAAGTAGGACATCCAAGAAAAATGGAGGACGTGACAAAATGAAAGCTAAAAACTCCATATACAGTATATTGCTTTCATATGGTTAATTTAAACACTACGTAATTTATTAAACTTAAAACTACTACATGTAACGAGGATTTCCTGCTACAGGCAGGGGGTTGGACTAGATGATCCACTGGGTCATCTCTAGGATTCCATGTAATTACAAGAAGGCCCCACGCTGCTTGCTCACAAGGAAAAGGGAGACCATCAAGATTTGTTTTCCTTTAAAAAGGCTAAAAAAGAGGACATATCCGGGAAATATCCTGGAAAAAGAGGATATTTGTTCACCCTGGACAGAGGTTGCTCTTGGCTCTGAGCTGACGTGTGGATCTGGGGCTGACACTCCACTCCAGCCACCCCCACTGACTCTCCGGGAGCAGCACCTCCTCATTCCAAGCTCTGCCTCCTCAACAGCCAGACTAATTTCCTCCACCGCTGTGGCAGCAAAATGCCCAGGCACCCCTTGGCTATGCCCATGGAGGGTCAGAGAGGCCCACAAGTGAGAGCATCACAGACTTCTTGGCACAAACTGGCTCAACTGGCTGCTCCTCCCGTGCCGTCTGCTACAATCTACAAATGGCCTTATGTTGCAGCACTCAGCCTCTCTCTAGCCTTTTAACAGCTGCCACGGCTGGATGCCAAGTCCCCATGTCAGGCACCTGCTGACATGGTGGGAAGAGATGGCGGAGCCACGTGGGGTGCCTGGCAGGAGGCACAGATTCAGTTTGGAGTGAATAGGGCAGCAGTGGGGCCTCAACCCAGAGTGGTAGAGATGAACACTGTCTGCGGTGGCTGCACCCTCTAGCCATGTCTTTGGACCTCGGGCTTCTTGCTAGGAATGGGGCTGCTCTGCTGCCCAGGCTGGGTGCTGATCGACTGCCTCCCCGTGGCTCCATGAAGCCCCCTCCTCTCCTCCCTCCAGAACAGTGTCTCAGGGTGCAGCCACCCCTGGCGTTCCACTCACCTGCAGCTGCAGAACTGGTTGCCCTCCCTGCTCCACGCAGGCCAGGCAGAGCTCATTCTTGCCATTGAGGCGCATCGCAATGGGACCCGGGGTCATGCTGGCAGGATTTTCCGGGAAGTATAGGGCAATTTCTAGCTTCACTGAAAAAGACAGGGAGAGAAGGCACAAGCGGTGATAATCAAGGGATTGCTCACTGGCCAGGGGGGTCTCCTTTCCCCCCAATTACTCAGGGGCCTGGCCCTGAACCACCACAACCTCCCGTGAGGGTCCAGGCCAGAGCAGCGGCAGGAGGAGGCTTACCTGCTTGGCTCATGTTGGCGCTCTGGAGGTGGGAGGCCACCAGCTGCGTGGACTCGTTCAGGGCCAGGAACTTGTTTTGAGTGTCATGGACGCTGCTGTAGGAGATGGACCTCAAGAAACGGCAGATGGAGTTGGCCGCAAAGGTGCACTCACAGGTGTCAAAGTCAACCGGGTCTGTGGAGTGACATGCCCCAGAATGAGACCTGCCCCGCTGGGCAATCCTCTGAGTTCCCCCCATCTCTTTCCTGCTGCCGCTGCCATGCAAGCTGCATCAAGCTCACTCCTTTGCCCCAGACCCTGATTTTGGGGGGGAGGACTGATGCCTCCCAGTGGGCTGGGAACCCACTTGACCAGCAGACCCCAGCAGGGTAGCAGCTGCCAGCGCACCAGCCGTACCTAAGACCATGCTCAGGATGTCCATCAGATCGTCATCGCTGAAGGGCGCAGCCCGGCTGGGCTTCTTCCTCATCCTCTCGATGGCAACTGTGATCACCACCATCTTCCGGAAGCTTTTGGCCAAACTCTGCTCAGTGAGTTTCATCTGGATGCCCACTTGGAAGGTGCTGCCAGTCTGAAGATCGCAGGCGCAGAGCCTCAAGCCGGGCGAGGACACCTGCAGGAGAGCAAGAACTGGCTGAGCCTCTCAGGAAGCTGCTGCTCAGCCTGGAAAGGTCCTGATGCCGCAGGGCTCCAGGTGAGCCAAGTGTCTCCTGGGCCGCTCCCAGTCTGTGAGTGAGTCCAGAGAGTCATCTGGAGATTTAAACCGGGTCTCTGTGGCCTGATGACATTATGTATGGACTGATGGGACGCCCAGTCTAGCCAGCCAGTCAAGGACAGAGTGGTCTACGCTGGGAAAGATCAGAGCCTGGGCTGGTTTCAAAGCTCTTGATGGACACTTGGAAACAACATGATGAATATTTTGTGGAGGAGCATCACAGTCACACTGAGGGCAGGTACAAAGCAGGCCTCCGTCAGTCTTGAGAGACTCTGGTATCGTGCTTGGCGCTGCATACGCTGCATGCGAAGCACGAAGGCCTGGGTTAGATTGCTATGGAGGAGAGGCTGTTGCCCAAGCAGCAAATCCCCCTCTCCACGCCACTGAATTAGTCCAATGGGAAGGCAGAGCCAATACGATTGGATCCAGCTGGCGTCGCAGAGCTGGGCTAAGGACAGGAGCTCACCCTGTCTTGTGGGGTCGACCCGGGTCTCGAACCCTAGGCTGCTGGTTAACAGGCACAGTGTCTTAACCACTTGCACCACCCACAGCAGGTACAAGACCCCACTTAAACAGTGAGTCCCGGCAGGCACCCTGTTGGGCACGGATCCTGTTCAGAGTTGACCAATGCTGGCGAGTTAGGACAAAGCCTGGTGCCTTTTGTGTAGGGTTGTCTACGTGTCTGCCGGTATCTGGGCAGGGGTGAGTCCACCTTGTCTCCAAAGTCTTTCCCCCAGCCCTGGTTCTGCTCTTTCTTTGGTCCAGAAGCAAAAGAGGAGGGAGGCGTTTCTTACCTTGGGCTCAAAAGCCTGCTCAGTTTCATAGAACTGGATCTCGTTCTCGCTGCAGGCGACAAGAAAGAAGGCACAAGTCAGATACCCAGTGCCCAGGCTCTCCCATGGGATTTCCCCCCGTGTGGAGAGTCCTGGAGGGAGGGTAGGGCCCCCACTTGTCCACATACGGAGACAGTCCTTTGCTTACCTGGAGAAGTCAATCATCTCCTCCCAGTGTCCAGGGACGAGGCTCATGGTGGCTTCTTGGCTAGAAAGAAAGAAGGGGGGAGACAGTCAGGAGGGGTCAGGAGGAGCAGAACTTGCTGCTGACGAGAGTCGCAGCTCTCTTTGGTGTGTGGCAAAGCAGGTGGGGGGGCAGAGCTTGGGGGCAAAGCTTTGGTGTGTGGCAAAGCAGCTTGGGGGGCCTGTTTGGCTGCTACAATCCCCTTTGGAGCTGAGCAAAGCAACAAGCACTGGCAGGGAGGGAATGAGTCTGGGAAAGGGGCCCAAGCTACGCAAAAAGCAGGTCTATATTTCCCATGGTGGTTACCAAAAAGGCCGCGAGCAGCCAGCTCCAGAACCTTCCTCTGCACCCCACAACTGCCAGGTGGGCAAAGAAAAGGGTCTGGAGGCGGGAGGAAGCCCAGCCGTGCAGCCCAAGCGACACAGGAAGGTCAAGCCACGGCCCTGGTGTGTGCTCTGCATTCCAGGGGCAGGAGTGGACTGCATTCCCAGGGACCAGCTGTGATGGCAGGCAGACTCTGCCAGAGGAGGGGGGAAGCTGCACCCGGGCAGAGGAGGTGGGTCAGGCCCTAAAGCTAGCCGGGGGACAGGAGGGGGTTGCTTCTGCCTTGCTCAGAACACCAAACACATCCAACATCTTCCCCACCATTTCCTGACCTTTGAGGATCTGAGAGGGAGAAGGAGCTGTTCAGTCAGTCAAACAGGACTAGCACTGTCTTGGGGGGCATTCAGTTCTCCTGCCCGCCTGGGCTCCAAAGAGCTGGACAGTGCCTGGGCTGCTCACTCTGGCTCATCCATGTGCCCAAGAATCCATGTGCCCACTGCCGTTCGGGGAGGGGACTGGCTACTGAGCCATCCACTACCACCTTGACCTGACACCTGACTACTCTCTTCCCTGGAGTGTCTTGCCCCATTTCTGCCCTCAGGTGTACACGTTTGCTCCTTGTTGTGTACATGCTGACTTGGGCAGCAGACTCCTCAAAGGACCTCTTGGGCATCAAGTCAACCGTGCGTGCAAGACGCATCAACGGTGCAAACGCATCGACTGTGCACGCAAGACACCCCCCCAATAAACCCATGCAGATATTTACCTGGCAGAGGCAAGCAGACACAGGTTTTCTCAGGGACACGAGCCACACACCCGTGCTTGGGGCTCTTGTCTGGCTCTGCTGCTGCACTTGCCTCCTTAAGTACCAAGCAAAAGCGGAAGGTGTGGCTGGGCCTGAACTTCCCTTTCCTATTGAATTTCTGAGACGCCGTGTTGCATTTTTTGGGGCATTGCACAAATTGTCGAGATACTTCCTGTCCCCTTTCAGATAAGGGATGTGGCGTGTGATGGAAATGCCCAATTTGCATTGGGGAACAGACTTGTGTAATTTGGCACATTTGGAGTGGAAGAGCAGGAGCCCTGAGGAGGGCAGGTTTGGAAGCGTCTGCTGGGCTTCCAGCCAAGAACCCCATAGACTCTCCAGGGCTTCTGCTCCTCTGCACAGCTGGCCTCAAAATTACCTAGCAGAACGGGATCAGCAACAAATTTTGGCTGCAATCCTAAAGACACTTTCCTAGGAGTAAGACCCATTGAACACAATGGGGCTTAGTTTTGAGTAGACATGGTTAGGATTGTGGTCTTAATCCCAAAGTGTGAACCATTCACTGTACATTTCCATCCCTGGAGGGGGGGAGGAGGGGGGAATTCATTTTTGTTCAGTGCTAGTTCTTTGTTCTCTTTTTAAAATACTTACATATTCTTATTAAGAATACATATTCTTATTAATAACTAGTGAAATGTACCTACATTGCGGGAGTAAAATTTGTGTGTCTGGGCAAACCTTTGCCCTCCCCCCCCCCCGTGCAACACACAGCCTTGCAGTGCACACCCCCCCCCCCCATGCAATAGTCCCCATGCAACATCCCCTGTAGAACAGCCCCTCATGCAACACACACCCCATGCAACACCCACCCTTGTGCAACATACGCCCCCATGAAATCCCCCTGCGCAACTCCCTTCCCCCCATGCAAGCCCCCACCATGCAACACACAAATCCTGTGCAACACCACTCCCAAGCAACACCCTCATGCAATATCCACAGCCAGATTCAACACTTCCCTGGTGCAACATCAGCGGTGGGCTTCAGGGGGTTCTGGCAGGTTCTATAGAACCCTTTGCTAATGAGCGCCTGCTTCTGAGAACCAGTTACTAATGGGACAGAGAACCTGTTGTGAATTGAGGTTATTAGGACATAGAACCTGTTGTTAATTTATTTGAATCTCACCACTGTGCAACATCCCCCCAGTGCAACACCCCCCCCCCGCATGCAACTCACACCCCTGTGCAACTCTCCCCCCAAGCACCCCCCTCAATTGTAGGCACCCATACCAAGCAGGTGTCAGGTTTGAGCTTGATGTTGATCAAGCTTCAATATTAAGCAGAGGATGAAAATGTGTTGCACCCCTTTTCACCCCCTTAGGGGTGAAATTTCTGAAAATCAGTTCTTAGTGGGTGCTCATATGTAAATAATTCTCTCCCCGTATTTCATGGTTCTAGGTCCAGAGTTGGGGCAGGGCGTCCATCAGTCAGGGATCCATCAATGCAGAGGGAGAAAAATGCACTGCACCCCTTTTTACCCCCTTCCGATGGGAATGTCAGAAATCTTGTTCTTTGTGGGTGCCTCCGTCATGGAGGGAACACCCTACCCAAATTGCACGCTTTTAGGTCCTGCGGTTTTGACTGGGTGTTGATGAGTGAGTGAGTGAATCAGTGACTCTTCAGTTTTATATACTGTACTGTATATAAGAAGATAATACTAATGAAGACTTGGGGAAGACTTGGGTGGCCTTTGCCCACAGAAGTCTTGCTGAGCGCAGGGGTTTCTGGTGTGCCCTCCCAGGCTGGGTGGCTCAGCGGAGGCTGTGGGCCTCCCCAGGAGTAGGCTCTTCATCACCGCTTGCTCACACAATTCACACGGTGGGAATTTCTCACACAAATGGTGTGCCTCTTGGGCCGAGGGAAGGACTGTTGTGGGAGGGCTGTCCGGAGGGGGAACTTGACTCCTGCCTTTGGGGAAAGTGCGCTGACTGCAAGAACCGCTTCCTGTGGGGTGATGTCACTGCCCCTTCCTCCCTTGGGTTGCCCGCTTTCTTGGCACAGCATGTCGCCAGAGAAGTTGTGAAAAGCTGAGAAGTCCCAATGACTTCCCTGCAGGGCTCAGAGAGCATCAGGACCAGTGACCTGCAGGGCGACATCTGGGGGGGTCTGTTTGTCCCCCCCCCAAAGCTCCCTGAAGCCCTATGAGGAGCAGCAGATAAGGCCATGTGGGGCTGCCTCTCCTACCAAGCTGAGCAAGACTGGCAGAGCCTCCCGCCTGGTGGGTGGATGGTCCTGCTCCTGCTCCCCTCACCTTCTTAAGAAAATACTGGGTGGGGAAGGTCATGCAATCTGGAGCTCGGCCTTGAGCATCTGTCAGAGCCCTTTTGGAGGACACTCAGACAGGAGGCGAGAAAGAGGACAAATCTGGGAATGTCTGGTCATCTGGTCTCCCTAGTAGTGCTCCCCACTGACTACAGCAGGACAGAGCAGAGAAGGGAGGAGGCGGTGGAGGTGGAGGGGAACAGATGGATGGACTCCAGGCTGCTGGGGGAAGCTGAAGCAGCACCAGCCCTGATGGGCCCAGCTGCTTTTCCATGTCTTTATTGGTGGGGCACTGCATGGTGCAGGCCAGCAGATCTGCCCCATTTCAGTGGTGGGTCAACCCAAACCACTCCTGCAGCAGCCCCCGGACCCCTCCTTCTGGGAACTGTGCAAGGGGTCCTTTTTGCAACCATCCCCTGCAAGAGCCAAAGCAGAGCAGTGGGAGTTTACTGGTGGAAGGAAGGAGGTCACTTTTGGGAGCCCCACTTCCCTACCCTTTGGGCCCCTTGACCACCCCCCTCTTTTCTTTCCTGGCTCCTCCAGGAATGTCTGAATGGGGGTGACCTGTGGTCACGGTGTGTGGCTGTGCAGGTGGAAGGGCAGGAAGAGCATGAGTGGAGGCTTCTCCTGCCCCCGAGCTGCAACGGCTGCACCAGCTCCCCTTTCAGGATCAGGCCTCTCTGGTTTCTCAGCAGTTCCACAGCAGCAGCAGCAGCAGCAGCCCCTCCAGTGGCAGCATCCCCGTGGCGCACCTGAGCCAGGCATCATGGCTGGGAACAGGGAGGCCGTGAGTCATGCCAGGAGGAAGTGGCTTGTTGAGAAAGGCTGCTTCCTCCCTGGGACTGGAAAATTCACCTCTCAGTTGGGGAAGTGAGAGGAGGGGGCTTTCCCAGCACCCAGCCACACCAGCGAGCCCCTAGGCCAACTGAAACTGCTCCGCTCCCTGCAGGAAAGCCAAGCCTAGATTGGAATGCAAAACCTGGGGTGGGTCTCATGGTGCAAACTTCCTTCTTGGCAAATGAATAGAAAGTGGGGAAAGTGGGGAGGCAGCAGGCAGGCAGGCAGGCTGGCTGGAAAGAGCCTTCCCCCCAAAGACCCCTTTCCGTGGGGGGGGGGGAGAGGATGACCTGGGCCTCCTCACAACCAGAGTCAAGCAGAAGATCCAGGCACTACTGCTTCTTCTGGCAGGAGGGGGACCCAGAATGAGGGTCTTCACAAGAAAATATGTTTTCACCCAGCATCTGGGGAACTCCCTGCCACAGGATGTAGTGCCAGCATCTGGCCTCAACGCCTTTAAGAAGGGACTGGACAAATATCATCACAAGTTACAAACAATGAGCAGAACGGGGTGTACAGACAGATCTCCAAATGCTGGGTGCAGGAGAGGTCACCTGGACGCTGCTCCTACACAGCACCACATCTGGATGCGGCTTCAACAGTGAACACACCCCGAGCGTCCTGGCCAAACTGGCCGGGGTCCTTTGGGGGTCCAGCTCACCCTGGTGAGGCCACACCAAGAGCTCTTTCCAGCTGAAAGCCCACAGACAGACAGACAAGACAGGATGGATGGATGGATGGACGGAGTGATGCCCTTGTTTATCTCCAGGATCCGGGAGAGCAGCATTTGAGTAGTTGAGCCAGTGCCTCCAGCAGCAGCATTAGTTGAGCCAGTGGCATAGCTAGAGGGGGTGGAGCAGTCAGTCTCAGTGGGAGCCATTCCAAGTGGTGGGGGCAAAAAACAGCGGTATGGAATGGCCCCCTTACAGCCCTCCACGACTGACTTCTCTAGCTTTGCCTACGGCCAGAGCAACTTGCTGGGAGACCCCAAGAGCGAGCTTCGGGGCAGCATGTCTGCTGCTTGCCACCCCCTTCTAAGCCCGTCTGCAGCTCTTGATCATTAAGCGTGGGGGGGCACAACTGTGGACCCCCAAGGCCTCCAAAGGGGCAGTTTGCTTCCCCCTGCCTTGGGCGGGGGTGGCCAGGGGAAGCCCAGTAGGGAGAAAGGCCTGGGTGGCACTGCAGTGGGGCAGATGTCATAACCCGTGGAAGAGGACGAGGCCCTCCAAAATGTAGGACACCCCCCCAAAATAAAATAAAAACTCAAACCCCTGCCCGGGAAAAAGGAGACTGGACGATAAAGGCGAAACAGTGGCGTAGCTAGAGGGGGGCGCAGCAGTCAGTCTTCGAGGGAACCTCATCTCTTCGGAGCCCTTCCAGGCGGAGGGACCGGTGGCGTAGCTGGAGGGGGCAGAGCAGTCAGTGTTGGAGGGAGGCATTGCAGGTGGGGGGAACAGAATGGAGCCGGATGGCTCCCCCACCTGCAATGCCTTCGAAGGGGCGAGACTCCCTCCAACACTGACCGCTCTGCCCTCTCTAGCTACGCCATCCGACGGTCCTCCTCCTCCACCCCGCGCCCTCGGGCCCTTCCCGGCTGCTGCGTGGGAGGGACTCCCCCTTCGACGGACCGGCCGGACCAGCCCCCTCCTTCCCTCCCCTGGAGCCCCACATGGCTGTCCGTCTGCGCCGCACGTGAGTCTGGGGAGGGGGGTCGAAGGGGCGCCAATCGCGGCCGGGCTGATCCCGCCCCGTCGGGCCTAGAAAGGCTGCTTGCTGCCCGCCTGGCGGGTCCCCTCGACGCCCTCCGGATGGCCGCCGTCCTCCTGCTGGCTGGAGCGCTGCTGGCGGCCGGGCGCTCCTCCGCGGAGCCTCCCCCGACGGCTGGGTTCCCCAGCCTCGTGTCCGCCGCCTGGACCTCCGCGTACTCCGTCCATCCCCACAGGTGAGCCCCGAGGGGGCGGGAGGCTGCGGGGCTTCCTGCTGCCCAGCCTCGACGGGACGGTCCATCCATAGAACGCTCCCCTCCGAGCCAGACTGCTGCGCCCCCTCTAGCTACGCCACCTCTTGGCTTTCTCCAGCTGGGGCTGGGCAGAGCTCGCCTCCCCCCTCCAGCATCTCCCTTCTCCTGACCAGCCCCCCCCCCGGTGGAGGGGAGCCCCCCTTATTTGGTCAGCTCCTCCATTTTTCTTGGGTGTCCTCTTTTTGGGGTCTGGCATCTGGTCCCCCTGCCTGCCTTCAAAGGGGTGTTGGACTCCCTGTCCAGGAGTGCCCGGACCCCCCTCGGTTCCGGGGCATAGAAGGCAGGGGCTTCACCCCAAAAGGAAGGGGAGCTCCTAGTGGAGCTCCTCAATTCTTCCTCCAGCAGCTGTCAGGAAGGAGGTGGGGGGCCCTGCCCTGCTGCCCCCAAGTCCTGCCCGCCTTCCAGCCTCCCCCCCACATCAAGGAGGCAGGGAGGGTAGGGGCAGCTCCCAGTCCCTCTTCCTTTCCTTTGCCCCACTCTGGGGAGAGGGCAGCAGGCTGAGCTAGGGATCTGGGGGGCTTCGCAGCAGGCCTGCCTTTCCCCATCCAGCCAACCCTGGCCCACACGGATTTGCTCCCCAACCTGGACATGGGCCACCCATGGGAGACTCCAGCCTGCCCCTGCCTGGCTGCCCCAGAAGCACAGGGGGGCTTGGAGGTGGAGAGCAGCCCCCCTGACTGACCCCTGCTGTTTCCTTCTCCCTCCCCAGCAGCATTCCTGAAGGTCTCATCTCTGTGGAAGGCGCCTCCATCCCGGACAAGGTAAGGAGTCTTCTGGGCCCCACAGCCTTCCCCTTGGTGTGGGTCTCAGAGGTGAAGCCAGAAAAAGCGGGACAAGGCGGTGGCAGGCGGGGACACCTGCCCCCTCCAAACTCCAAGCTGAGCCCCGCTGGCTGACTTGCCCCCCAGCCTGTGGGCTGGACTGAGCTGCTCTAACTCTGCAACCCATTTTAACCCCCCTTGCCTGCTGGTGTGCCTGGCATGTCACACGCCCCCCTCCCAAGTGGGGCGGAGGGATCTGTGCCCCACTTTGGCACTGCTGCCGCCTGCCCATCCCTAGAACAGCGACTAGAAGGCTGGGCTGCCATTACTGCCCGAAGGGTGGCAGCGTCAGGGCTGGGCAGGCCAAGGACAGACCTTCTCTCCGTGTCCTCCAGAAGAGCAACGCCAGCACTGTCATGTCTGCTGCCATCTTCGCCCCCCCACCGCTCCTGGGAGAGAATAAGAACCTCAGTTCGATCCCCCCGGACGCCAACCTGGACCTGGTGAACCTCTTCTATAGCTTCTTCAAGCCCAGTAAGAGCCTTCAAAAGCAGGCTACGTGACCCCCCTCCCCGCTGTCCCTCCTGGTCCTCCAGCAGATTCCCTGGGGTGCCTCCAGCAAACTGGCTGGCAAGCAGCCCTCCTGCTTCTCGGACTCAGGTTGTGGCTCACTCCTTCTCTTGATGATGCTTGATGTTTGGGCTTCTCTGGCTCCCAGTCCCAGGACACCAGCGCAAGCCTGCAGCTGGAGGGGGAGGGCTTCAGGCAGCTGCAGTGCAGAGGGTCGGGGTGCTTGATGGTTGTGGGGTGGGGCGGAAGGAGAGTGGCCTCCACTCACGTCTTGCTCCTGCTTCTCCCAGACCGGCTGTTGGCCACCATGGCTGTTGTCCAGCCCTCCCGGTTCACCTTGCGCGACACGGGCCAGAAAGTGGTGCTCGTGGTGCACAACAGGCTGGTGGCTTCTCTGCAGACCAGCAACAAGCCCCCAGGTGAGCAGCCTCCCCTCCAAGCAGGGGCTCCACCCCAGACTCTTCTCACCAGCAAACGGGTCACTGTTGGGCCCCGATCCAGGCATTGCAGCACCTCTGGCTCAGAGGATCCATTACCAAGGGTGGGGGAGGGACTGAGACCACTTCTCCCAGACCCCAAGGGGCAGCCCCTCCAAGCAATTGCCCCCTGCTTGGGATCCAAAAGGCCAGGACTGGGCTCTTTGCAGGGTGCTGGTCTGAAAGGGGGGGGGCGATGCCAAGGCTCTCAGTGCAGTTCTCTTGTTCCAGCTGAGATCAGTGTGGTGCCCAACCCATACCTGGGTGCAGATGCCTTTCCGATCATCATGGGCGTCGGAGACGAGACAGTCTCCCTGTGCAGTGAGCGGGCAGCGCGACCTGTGCTGAGGATGGAGGTGAGTGGTCTCTGCTTTTCAGAGGGGGCAGGAGCTGCTTGCCTTAAGGGGCACCCCGACACTGACACTTCAGAGCCACTTGGTGAGGGTGGCTTGCACCAGGGGAGAGAGGGAGGGGGCAGAAGGGAGGTCTTCCACCGCATGGCACACCAGGCATGTCTAAGCACCCACGAGGCTGGCACTGGCACAGAAACTGGTTGAGCTGACATGGCTGTCCTTTGCTCAGGCTGTGCCTGGAAGGAGGGAGCACCAGTTCCATCCTGTAGCCCCTCCACCCCCACCTCCTCCTGCACTCAAGCAGGTCCAAGAATGCTGCTGATCTGGCTGGCCCGGCCTCCGGGCTGTTGGATTTGGACATAACACCCAAAGATCTGGAGAAGCAGGTCTTGGGACAGACGTCACAACAGGGGCCGGTGCTCTGGGCAGCATCCCCAGTCCCACCATCTTCCTGTTCTGTAGTCACTGAGGAGCAGAGGAAGATTATTCATTCATTCATTAGATTTGTCCTCTGCCTTCCTCCCCGGAGGGCACCCAAGGCGGGCACCCAAGATTAGTTATCCACGTGTAGAGGGGGATTCAAACCCAGTCTCTGGCAGGACCAGGGCTGACCCAAGATCTCCTGGCATCTGAGGTGTCCGGTCTGATGCTGCCCCCCTTACTGGGTGATATGCCAGCCTCCTCTGATGCTCTCCTCTCCATGCCCCCCTACACACTTCTGCTCTGCCCCTTTCCAGTTCATGGAGGTAAGTGGCTGGCCAGAAGTGGGCACCCTCCAGCATCCTGCTGCCTGAGGTCTCCATCTCAGTTGGCCTGAGGTAGGGTGGACTTAAGGTTGGGGCTGGAGACCACCTACTTTGTATGCCAGAGATCCCAGCACAGGTTCCACTATGCCAGCGCCTGTGGTTCCAAAAATGTACAGGGAGCAAGGGTGGGATCAGTAGAACAGCCCCCCTCAACCTTGGAGAGCTGCTGCCAGCCAGAGTGGACAAGCAGAGGGGGCTGCTGGCATCCTGATGACCTTCCTCTGCCAACCCTGACCTGTCTCCGTTATGACCTCAAGACAGATGCATGAGAGGAGACTCCTGGAGGCCACTGACAGTTAACGGAGCAGGTGGGGCAGGGCAGGGCATGTCTGGGCGCGGGAACCCTTTTATGCTCCCTGGTCTTGCGCCACTCAAGCAGGTGCTCTGATCTCCTCTGCCCATGCTCCCCCCACCCCGTAGCCAAGCAGCAGAGTGGGAAACTGACCTGTGCTCCTGCCCCCCCAGAACCGGTACATCATGGACGTGTACAGGGACAGCAGCGGCTCTGCCAAGTGCTTCACCTTCACCTGTAAGTTCAGTGGCCACACACAGCGCTTTGAGTCGGTGGCCTTCCCAGGCTGGTTCCTGAGCACCTCCCAGCACAGCAATGAGCCCGTCCGGCTGACCAACCGCCTCGGGGCAATGGAGATCACCGACTTCTACTTCACCAAAGTGTAGGCACCGCCATGGCTGCTGGAAGGAAGGCAGGCAGGCAGGCAGGAGCCTCCGCAGGACTTGGGGTTCTCTGGGCCGCCTTGTTCTGCAGGAACTCTGCAAAGGTCCTGGGTGGGGGGAGGGAGGGAGGAGTGGGGCTCAGTGTCTCTCACCAGTAGAGCCAGGCAGGCAGGCAGCCCCTTCTCCCCACGTACAGATCAGAATGGCCCATAGGCCAGAACCAGGCAATGGGACAGTGAATGTGAAGCAAGCCCATGTGCTCCCAAAAGTAGAATGAGGAACAGCTGTGAAGGGGGGAGCCACCCCTCCTCTGCCTGCTGAAGTTTGCCAGTTTGATCCCAGGGAGCATCAAGGGTGGGCCAGAAACCCAGTTCCTGCTGGAAACCTTCATGGGCCCAGTGGGTCTGTCTGATTTGTCTTGGACAGGCCAGCTTCCTGCAAAGGGCCAGCGTGGCTACCGGCATCCAAGCCTTTTGGCATCTGATCCTCTCTCCAGCGGGCAAGAAGAGCAGCTAAGCCAGCCCATGCCCGTTTCTGTAGTGGGGCTTCTGGGCTCAAATCTCCCCTTTGGAACTGTTGGCTCTGCAGTAGTTCCAACCTCCTCCCAGCGGCCTGGCTGACCACAGGCTTTCCTGACCCAGGAAACCGATGGTTCCAAGAGCCGACCACTGAGATTGTGACACAGGACCGTACAAGGCGGCTCTCGTTTCCATGTACCAGAACTGTTGGTTGATGGTCGAGTTGATGCATGGCCTCTTGGCTGATGGTCGAGTTTGTGCATGGCCCGGAGAGCTAAAGAGGAACAACCACAGTCTCGGTTCTGGCTGGGTGACCAATGCTCAACTGATCAGCTGCTGTTGTCCATTGTGGCATGATGGAGGTGCTGCCAAGTTGGTGGGTGTGAGTGAGTGAGTGAGTGAGAGAGAGAGAGAGAGAGAGAGAGAGAGAGAGAGAGAGAGAGAGGAGGTGTGTGAAGTCTTGAGGACCTCTCTGGAATTTGTACACAGCCATCTCTGAAGCTGGATGGGACAGGCAGAGGGGGTGATCACACCATAAAGGCTCTGAGTGGTCTGTGAATTTTTTTCTCCAGAAGGTGGTAGAGCCATAGAGTCACTCCGTGTGCTTGGATCTGCCTGCAGAGTGTCCTCTGCAGAGTGTCTGATGGGGTGGAAGCTCCACAACCACTTTCAGAGGCTGGTTGAATCATCTGTGAATGGTTTGGACAAAGTTTAGCGCTCGCTTCTTCTTTCCTTGGCTGGTTGCAATCTGAGGAGCAGAAGACCACAAGTTGCACCGCCCCACCAGCGTTGAGGAGGGTGGGCATGGCTTCCCCAGCCCAAAAAACACTTCTGGGGGAAGACCCTCAAGTGACAGCCCTCAGCCTGGCACACTGGCTGACGGAGTGCCATGGGGGGAGCCACAGAGGGGTGGATGGTGACATGGTGCAGTTGTCCTCAGAATGCCACAGTTCCACTTCCACCCCACTGGAAGAAACCAGGCACCTCTGCTTCCCTGGCACAAGCAGGCAGGGCAGAGTCTGTCAAGGAAGGGCCCTTGAGACACAAGAGGAAGCTCTGAGCCTTCCAAGGCAAAAGAGGCTCCTTTGGCAGGGGCTGGAGGCAGGAGGTGGGCAGAGGGGCCTTGCAAGGCACACCTCATCTCTGAAATGCACCCAAACCAGTGATGGGCTTCAGAGGGTTCTCACAGGTTCTATAGAACCCTTTGCTAATGAGCGGCTGGTTCTGAGAACCGGTTACTCATGGGACAGAGAACCCGTTGTGAACTGAGGTTATTTGGACATAGAACCTGTTGTTAATTCATCTGAATCCCACCACTGACCCAAACGTCTGGTTGGTGGTGACTGAGGGTTCCCTGGAGTGACAGCCCTCCAGAGGGGCTGTGATGGGAATCTGGCGGGTTGTAGAAAAGTTCCCACCTCAAGCACCAGCCACTAACCCCATCTCCTCAGCACCACCTGATACTCCACAGAACCTGAGCAGCGCCTGCATGTGCTGAATCTGCAGCATCTGCAAGTGGCGTGGCAGCCGCATGGGTGGCACTCTCAGGGTGGTGGTGATGCCAGTGGTGACCACAGTTGTATTTTCAAGGAATCCCACCACAATACGTATAATTCTGTGGGTAGATGAATGCAGAAGGAAGGAAGCGACACTGGATGGCCTGCTTTGGATGAGAGATTATAGACAGAACCAGAAATGAAACACAACTGCCTGCTGGAATCAAGTGGATCTTCTTCCCTTCTGACCTTCACTCAGATCTGATCCAGGAAACTGATGGTTCCAAGAGCCGACCATGAGATTGTGACACAGGACCGTACAAGGCGGCTCTCGTTTCCACGTACCAGAACTGTTTTGCTTGTCGTTTAAATGGCCACTGGTTTTTTTGCTGGTGACTGATTTGTTAATATCTGTGCTACTGGAGAGTAAAATGAGCGAGCATAAATAATGTCAATGTTACAAAGTCTTTATGGCAATACCATAAATGCACTGCGCAACTGCACTGCACGATACCAACTGGTGGGAAGTTCCCATTGGCAGGATGGGACGTGTGGGTATGGCTGGCCACTGGTTCAGATGACTGAAAGTGGACCCCAGCACTTGGTGGGAGGAGGGATTCTGGAGAGTGGGTCTGTGCAAAACTTGTATGGGAATGGAAAGTTTCTTACATTGAAAGGAGATGAGTGTGAATTGTGGGTAGAATTACTGGGGGGGTTCATGAATGATCAATTCTGGTGGGAACAGGAGGCTCTCTGAATGGGGCTTGCTTTCCCTAGCTGGCCAACATGTGGGATGGTTGGGCCAGGTGGGCCCCAGATGCCACCCGCCATCCAAAGCTACTGAGAGCAAGGAAGTTCTGCCTGTTTCTCTGCCAACCGGCACCCTGAATGATGCCCACTGACGGGGGAGTTAGTGCAGGGACTGGAGGAACTGGGAGGGAGGACCACTTCTACCTGAAAGGCATGGTTTGCTCTTTGGCCTCCACCCTTGGATTGTTGTTGTTTTTTTGGGGGGGGGGAGGGGGGGAGGACTTGTTCTTGATCAGCACCCCAGTGCCATCTGCTGGGCATTACTTGGTACATCACGCTGGACACTTTGTGTCTTCTTTCAAGCATTTCCCCCCATTCTTCGGCCCCCACCTCTTTCCTCCTTTTCTTCCCCTTTCAACTTTGAATATATGAGTATTTTGACTCTTGATCACAAATAATTCAGCGGACAATCAGATCTCCTTCCCCTGCAGCTGATTTTTATTAAGAGCCCCGGAGGGAGTGCTGTCCTGGGGGAACCCTTGAATTTTTCCCCCTCCTCTGTTTGGTTGCTGAAGTTTGGGGTGGCGGCGGTGGAGAAAAACCACCAAGCGATTGGTCCCATAAAGGGAATGGAGCAGGAAGGGATGGATGTGTGCCAAGCAGTAGGGATACTCCCCTGGACCAGCAGGTCTCTTCGCCGACACCCACAGAGGGCCCATCCCCAGGTGAGGCTGTGCTAACTCTGCAGGTGTCTGGAAGAAGCTAACTTGGGCTCCGTCTGGACGCAGAAGCAGCAAAGGAAGAAGCAAAGGCCAGGCAGCAGCAAGAGTGGGGCACGTCCCCACCCCGTCCTCCGAAGGCAGAAAGAAGCAGACTGTGCAGGGCAGTTTCCATTTGCCGCCCAGGAGGCAAAGCCTTAGGATTTAATCAGTTTAAAATAGAAGGTTGTGATCTTCTGCTGGCCACGATCCTTGGTGATGCCGAGGGCCGTTTTGTTCTCCTGGGATGTGCAGAGGAACCAGCCTGGGTAGGCCAAGGATTCAAACTGGTTGGTGTTTCCAGTTTTCTCACTGAGGAAAGTGTAGGGCTTATTTTCAGAGTGGTCGTTGTACAAGCTGTACACGTCTCGATCCTGCAGAGAAAAAAGATGATGACACCCCGGGGCAGATTCTGTACTGGGAGTGACAAAAGGCGATGCCTGCAGGGTGGAGGGCAGATGCCTGTGACGGGGACAGGGCCATCCACCCGGCTCCGTGCGTCTTTCCTGCCCAGACCCTGTGACCTGCACTTGGAATGCCTGCTGGACTCGAGATGGGTCCGTGCAAGGCACGTGACCGTTCACTGTGGAGTGCGAAAGGGGCCATGGGTGTCTACTCTGAGGCAGTGAGGTGTAAGTGGGGCTGGAACGGAATTCAGCATCAGACTTTTTTGGGAAGGGACTCAGGATGGAGCCTTTGCTGGGAGTCTCCTTGCTTTGTTCTTGGAGGAACCTACCCAGAACATTCCAGAATGTCTGCTGATGCACTTGGAACGTTAGCAGGTGTACCATTCGTAACTTCTTGGTGCCAACCTGGAGTCTTTGCCTCCCTGGAACCTGGCCTGGCTGCCCCACTGACAGAGCACATCATCTGATTTTGGTGTGGACTGTCTGGTGATGTCCACGTACTGAGCTGCCACTTGTGTTGTTGGAAATACCATTGTGTTCTCCTGCCAGAACTCAACGAGCCTTTGCCGGGCCTCATTTGACACTCCGAGGCCTGTTATTCTTGCTCCCTCTTGACTTCCTACCTTGCATTCCAGTCCCTATAAGAGGAAGGTGTTGTCGCTCTTCATAGGACTGGCTCGCTTCCTCCTCTTTGGCATCAATAGCTGGGGCACAGGCCTGTTGTCGGGGGGGGGGGGGACTGACTGCTGCTTGTGCTGATTCTTTCCAGCCCCTGAATACCTGCCTTCCCAGTTCAGTCCCTGTCAAGCCACTCCCAGGCAGGGTCAGCAGAAAGCCTGGGGCAGTCGCTCGTCAGCCCCCCTGAACAAGGGTGCAGCAAAGCAAGACACTGGCCTAGGCAGGGCTACGTTTGTCCAGATGAAAAGCTGTACCTTCTGGGATGCTTTTCAGGAGGGCCACAGAATTCCCCCCACCCCCTGCACCATCTCGGAGATATCCAGGCAATGCTCACCACCAATTGCAGGGCAGGTTCAGTTGATGTTCCACAGGAGAGACAGCGGTTCTTGACACCCAGGTAAATGGGGTACTGGTGGTCCGCACGTGGCACGACCTGGTTTGGAATGACCTGTATCTCCGCTGGGGAAAGAAGGAGAACGGGGAGAGGGAGCTGAGCAGTGGTGCCTGGCGCTGCACTGGAGTGCCAGTGTCACAGTTGGGGAACAGACAGTTTTGGGGGTGCAGAGGATGGCTGGCATTGGCAAAGGTGCTCGCACCCAGGTGGGGATGTCCTTGAGAGGCTCTCTGGCTCACTGTGGCACTTGAGGCTCAGTAACACTTGGTGTGACTCCAAGAATGGCATCACACTGAAGAGTGCAAGAGGTGCTCCCCTGACCACAGTCCAGAAGCAAAGCACAACTGAGGGAGCAGAAACAGCAGTGCCCTCCCAGGTGGGCCACAGGTGGACGTGGTTCTTTCCCAGTTCTTGCTTTCTGTGCCAGGCCTGAACTGCACCCTCTTCCACACCCACTTCTGTCCATCCCTGGCCAGAAGGGACCTGCCAGATGGAGCCACCTGCACTCACACTGTGCAGGCCTGGCACGAGTATGGGACTGTGTCTGAGGCACTGGGGCGGTGGGCATAGAATCAGAATTGGAAGTGCCCTCAAAGGTCATGTGGTCTAACCTTGGCCGGGAGCAGGAAGTCCCCTTGTTTGTTGAGCCTCTGCTTGAAGGACCCCAGCAAGGGAGAGTCCACCTCCTCCTTTGGCCATCTGTTTCACTGGCGAACTGCCCTCCTTCCCCCACATTCTATCCCATATATCCTAGGCTGGGTTGGTTTGCCTCTCCCCCACCAGGCACGCCCTGGCAATACCCCAAGCCAGCTCCCCAGGGCTTGGCCTGTGCCTGCTTCACACCCTCCTAAGCCTGACTGTCCTGCTTGGGGTGGGGGGAGAGAGCCTGTTCACAGAGAAGTCCTGGGCTGGGGCAGTGGGCTTCCTGGGGAACATTGCTGTTGGTCAGAAGCAGCCCTTCAAGCAGGCAGCTCCCCTCCAGGGAGAGGCACGTGCCCCAGTGTGCTCAGCTGCTGGGTGGGGGTCCGTCTCACCTGGTGAAACATTGGATGCCGCTGACTCCGCCACGAGGTTGTCGCCCTGCAGGGAGATGATTTTCTGCTGCGTGTCCCGGAGGGTGTAGATGAAGGGGGCAGGAATCTTTTGTACAACAGAATGTTCGGGGTCTTGGGAGACAGGAAAAGTGCACAGTCAGTGATGCGCACCTGATCCTGCTGCCCCAGCCTGGTCTGTGCTCAGAGCTCAGCCAGACCTTCTGTCCCCCCCTGCTCCTGTGCCAGCAGGTCAGCAAAGCAGGCTTTCCAATCACTCCTGCAACCAGAGACCATGAGAGTGTGTGTGTGTGTGTGGGGGGGGTGCACCAGGTTACGTGCAGGGGGAATGGCATGCACCGAGGGAAGAGGTCATGCCACTAGTGCTCAAAATCCTGGTTTGCAGGGATGGTACCACTTCATCCAGTGGGGAATTTTACAGCAGAATGCAAGGAATTAACCGCTTTGGAATGTCTCTCTTCTATCCAAAGGTCTGGAGCGGCCCCAAGATAGCAGCAGGGAAGCAGGTGCCTCCCCAGGCCCACTTCGTGCCCACTGAATGGGGGGAGGTGATGCGCTGGGTGCAATGCCCAATTTATGTATAAGCCAAACAAGCTATAGCTTAGGGTCCCACTCTCTTGGGGCCCCCCAAAATGTAAATTGTATTTCAGTCCAACCGTTACTTTGATAAAATACATATTTTGTAACGTGCAGTTGTGTTTGATACCTCGGAGGTCTATAAATCACCATCTAGCATCTACTCAACACAGAGACAGCAACAATTTCTGGTTGACAAAGGACAGCTAGACACATGAAGGGCCCGTTACCTTCAACAGCTTAGGGCCTCATCAAACCTAAATCTGGCCCTGGCAGGGGGGCACCAGCCCAGGGGATGCCACTAAGACCGGAGCCCTGCCAGTCAGGGGGGTCTGTGCTTCAGTAGACATGCCAGACATGTGGTTTGGGTCCACACTGGCTGGAAGGCATGGTCTGCCAGAGTGACCAGCTATCATGAGGACAAAAATGCAGGACATCCCAGGAAAATGTAGGACACAACCAAATAACAGATGCATAATTAAATACTATATCGCTTAAATTGAACCAATGGAATTTATCTGCGGTTGTAGGAGTAAAATGTCAAGAATATTTCTGGGCCTCAGGCCTCGCTGGTCACCAGCAGGCACCACTGGGCACCAGGCACTGATGGTGAGCACCAGGTGGTGGGCACAGGCAGGCACTGGGCAGTGCTGGGTACCAACAGGGGGCAGTGGTGGGCAGCAGCAGGCAAAAGCAGGCACTATTGGGCAGTGGGTACCACCAGGCACCACCATGCACTGGCTGGTGGGCACCGGAGGGCAATGGGCACAAGCGGGCACCGGGCATCCCTAGTGGGCATCCCTGGGCAACAGTGGGCAAGGAGCACAACTGGTGGTCATCTGACACCAGTGGTTATCTTTACTGGGCACCAGTGGGCAACACTGGGCACCCAACTGGTTCTTAGTGGGTGCCTCCATCACAGAAGTAATTCCCTCCTTAAACTTCATGCTTCTAAGTCTGGTGGTTTTGGCTGGGTGTTGATGAGTGAGTCAGTGACCCTTTAATCTTATATGCAGGTGTCCCTCGTTCTCCTCTGGGGGTCCATTCCTGAACCTTAAAACAGTGTATAATGAAAACAATGGAAAAGTAGGTTTCAAGACCCACTTCCTCTATTGCACCCAACTGAATGAGGCCCTGCCTCAATCTTTGCAGGGGTTTGAGTCTGGGACTGAAAAATGGGATGGCTGCTTGCATGGCTGCCTGTACAACAGTAGAAAAAGCAGTTTTAAAAACTGATTTGCAGCGGCCATTCATGTTGAGTCAAATCCGTATTTTAAAAAAATCAGTGTATGACAAGGTTGGATCTGCATATAAGAAACTGACATCTAATTCATCTTAATTCCCAGAAGACGATGAATTTCAAGGGAAAGGAGGACGAGGAAGAATCTTTTCCAGGACTTGGGACTCCAAAAGAGACAGGGGAGTGGAAAAGGGGGACCTGGTTCCCCCGACGGAGGGCAGCCTGGGGGTGGGGACGGAGCCTGGGGTCCGGACCAGCTCCCTGCCTCCCTCCATGGGAAATGCGGAGGGGGTGTCCGGCCTTCTGAGACCCCCGCTGGAGCGGGCCCAAGTCAGGGCTCCCCAGCCCCGTCCAAAGCAGCGGGAGAAGCTCGGAGGAGGAGGCGCTCACCGGGCTTGGCGGCCGCGAACCTTTGGAAGAGCCGGTCCAGGTTGGGGTCGTCCTCATAGTGGCCCGACGGGGCGGGCGGCGCGACGATCTCTTCTCCTTCTGCAGCCATCCCGGAGCTCCGAGAAGGTCCTGCGGGGGAGGGAATTAAGGGCTCTTCCCAGGGCAGCGCCGCCGTCCGCCCCCACGGGGAAGAAGAGCCGCCCCGCTGACTCTGCGGCTGGGGAGGGGGACGGACCGACGCTGGGGGTCCTGCTGGGGCCGCCCCCCCCGAATGGCAGCCTCTCCTGGCGCTGCCCCCCTCGCCCCACCCCTGACGGTGCGCCCCGACTCTGCCGGGGTCGGGCTGCTGGAGGAGCTGCCCCCAGCCCCGGACACCCGCTCGCCCACCTGCCGCTCCGGGCTCGAGCCTGGGCTGCCTGGACCACTGCTCACCGCCCGTTCAGCTTCCCCGACAGCCGCCCCTTCGTCCCCCGACGGCGCCGGCCTCACCTGCACACCTGTAGGCAGCAGCGCCCGCATATATGCTGCTCGCCGGACCCGCCCCGTCGGAGGAGGGAAGGGAGGGCCAGCGGTGCTCCTCGTCGCTCCTGGGCACGTCGGAGCCCCGGGTGGCGGGGAGAGTCCGCGGGGGCGCTGCGCCTGGAGCTCCGCCCGACGCCGTCAAAGAGGAGGCCTGGACGGGGGACGGGGATCCTCCCAGCAGCGATACCGGCTCTCCCCTCGGACCGCTCCCCTTGGAGGGTTACTCCGGGGGCGACAGACCGGGTCCCCCGCCCAACCCAGTCCCTTCTGGCCTCCCTCTCGGAGCCCCCCAAGAAGACCCGTCAGTGGGGCGCAGCCAGGGAGCCCAGCCCTTCCGACGGGGCCATGCCGGGACCTCCCAGCAGAAGGAATGGGGGGCCTCAGGACCTCAAGGGACCCGTCAAGTGCCCGCAGGGCAGGCAAAAGAGGACAAGCCCCCCATCGGAGGACACCCCAGGAAAATGTAGGACGCGCCATAATCAAAGCTTCCAACACTCCTAGATGTGGCTTCCATGTGGTCAGTTTAGAGACTCTGAGCACCACCCTAACCAGGTCTCTCCATGGTGTTCAGGGGGTCTTACTCCCAGGAAAGTGTCCTGAGGATGACCTGGAAGACTTTGGCTTATTTATCCTTGATTACTCCACTTGATGGATTCCAAGCAGGCTCCTCCTCCTGCTGCTGCTGCTGCTGCTGCCGCCTCCTCCCAGGGAAAAGGAGGACAAAGAAGATTTTTTTCCAGGACACAAGGCTGAAAAAGAGGATGTGTCCTGGCCAAAGAGGGCAGCAGCTGGTCCCCCAGTGCCTGCCCCAGAAAACCCTGTGGGGAGGTGGGATGATGCCCCTTCCCGGAGACCCGCGCAGGAGGCCCCAGAGGCAGCCCTTCCCAGTCTGGCTCTCCCCTCCTTTGAAGTTTCCCAGTGAAGGGGGTGTCACTGCAGTCGCCCAGCAGGGTGGCAGCCACCTGGCTCTCCTCCAGGGAGACCCAGGCCCTGACCAGGGCTGAGCTCAGGTGTGCCATTCCTGAAGCGTCAGCCAGGACTGCTCTGCACAGGCACCCAAGCCCAGCCTGGGGAGGCGGGGGAAGCAAGACCCACATCAGCCCCCACCATGATGCACAATCCCTGCTGCGGGCACCCCTCAGAAGCTGCTGGCCCCAAAGAAAGGGCAAAGGGGCTTCCCACAGCAATGGCTGGTTCAGGAGGACGAGGAGGTTTGGCCCAGACCACTCACTGCTCTGGCCTGCTTGGTCCTTTCGAGGACCTGGGATGCCAGCTGCTGACCCTGCTTGGCCTTTAGAAATATCATAAATATTTTTATAAAGATGAAAAAATCTTTCTAAACATGTTCCCGGTAAAGCTGCTTCTGGTGGTGGGTGGATGGCGGTGTCAGTGGCCTGCTCCTGCTCAGCTGCTCCTCTTGGCGTCTCCCCAAAGGCCCCCTCCAGCCACCACTTCTTCTGCCCCAGCCCTTCAACCTCCACTTGCCAATCTCCTGTCTTCTGTTTTTGTTCCCAGTTCCTCCTCTCTGACTCTGCCTTCCCCAGGGATTGCGCAGGGATGATTTGGCCTGGTTTGGCTCTGGATTGCAGTCAGGTTGGCTACAGATTGTGCAAGAGATGTTTGTCTGTCTGCATTGGGAAGGACAGCACCATCAGATCTTGCCAAACCCATTCCCGACAACGTTCTCAGTTTGGCTTCGACCAGTTTCTGGCTACGGGTGGCCTGTCTTTTGGGCAGGGCTTCCAGCATCTCGGGGTTTTTAACCTCCTCACATCTCGGTTTGTAGGGTCATCTTTTGATGTCCTCTGTTTCATCTGTGTGCTGAAGGGACTGAGGGGTCCGTTGGCCCCAAGTACCACAGCCAGGGTGACCATATGACCAGAAAAACCCGGATTTGTCTGGATTGTTAGCCTCCTGTCCGGGGGCGACATTTTGTGTCCTACATTTTGGCTTCATTGTACTACATTTTTGCTTTGTTTTGAAACTTCGTGATAGTGCACAGTACCCACAGGTGGGCAGATGCCGGTTCGGGCCTACTCGCCCGAACCGGATCTTCCCCCTGGGTGGACGCTAGCGAGCCAGTCAGAGCCGCGGCTGCCAGAACCGTGGGGACCGGTTCGCTAGCGGCTGCATGAGTCTCCTGAAGCTCAGCTTCAGGAGATGCAGTGTGCGTGCGTCCAGCTGGACGCACGTGCACTGTGTCTCCTGGGGCCAAGCTCCGGGAGACTCAGTGCACACGTGTCCAGCTGGACGCACGCGCACCGAGTCTCCTGGGGCCGAGCTCCAGGAGACTCAGTGCGCACGCGTCCAGCTGGACGCATGCACACTGCGTCTCCTGGAGCTCGGCTTCAGGAGACGCACTGCACATGCACAGTGCGGCAGGGTTGGGGCCTGTCCCTCGCCCTGCCCTCGCCCCGCCCCCTGACCCTGGCCCGCCCCCGACTTCCGGCAAACCTGATCTTGGGGTTGGCTGGGCCCACCCCTGACAGTACCCCATCATGCCATATGTCGTTGGATTCGTATTGAAGAGCAGAATCCAATGCAAAAATCAGATTTGAGATTTTTTCTTCCTATCAAACGTTATGGTCAAAAACCTGAAAAATAAAAACTATAAAAACAAAAAAAATTACATATTTGGCAATTTTTTTCAGCGGGTAGGAATTTTGGCCTTGGGGTTCAGGAATTTTGGGTTTGGCATCTGGTCACCCAGCACAGGACAGGGGGTGACACATTCCCCCCACGCTTTCATTACGACCTGCATGAACAGTTCTGCCTGATGCACGTGGGAGAGGCTGCATCCTGCCTGCCATTCACCTGTTGCACTCTGAAGCTGGGGGGGTGTGATGGCTTCTCCTCTGCCCCCCTCACTCTGAAATCCAGGTTGGTAGCCGGGAGTCTCCCTGGCCAGTGCTCCAAAGGTGGACTGAGAAAAAGCCCAGCCACTCTCGCTGCAGCCCTGAAGCCACTGTGGGTGGCTTCTCTCTGCCCCTCCACTGCTCCAGGGCTGGAACATGCGCCAGGGAAGCTCCCAGGTCCTGGGGCACATTTGTGACACGTGGCACCAGTGGAGAAGTGATGGAACAAGTTGAAGGTTGGACTCACAGTGTCTCACACTCGGTCCCCATCGCTGCAAGGCTGCAGAGCATGCTCAATATTTTCCCGGTAGTGGCAGAGCTCATGATCATGCAGCCCAGTGCAAAGCTCAAAATGTCACCCCAAAGTGATGTCGCCACTGGAAGTGACGTTGTCCCCAGGAATTTCTCAAAAGAAAAATGGGGAACAACCTGCCTCCTCCTCCTCCTCAGTAGTTCTCCACCATTTGCTTTGCTAGTTGCATAGCTAAGGCACCTGTTTGTTATCTGGAACGTGTCGCCCCCCCTCCCAGATGCAACAACAAAATCAAATTTCATTACCAGGAAGTAAAAATGGAAAACGGTGTCCCTGACCGGTCAGGGAATCTGCTGGGACCAAGTGGAACGGCTCTTCTTTCCCTGCTAAATATCAGAGGAGCACCACTTAGAAGTGCCTGTATCCTCAGCATGGGTGACTGTATGAAGATATATGGATATGGAAATGAGGGCCGATTCATATGAACACCCTATTAGTTCCGTGCAGTATCAGAATTACATCTTGTTGGTTCTCAAAGCGTTCAGTCTCATGGGCAAGTTTTGAGTTCAGAAATCCCCTTTTGGTTCTGTAGGCTTTTGTGTTTTTGTTTTCTGGTTAATGGGCTGGAGCCGTTGATAGAATAGAGATACTTCAGTGCCGTTTGTTTTCTTGCTTCTGCATTAAATTCCCTTTCCAGTGACATCCATACAACATGATGGTCTTAGCATTCACACCTACCCTGTTTTCACAGTTTTAGCCACTAGTGTCAAGCTCAGCTTCTTAGCCCCCTAAAGCTTGCATCCCGGTGCACCTGCACCCCCCAGCTATGCCGCTGTCTCTAGGTCTTCTTGTGCAGTGCATGTGATGGAGCTTGTATGGCTTGTGTAGTGTTCTTGCTGTTAAGTTTGGACTGCAGAATTTTTATGACTGTCTTGATGTAGTATTAGTATTAGTCTTCTCGTCTCCTGACTAGTTTGGTGACTTGTTAAACAAACTAACTAACAAAGTGAACGGTGTGATGCCTTTGAATGGAGGCTGTTCATATGATTGGCTCTATTCTGTCTGGTTGTTCCAAGTGGAGGCTCATCCACAGGGCTGACGCAATGGGCTCTTGCAGGGCTGATGCAAACCCTCCCGACATCTGCCAGCCCAGCTTCCTGAATCTCACACTGACTCACCAGATGCCTTGCTGAGCACTCTTGACAACAAGATTTGTGCATCCTGGTGCCACTCCTTTGCACCTGGCATTTGGAGCTCGCCTACTTCTAAAACCAGGAGGCTGCGCATACCCATCACGGGTGGTTACCAGGAATGGCCTTTTCCTGCATAAATATATTGCCTCCATTTCCCTTTCAAGTCATTTAGGCCAGACAGTGTCACCACATCCTGTGGCAAGGAGTTCTACAGATTGATTTCACTGGGTAAATAGGTCAGATTCTACCCTCTTCCTGGCATTCATGCTGTGCTTTATGCCATGGGCTTGTCGTTGCACAGGTGGGACCTTCGTATCCACTGACTGGGTATCCACTGATTTGACTCATCACTGATAGCAAGGACTGCCTTGAAATACCTTCTATCAGGAAGAAAAGGCCACACTAGAGGATCAAGAAACCTGGAACGGGATCTGTAAAGCTATTATATCACAGATTTGGTACCACTGCTTTTGAAAGGCAGCCTGTATTATCTTTGGAAGCAGGGGTGTCAAATGTAAAAAGCAAGCAGGGAAATTGGGGGTACTGCTTTGGTTGCCACCCCACCCTCACAGACCCCCAACTCCAGCATTGGTTGCCATCTCTCCCCTTCCTTTTCTTCCTCTTCTTGTAAAGCCCAACCAAAGTTGATGAGCAACTGCTCCCCCACAGCATGGACTGCCCCCACCCCATCTTTTTTTCTGGGGGGGGGGGGGGGAGACGCCAGACAACTGGCCAGGACCTGTGTGAAGGGGAAGGTTAAACCCACTGAAACACTCCTGATCGCTGAGTGCCTCGGAATGAATGCCTGAAGCCTTGGAGTGGATCATAGAATCCTAGAGTTGGAAGGGACCTAGTAGGTCACCTAGTCCAACCCCCTGCCTGCAGCAGGAATTCCCCCTAGAGCATCCCCGCTTTCACCCCAGGGATCCCTTCCTGCAGCACTTCTCCTTTGCCCCATCCATCCCCAGCCAGCAGTCCTTCCTTTTTTCCTTCCTGGCAGCACTGATCTGACTGGCACTTTCCAGGCCAGTGAATTGGACACTGCCCCAGGCTGGCATGTGGGGCAACTGGCTCGGGAAAATCCAGTGCTCCCTCCTCTTCAGCTGCCTCCTCCCAGGACATTCATCTGGAAGGCAGCCCATTAAGGTTGGCGCAATCCTGCCTTGGTGTGGAAATCCTGAAATTACCTGGCACGGCTTATTCTCTTTGTCTTTGGAAGGGAAGTTGCATTGCCATGCCTGGCAGAGGGCCCCTTTTGTACAGAATGGTGTGCCTATAGGAGGTGCCCGTGGGGCTGGAGACCATCTGCATGCAATGAATGGCATTACTCTCTTGCAGCTTCCTCTGATCTGGACAGAGTTTCGGTCCCTGGAGCTGCCTTCTTAGGAAACCTGGAAGCGGGTTCCAGAAAGAGGGCAAGCACCAGGCGCGGTGCCAGCAAGGCGACTCAGGAGACATTCCAAGTGTGTCACAAATCATGTAGATATATAAGGACACACCATGTCTCCAGCTGGAAGGAGAGCAGCCTCTTCTGCGAGGCACCAGCCAAACCGGGCCTTCCCTCTCCCCGTTTTGTGCAAAACCTGCATAAGTCAATGTACGTGTTTGGATGCAAGTGGCCCCTCTTCAAAGGTCAGTTCAGGGGAAGAGGCAGATCCTTTGCGGCTGAATGTGTGCGCATGGACTCTGGGGGTATCTCAGTGCCTGCTGGTTGCACAGCCACCACCAGAAACACCAAGACCTCCTGAAACCTCCCTGGTCGAGGCCCCTGGGGATGGTTTCCTTAAAAGACCCTGAAATGGAAAGCCTGCTTCGTTCTGCACATTGCCTTCTTTGCCCGCTTTCTCCACCAGGCACACTGTCACATGCAGCTGGCATGTCCTCTGCAGACCAGCATCCATCGGACCCACTGCCCGCAGAGCTGCCCCAAGGCTGAGCATGGTGGGCCAAGATGGAGGGACGAGGGAAGCCGGCACCAGAGAGCGGGGCATGCAGGCACCCACTTTCCGTTGCCCATTTCAAGGCTGCACCCCCTGCCGGGAATCCAGGTGTGCCCCACAAGCACACCTCTCTGGGATGCTGTCACGCCCCTCACTGTCACCCGCCAAGGAGACCTCAATCTCTGACTCGCTGACCCGTTCATCCTCCATCTCCACCCCGTCTGTCCAGCCGCCAGAATGAAGAGCCGACTTAGGTAAGTAGGGGGAGCTTTCTTTATAGAATGTTTAGGTGGTGTGATTATTTACGAACAGGGGGACACGGGAAGTACGGGCTCAGTGACACGACAAGTGAAGGGAAGGTAGACACAAAATATTTCGCCCTGGTGGTCGCTTCAGTCCGACTTTTCTCTCCCCAAAGCCCTCAGGTGGTTGCTTCCCCCCTTTTGGGCTGAGTCCTCGAGCTAATGTCCTGTTTCCTTCTCTCCAAGGTAAACGCCTCCTTTGGGCCAACAGGTAAGTCTCCACTCCACTCATACAGAACGGTAACAGGTAAGTCCAGCCTTGTAAACAAGCAATCCAATAACGCTCTGTCTCTCTTTTCCAGGTCTGGCTGAGGCTCTACTGTTGCTGGACAGCGACCAGCGCTGGATGGTCCTCCCTTCTCCTTTTCCTCACTCCAACAACCCCCTCCTTTCTTCCCGCCAGCCCTTAAATACACCTACCACCTCCCCGCCCCCAGGCTACTCCCCTCGCTCCTCTCAGTGGCCCGAACGAGCGGGAAGTCCCCGGATTGGGCCGATCTGTTATTGGGCGCCCGGGATAGACACCCGTCCAGCCCGCGCAATACAAGCGAAGCAAGTTCCAATATGAGTCTGGCCAGTGGACTCTATCAGCCTCAGTTGACACAAGCACTCGGTCCCAGGGTGGCCGTGGTTTCACTTCCACTCCAAGCATGCTTTCTCCCGGGCTGGGGTCTCCTCCGCAGATGCCTCTTCCAGGTTCAGCCCCCTGCAACTAGGCTGCTGTTCATGGGGGTTGTAAATGGGGATGAGCACTGCACCCTATAGTCGGGAACAACTGGCAGTTAACCTGCAGAGGAACCTTTACATGGGGTTCCATTCAGGAGGGGCTCAGGCTTTGGCCCAAGACCTCCAGAAGCCCAGGCCCTGCAGAGTCACACGATGCCCTTCACTTGGCTGCTGTTTCAGAACCTGAGCCAGGGCAGAAGCTCCATGGAGGAGAAATGCAAAGGGTGTGTGTGAGAGCAAGACAGAGAGAGAGAGAGAGAGAGAGAGAGAGAGAGAGAGAGAGAGAGAGAGAGAGAGAGAGAGAGAGAGAGAGAGAGAGAGAGAGAGAGAGAGAGAGAGAGAGCGCACATTTCCCTGAGTAGGAGGGAGGCAATTTATAGTCTGTTTAGTGGCACTTATAAAGAGTGACGTTTATTGGGTGTGAAAAGCGTTCATTTATTAGATAGCAGAAGCTGTTTGGCATTAACTGTGGTGTGCCCGGCAGTGCTGCCCGTGTCATTAGGGGCCTCGGAGGATTAATTACGGCACCTCCAGGAGCTGCAGGCGCATCAATCATTGGTGTGCTGAGGCCAAGTGCTGACAAGAGCCTCAGGAGAGCAGCCCCTGAGTTGGCCGGTGGCCTTCCTGGCTCTGCCGCCACTTCCCTTCACCTCTGGGTGTTGTGGGGGGGGGGGCAGGGGGAGAAGCTCACCTGATGTCTTCCAGCTTTCCTGCTTGGAGGAGAAGCTCCCCCAAATGTCCAAAATGTGAATTGTTGTGCCTCGAGTCCAAGTCATCTGATCTGAGTTCCAGACACGGCCAAAGCCCCCTCCGGGAGAACCAGATTCCTCCCCAACGAAGGCAGAGGGAGCAGCTGTGTGGCCCACCTGAGACAGCCCTGCCCTTCCAGCCTCCCTTGGGTGGGTCACACAGGACAGAGCCTGTCAGGAGGCGATGAAGACCTCAACCTGCTTCTGGACCCAACCAGAAGGTGATGAGATGTAAACAGCGCCTGGTTGTGCCACCACCAGAAACACTGCAGGCTGGAACACCATCCCTGTCCTGGTGTTCTCCACGCAGGTCAGCAGGGGCTGCCCTGGGGCTTCCTCTGGCCCAGAAGGGAAGGCAGGCCTGGCTCCTTTGCCCCCCTCCTGCTTTCACCTGTGCAATGTTTTTGTGTGTGAGTTAATGTGCTTCTAATCCCCAATTCCCCAAGCGGGATTAAAGCTGCTTAGGAAACCCATAAATCTAGGAAGATAAAGTGCATTTTTATTAGTTGTGTTGGTATCTCACACACACACACACACATCTCTGCCAGGCACGAGGTGTGTGCCTGTTAGTCCTCCTGACCACAAAATGCTCCCCGAGACAGTCAGTGACCCCTCTCCACCAGCACCCCCAGATCTCCCTCCTGCTCTGGCACAGAGCTCAGAGCCCATCAACCTTTGGACTCTCTGCATAACCCCGTGTGCATAACTGGACCTTGACTTCCACATCACAAATGCTCCCCCACTTTCTGTTTGTTGAACCTTCAGAATGTCAGCACAAAACGCACCCCGGGACACCACAACTGGGTGAGTGAGTGAGTGGGGAGCTTGCTGCCTTGCCCTGATGTGCAGGGGATGCCTGCAGGCACCAACGGGGCGAGAGCGCAATTCTGCAGAGGCGCCACAAGGTGGCAGGTGGCAGCTGCATAAAAAGGCTGGGTGCAGCCTGGCATAAAAGAGCCCTTGGGTGGCTATGGCAGGGGCAGTTCCGCAGGGTCCTGACCTTCCTTCTCCTGCCCCCCGCAAGCAGCCTTGCTTCTCCCCCCGTTGGCAAAATATTGCCATTGTTAGAATGTTATAGGGATTCTAGAAGTCTATTGTTTTATTCCCTCTGCTTCAGGCCAAAGTGTTCTGGTGGCGCAGCCTGCTGGGCAGCGAGAGAGGCAGAGGCGGGCAGACACGGGGCAGGAAGGGGGCGGGATGGGTGGCAGGAGGGCCACTCAACAGCCTCTCTCCCTTCCCAGCCTCGGCCTGCCTTCCAGGGTCCACTTGGACTTGTGCCAGCAACTGTGGGCTCCGGTTGGAGCAGAGCCATTTGGGAAGCGAAGCCTTTGCCCAGCCTTTTCAGCTGGCAGCTCCCTTGACTGCTGGCCCTCAGGCCACAGCTCCCCACTGGGGTTAGGAAAAGGTAAAGGTGTCAACCACCAGTTATTTCAGTGGTGGGCTTCAGGGGGTTCTGGCAGCTTCTATAGAACCCTTTGCTAATGAGCGCCTGGTTCTGAGAACGGTTACTCATGGGGCAGAGAACCTGTTGTGAATTGATTTGAATCCCACCACTGGTCATACTGCTAGTCGTGACCAACTGTAGGGTGCGGAGCACAGAATGCTCCTTTACTTTCCCAACAAGGCGGTGCCCGTTGATCTAATTGAATTTCCATGCTTTCAAACTGCTGCTGGGTTGGCAGGAGCTGGGCTTTAGCAGGATCAGGGCCGGATTTGGGGTTGATGAGGCCCTAAGCTATTGAGGGCAATGGGGCACTTTCTAGGACCAGCTGTCCTTTCTCAACAACAAATTGTCACTGGTTTTTGTGCTGAAGAGATGCCATAAGATAATTTATGGACCTAAAAGGTATCTAAAGCCATTTGCACATAACAAAATATGTATTTTACCAAAGTAATGGTTGAACTGAAATACAGTTAAGAAGTCTATTAATAGTGAAATACACTTCCTTTAGAAACACAATTTCCAAAGACTCATAGAGCACAATCCTAATCATGCCTGCTCTAAAGTTAGCCCCATTGTGTTCAGTGAGTCTTACTCCCAGGAAAGCATCTTTAGGATTGCACACTCTGGACCCACTGCTGTAATGGTAGGGCCCATCACTCACATCCTAGGAGCCTACACAAGACAAAACACTGTATGTAGGTTTTATTTGATTTGTTTTTATCTTATATTTTGGAAATGTACATCCAGTTGTTTTTTTCCCTTTAATTTTGTGGGGGCCCCCAAGAGAGGGGGCCCCGAAGCTAGAGCTTGGTTAGCTTATACATAAATCTGGCACTGCTAAAGACAGAAGCTCACCCCATCTTGTGGGACCCAAGTCTCGAACCCTGGCCTGCCAATTATCGGGCACAGGGTCTTAACCACAGCCCTAATGAGGACAACTTAGCCCTATATTAGCACCATAGTCCTATACATTCTATAAGACGAGAGCTTTCTGTCGGGATTCCATAGCACCCTGGCTGGTTTCTGCAGCTCTTTGGGGAGCCACGTCTCACAGGTTGGGAACCACCGTCATAGCCCCAGACAGGGCACTCCCTTCCAGAAAAGCCTGAGCAGGAGATTGCAGCCGAGTTCCCAAAAGTCTGTCCAGAGCCTGGTGGGAGGTGTAGAGCAGGAAGGCTGTGTGTCTGTCCCTGCGGAGGGGCCTCCACCCTGCAGGGCTTCTCGTTCCTCATGCTGGGCACCCCTCCTTGCCTTCCCCCACCCTCCCAGAGCCAGGGTGGTGGCTGCCCAGCTCCACACGGAGCCCCCAAGTGCCCTGTTTATCTCCGGCCGCAGGTCTCCGGAGCCGCATTAGCTGGTTCTGAGCAGCACTATTGACTTGGAGTGAATTGTCTCCTTAATAACTACAAATCAATTATCAGCTTCCTGGGAGAATATTTTTCTGTACCTTCAGACAACCAACAGCAATAAAGTCCCCTCCTGCTCCGCCAGCCAGCTGCTGATGCACACCAAAGTAGTAAGAAGAATGGAGAAGGAGCCACACCAGTGATAGGCTAATTCATTACACTCCGGGGCAGGTGGAGGGGAGGGCTGTAGGCAAACACTGCCGAGGGGGGGCAGCAAGCAGGGCACCCTCTGCGCAGGGAGAAATCTCTCTGCTTGGCCCGATGTTGCCAGAAGTCGGCTGCAGAGGCTCCTGCGCATGGTCCTGTGGTCTGTGGCAAGCATCTGCCCTGTGACACTCAAAGGCCTGGATGGATGGAAGGAAGGAAGGAAGGAAGGAAAAAAGAAAGAAAAAAAGAAAGAAAGCAAGCAAGCTAGCAAATGGAGGCATCCCTCCCAGGTGCCTGAGCCTGAAGAGCAGCCTCCCTTGGCCCCCTGGATGGGGCGTCCCAGCCCAGTGGCGAATCCTGCCTCACAGGCAGCTGATGGTTGGCCCTGGTGACTGACTGACTGACTGGTGGACCCACTTTGGCTCTGGTCTCCCAGCTGGCCAACTCTGGGGGTCCAGGGGGTTCCATTCACAGAGAGGGGGAGGGAGCCAAGACTGGCAAGCCCACCCTAAGCCAAGCCTGACTGCCCACCCTCCCCAGCAGTGCCATCAGGAAGGCCTGAGGCTTCCAAGGGGCTCTGCCCGTTTCCAGCTCTTTTGTAATTACAGCCTTCTGAATGTGAAAGCCTCAAAGGCAGAAAGGGAAGAAAGGCAGAGTGGTGTGTTGCGTGTGCGTGTGCGGTGCGTGTGCGTGTGTCTGTCTGTCAGCTGATGTTCTGACAGTGGGAGGGGGGGGGGGCTCCACACTCACAGCCTGTTCTTTGGGAAGGTTTTGTTCCCAGTCCTTTTCTATTTTAAATGTGGAAAAAATATCCCTGAGATTTGGCACTGCGTAGAACGAGGAGTCCAAAGGAAAGGAGGCTTTTCAGAGGAGGCACAAAGTGGTGCTCCCCACTTTGTTCCTGTGGAAACCAGCAAAAAAGGAACAGCGTCACTGGTGGTGCTCTGTGGGCTCCCAAAACGGGGAAAGGCGTCTTCCAGACGCCTTCAAAGTTGCCCGCGGGCTGGGGGGGGACTGAAAATGTTGGCCCAACACAACTGGAGCTGTGATGGTGGGGTGAGGGAGATGGTGAGGGAGAAGGGGGTCTTATTAAGAGAGGGCTTCGTTTCTGTGCTGTGTGTTGATGCTTGCAAAAATCCTGGAAGTTGGAGCCCATTAATTCATTCATTTAAGTTCATCTCTAAAGTAATTATTGAAAAAATGTTTTCCATATAGAGATCCCAAAATAGAGAGACCCCTCCCTCCAAATAGGGCTTTTGCCCCGAGGACGCCTGGCGGGCAGCACACAAACACCTCTCTCCTTCTGGCCCTTTGTCGCCTTCCCCCAACCACCTTCACGATGCTTGCAGTGACCCCCCTTCACTCCAGCACCGTCTCCAACAGTCTTCCATGAAAGGAGCCTGGAGGCCTCCTGCCCCCTCCCTTCTCCCCACTTCTCAGGCATCTCTTTTCCAAAGTTCCTCTTTTTTTGACTGCCGCGTTAATGATCCTTCCTTTCCCGTTGGCCATTTATGTCAAATTGCAGGTATGTGACACACACTCTCAGTAGGCCTCCTGCCTGCCCGGAGCTGTCACTCATCCCCAGCCTGCCTCTCCATCGCTCGGTCCACTGCTGGGACGGCAAACAGCCAAGGATAGAAAGCTGCACAATCCCGGCGCAGGAGGGACCCCCTGCCCACACCAGCCTTTCTTCCCCGGAAGGCCAGAGCAGTTTTTCCCAGGGGACCCTAGAGCAGTGCTACTAAAACTGAGGAGGGGGGGGTTGACCCCCAGTTTGTGTAAAGGTCTCCTGCATCCAAAAGGGGGAAAGCAGCTGTCCAGTCCCCAGGATCAGACCCTTACTGGGGAGAAGGGATAGATTCAAGTGCTGCCAGGGTCTGGGGCATGCGGACCCCTGCAGAGCACTTGCACGGCTTCCCATGGCTTGGAACGAGTGAGAGTTGCAGCCTTGACTTCACCAGAAGTCTGACTTATTGCAGCCCCAGCTGTCACTGGTTTCAAGATGTGGGAAGCCTGCAAGTGTTCTGCGGGGCCCCCGTTCAGACCCTGACGGCACCCCGCTTAGTATGGAAGTAGCCCCCTTCCCCTGCAGGAGCACAATCCTGTGGACTGCCTCATTGCTCTGGCCCCTCCACTCACAGCAATTTATTTGGGGAGTAAAACTTCCTTAAAGTTTGAGAACCTCTGCTCTATGGCAGTGCTATGCAAACCTCCAGCTCCAGCCTGGCTCCAGCCTGAGACCTCCAGCTACGCAGCCTGGCTTCCTTCCTCTTCTGCCCCGCCGGCTCCGGGAAAGCGTTGACACTACCAGACCTCCAGGCACCTACCCCCCCCCCCCACGGCATCCTTGCCACAGCCCAGAGGCAGCAACAGGATGTCCCATGGTTCATGCTTCCCAAGGAAAGGGAAAGGGGGAAGCTCACCGGCTCCCCAGGCCAAGCTGCCATCAGGTTTTGCCCACTGGAGCTTGTGGGGGGAATGGGGTGGCAGGGCTGGTGTATGGACAGAGGAGCAGTGCGCCACTGAATCTAATGCACACCCCAATTTTAAAAGGCTTGAGCTGAAGTTACAGAGCTGTGCATTACAATCGCCAGTAAACATTTTTTAATCTGAGCCTTAATTAAACTGGGGTGCACATTAGATTCAATAGTGCATTATATTCACATAAATCTGGTAATATGTCTAAATGAAAACAGCTTCCGCCATCTCAGAAGGTTTCTGTTGCGTGCCACAAATTTGCCATGAGATGTGGGAATATATTCCTAAATAATATGGGAATCTTTCATCCGATTCCCAGAACAGATGAGATGGTTCCAGGGACCGAGGCCTTCATATGTCACAATCACTGTATTTTGCCCCTGGCAGGGGGAGGCGCGGGGGGGGAGGGGGCTTAGTGATGAAGCATCTCCCCCTGCTCTCTCCCCATCCTTCCTCCTTAAGCAGGTGTCTGTTCCCCTCCCCTCCCTTTTGCCAGTGCTCCTCTCTCACCACATGGAGCACATAAAATTTTAAAAAGAAAACCCATTCTTTGGTTAAGGTGAGGACTTTATGATCAGCTGTGCTGATTTAATGGCCGTCGAGCCATTCGGTTGTTAACAAATCAATATTTTCCTAAGAAACAGCATGGACTTGCCATAAATATCCACCTCGTTGGGGGAAGCACAGCCACATAATTCATGTGCCGGAGCAGGCGTAATGAGTTACATGATAGCTGCATCAAAGGGAATATTTATTCGGGATAATGCACGGACCGGGAGGGAACAGCTGATGACAAGAACCTGGCCGTAATGTGATGCTTAAGCCACCATGCCCTCCAGTACAAACAGATGCAAAGCTATGTCCGTTGACCACGGGGGGCCCTGCAATTCTGACACCTCCCTAAGACAGCAGGAATCTGGGCTGCACATCCAGGTGGGAGCCCAGGGGTGCCTGCCCAGCAAAGCTTGGCCACACTGGCCCAACTTCAACCTGGAGTCCAGGTCTACCTGCCTGGAAAGGCAGCTCCAGAAAAGGGAGCCCAGGTCCACCCAGCAGGTAGCTCTGCATTTCTGGATTTCACACCCACTCAGCAGACTTCAAGCATACAGGCCAACTGGGAGCCCTGGTTTGGCTGCCAACTTGACATGGTGTCACCATTAACTAGATCTGTTTTCCTATAGCGCTTTACAGGTTACCCAATCAGTAACCAGCAACAACAACAACAAAAAGCGGGCAACCTGATGACGCTCACACGACTGAACAGGAACTCTGGAATGAGCTCTGAGCTGCTGACTCATAATAACACCTTCCTGGTTCCTGCCGGATCATAATAATACCTGGTTAGTTCTCAGAACATGGACTCATTGGTCAGTTTGGACTTCAGGAAATCCACTTCTGGTGGCTTGAGACGGCTGGGCTTTTCTTCTCCGGCTTTGCAAGAACACCGATATTTCCATGCAGTTTGCTTCATTGCATTCTGCAGGAAATTACACACCAAATGGTATATAATATCATGCATCGATACGGTGGTACCTCTCATAACAAGTGCCTTGGATAACAAATTTCCATGAAATCTTGCTTCACATAACAAGCTCCGCTTCACTTAACAAGCAAGTGCGCTATGGGCACGCGTGCTATGCAGCCCTGACGCTCTGCACAGAGGCTCTTTAGAAGGGCTGCCGGGCAGCACTGCTGCCTCTAACTGCCTCCAACTTGGGGGCTGTTGCCTGGGGGTGCCAGAGGCAGCTGCCCCTAACTGCCCCCAAGTGCCCCCACCGGCCACCTTGAAACCTCCAGCAGCAGCCCAGTTAAGCCTCCCAGGAAAGTGTCTTTGATTGAAGCCTCCTAACCATGTCTACTCAGAAGTAAGCCCCATTGTGTTAAATGGGGCTTACTCCCAGGAAAGTGTCTTTAGGATTGCAGCCTAAGAAGACTTCATAGGATCCTGCACACTGAATGCATGTTTTAAATTCAATTCCAGTGTTTTGTCATCATTTTTACATCCAGTTCATATTTTTATCTGAATATTTTGCGGATTGTGGAACAATTGTCTGAGTTTCCATGATTTCCTATGGGAAAATCTGCTTCACTTAAAGAGTGTTTCACTGAAAGAGCAGGCCTCCGGAACAAATTAAGCTCTTTATGTGAGGCACCGCTGTATTATCAATCACCATGGTGTCCACAATTTTGGTCACAAGTGGCGTCACCCCCAAGGGTGTCACCTTTCCCGACGTCATATTGGTGCCACCCGGTGTCCCAATACCATCTCATTAGCTCTTCAAACACTTGGGCACCAGAACTGGGCTGTCCTGCGGTGTTCAGGCTGCGCTTGTTCTGCTCTGCTTCCAAGAGGCTCCAGCTAAGGTCACTTGCCAGCAAGCAGGTCCATCCAGGCAGGTCCATGATTTTTCTTGCTGAGGTCAGGGAGTGCTCCCCCCATGTAAATTTCTCCTGTTCTTGGGCCCTGGGGAGAAACTGGGGCAGCCACCAGAACTATGTTTGGGAGGATGGGCCAGTCTTTGTTTAGGGGTGCAAAAGAACTAAGAAGCAACCTGCTGAATCAGGCCCATCCAGCCCAGCTTCCTGCATCTCACAGGGATGAGATGCATCTGGGAGGCACCAGATGCCTTGGGAAGCACACAAGGCAACAGGAGACTTGCATCGTGGTGCCCGTCCCACGCTTGGCATTCTGAGGTTGCCTGCAACTAAACATTCAAGTTGTGTCTAACCATCATGGCTTGTAACCCATGAGGGATTTTTCCTCCAGGTGTATGTCCAAACTCATCAGAAATCTTGGCTAGATGCCTTCACCACATCCTGCAGCAAGGAGTTCCACAGACTCTCTGCTGGCTGAAGAACTATTTTCTTATGTCTGCCTTGGCTCTCCCAACACTCAGCGGTGCTGGTGTTGTGTGTGAGGGAACCAGTCCTAACCAATTTAGGCCAGAAGAACTTATACGTCTCTGTGTTCCTGTGTTGTTGTGGGAGGGTTAGAGCAGGTAGTCCCAAGAGAAGGAAGGCAGGGTTGAGCACTGAAGATGTGCAGAAGCCCCTGAGCGGTGTGTCGGCATCTATTGCGTCTGGCCGGAAATGCTCAGCTCTGCCGTCAAGGCTGCCTCAAGGGAGCTGCAAGAGGCGCAGATATCTTGGCAGCTTGAAGCGCTCTCGGGAACCCTCTTCTGGAAAGGCTGTCCAACGATGAGGACTCCCAGTGTTTGGCTGGGTGAGGTTGCGGGGAGCCCATAAGAGGGAGCCAGACAACAGCCTTGCGGCCAGCACAGCGCCTCGCCTGCCTGCGCACTGCTCCTGTCTTGGGGATCCAGCTGGTTCTGGTAGAGGGCAGGCAGGAACTCATGGTCCAAGTTGCTCTTGGGAAAATACCCATACTTATTGGTCCCTTACTTGCTGGGAAAATACCCATACTTATTGGTCCCTTACTTGCTGGGAAAATACCCATACTTATTGGTCCCATACTTGCTGGGAAAATACCCATACTTACCGTCAAATCTAATGCACACCCCAATTTTAAAAATGATTGATGTTTACTGAGGATAGTAATGCGTAGCTGCAAAGCAGGTGCCAAATTTAAATTTATTGCATGCAACGTTAAGTTATATGAGGATAATAATATGACAAGGGGTTAGTGTTATAATTCTTACCAAACTGTACTACTTCATATAACACTGTGTTGCTGGAACATTTTTGTTATAATGTAGGAAATTGTTAAACTAAATACTGACCTATACTTAAAATCAAAATACTGCATTTCTTGAATGTAAGGCACCATCGAATCTAATGCGCACCCAATTTTGGAGACTGAGTTCGGCTGAAAAAGGTGACTGTTAGATTCAAGTAAAAATGGGGTACGTGTGCTTGGTTGGAGTACAGAGAAGCAGAGGTGGAAAAGTGGGGGGAAGTGAAACAAAGAAGTGGGGGGGAGAAGAACCTGCCAGGGGAACAGGAGCAGATAGAATCATAGAATCCTAGAGTTGAAAGGGACCTAGTAGGTCATCTAGTCCAACCCCCTGCCTGCAGCAGGAAATCCTCCTACATCATCCACGACAGGTGCTCATCAAGCCTCTGTTTGACCTCCAGTGAGGGAGAGTCCACCACCTCCCTTGGCAATCTCTTCCACTGCCAAACCGCCCTCACCGTCAGGAATGCTTCCCGGATATCCAACCAGAATCTCCTCTCTTGCAGTTTGTCCCCATTGGTTCTAGTTCTGCTTTCAGAAGCAGCTATGAACGAATTGGCCCCTTCCTCCCTATGACAGCCCTTCAGGTATCTGAAGAGGGCAATCATGTCTCCCCTCAGCCTCCTCTTCTCCAGGATGAACATCTCAAGTTCCCCCAGCCTTTCCTCGTAGGGCTTCCCTTCCACCCCACTGATCATTCTTGTCGCTCTCCTCTGGACTTGCTCCAGTTTGGCTGCATCTTTCTTCAAGTGAGTGCCCAGAACTGAACACAGGACTCAAGGTGAGGTCTCACCAATGCAGAATAAAGAGGAACTAGAACTTCTCGTGACTTGGAAGCTCCAGTCCTCTTAATGCAGCCTCAAATGGCATTTGCCTTCTTTGCAGACGCGTCACATGCTGACTCATGTTCAGCTTGTGGTCCACAGTGGTGACTCCAAGATCCCGCTCACGTGTTCTGCTGCCAAGCCAAGTATCCCCCATTTTATACCTGTGTTTTGGGTTTTTATTGCCCAAGTGCAGAACCTTCCACTTCTCCCTGTTGAAGTTCATTCTGTTTGTTACAGGATTCCAGTTTATCCAGATCCTCCTGGAGGTTTCTCCTTCTTCTCTTGTGTTTGCTGCTCCTCCCAGTTTGGTGTCATCTGCAAATTTGATCAGGCTCCCCCGTATCCCTTCCTCCAAGTCATTGATGAAAGTGTTAAAGAGAACCAGTCCCAAGACAGAGCCTTGGGGGACCCCACTAGAAACGGACCTCCAGGTTGACACAGAACCATTTACTAAAACCCTTTGAGTGCGGCCATCGAGCCAGTTGCAGATCCACCTAACGATTGCCCCGTCTAGCCCATATTTTTCCAACTTCCTAATTAAAATGTCATGTGGGACTTTGTCAAATGCTTTGCTGAAGTCAAGATCAATGACATCCACAGCATTGCCATGTCCAGTAAGCTCGTAACCCCATCAAAGAAGGAGATCAGATTTGTCTGGCCAGATTTATTCTTGGTAAATCCATGCTGGGTTGTTCTGATCACCGAGTACTTGTCTAGATGTGCACAAATTGTGTGTTTTATGATTTGCTCTGATGTCTTGCCCGGGACTGAAGTCAAACTGACTGGTCTATAATTTCCGGGGTCTTCTTTTCTCCCCTTCTTAAAGATTGGGACCACATTTGCCCTCTTCCAGTCCAGGCTCTTCTCCACTCCTCAAGGATTTCTCAAAGATGATCGACAGAGACTCTGCAAGGACATCTGCCAGTTCCTTCAGAACTCCAGGATGCAGCTCATCCGGTCCAAATGACTTGAATTCATTGAGGCCACTTAAGGGGTTTCGAACCAGTTCTCTGTCAATCTTAATCTGCTCTTCTGCACCATCCATGTTTTCATTACCTCTTTGGGGATGGAAACACATCCCCGAATCAGTCAGTGATCCCGCACCCCCATCTGCACAGCCCTCCTTCTGTGAATAGACGGATGCAAAGTAGGAGTTGAGCAGCTCCGCCTTCTGCTGGTTTCCAGACCCCTGTTGTCCATCCTTGTCCAAGAGCAGCCCCAGCCCCTCGTCTCTCCTCCTGTTCCTCTGGGCATCTCTAAAGAAGCTCTTCTTGTTATCCTTGACTCCCCTGGCCAGCCTCAGCTCAGACTGAGCTTGAGCATCCCTGACCCCCTCCCTACAGGACTGGGCTACCTGCCTGTACTCCTCTCTGGTGATCTTTCCAGTCTTCCACTCCCTAGACTTCTCTTTCCTTAACTTCAGCTGATCCCCAAGTTGCCTGTGGAGCCAACCTGGTTTTTCAGGTTTTCCCCCCTTTCTTTCTCATGGGAATGGTTTCTGACTGTGCTTGTAGAAGCTGCCTCTTAAGGAGCTCCCACCAGTGGTGGGCCCAGCCTGGCCCAAGAACCGGTTCCCTGGAAGTGGGCGTGGCCAGGCAGGGTCAGGGGGTGTGGTCAGGGTCAGGGGGAGGGACCAGGGAGAATTTAAAGGGGGAATTTAAAAAAAAAATTAATTTAAAAAAATCTAAGTTTTTGTTAGTGGGACTTACTGTCATCGGACTTACTTCAGAGTAGGCATGCATAGGATAGGGTTCTCAGGCTGCAGTTCCAGCCACACTTGCCTGGGAGTAAGCCCCATTGACTGTCATGGGACTTACTTCAGAGTAGGCATGCTTAGGATAGGGTTCTCAGGCTGCCGTTCTAGCCACACTTGCCTAGGAGTAAGCCCCATTGGCTGTCATGGGACTTACCTCTGAGCAGTCATGCATAGGACTGGGCTGTCAGGCTGCACTCTGTCCACACTTTCCTGGGAGTAAGACCCACTGACTGTAATGGGACCTACTTCTGAGTAGACCTGCCTAGCCTTGCTCCCTGAGGATGCACCCTGTCCACACTTTCCTGGGATTAAGACCCATTGAGCACAATTGGGCTTACTTTTGAGTAGACATGGTTAGGATTGTAAGCACCAGGCTGAGAAAAGAAGATCTATCCTGGAAAGAAGGGAGGAATGCTTGAGACAGTTTCCTGGGAGTAAGACCCATTGAGTACAATAGGGCTTACTTTTGAGTAGACATGGTTAGGATTGTAGTCACCAGGCTAAGGAAAGAGGATCTATCATGGAGAGGAGGCAGGCAAGAGTTAAAAAGAAAAAGGGGCCGGGGAGGTTGTGTTCTCCTCCAAAAGAGGAAAGATGGTCTGTGCTGGAGCTTTAACTGCTGCTCCAGCTGGGAACCGGTCCCCTTGTCATGGCCTCCAGCTGCTGCTCCTGGCTCCCCAGCAGCCGGGGATTTGGAAGATCTGGTTCCCAGGACCGGAGCGAATAGGCCTCTGCCCACCTGTGGCTCCCACCCATCTTGGGCCCCTTTCCCCATTAGATCCTCAACCCATGGGATCCCACCTATGACTCCTCTAAGCCTGTTGAAATCAGCTTTCCTGAAATCCAACATATAAGTCTCACTCTGCACTCTTTTTATTTCCCACATTATTCTAAATTCCAGCAGCTCATGATCGCTTCCCCTAAAGTTCCCACTATGTTGACCTGACCAACCAGTTCTTCACGATTTGTTAAGATCAGGTCAAGGATGGCCCCTCCCCTTGTCGTTTCCTCCACCTTCTGGACCATGAAGTTATCTTCCAGGCCCATCAGGAATCTACTGGAGCTTCCATGTTTGGCTGAGTTTCTCTCCCAGCAAATGTCTGGGTAGTTAAAGTCCCCCATTACTACTACCTCATATTTCCTTGCAACGCCTGCCAGTTGCTCCAAGAAGACATCGTCTACTCCTTCTCCTTGGCCTGGCGGTCTATAGTAGACGCCCACCACAATGCTTTGTTTCTTGCTTTTCCCCCTAACCTTTACCCACACACACTCCACAGGGATATCCGGAGCAGTTTCCTGGATTTCAGAGCAAGTATATATGTTCTTGACATATAATGCTACTCCGCCTCCCCTTTTGCCACTTCTGTTCCTCCGGAACAGCTGATAGCCTTCCAGTTGTGTGTTCCAGTCCTGGGAGTCCCACCAAGTTTCAGTTATTCCCATCAAATCAAATTTCCCTTCATTGCTAAAAGTTCCAGCTCATCTTCTTTATTTCCCAGGCTCTGTGCATTTGTGTAAATGCAACTTAAGCCCTGGAGGTTGCAACTCCAAGCATTTCCCTCCCTTTTTGTAAGGCCAGAACCCTCTAAAGATTTTTGAGTTACAGCTGTGCCCTGGCAATTTCCATCCAGAGCATTTTCCTCATTCCTAGGTTCCCTTTGGACGTAACCCACCCCTTCTTATTTAGTTTAAAGCCCTCCTGATCAGGTTGGCCATCTCCCGTCTGAAGACCCTCTTCCCCCAACCCATAAGATGTAGTCCATCCTTTGCTAGGAGTCCTTCCTCAAGGAAGTTCATCCTGTGATCCCAGAATCCAAATCCTTCCCGATGACACCATTTTCGAAGCCAGCTATTGACCTGGAAAATCTTGCTATCTCTCTGAGGACCTTTGCCGATTACTGGGAGGATGGATGAGATACCACCTGGGCATCCCCCAGGTCCTTCATCTTCCTCCCCAGAGCTTCATAGTCCCCAACTATCTTCCGGAAAGTTTCCTGAGCAGTATCGTTTGTTCCTACGTGGATGAGTAAGAACGGGTGGCGATCAGCAGGCGTGATCATCCTCGGTAGCCTCTCCGTGATATCCTGTATCCTGGCACCAGGGAGGCAGCACACCTCACGGGAAAACGGGTCTGGTTGGCATACAGCTTCCATGCCCCTCAGGAGAGAATCTCCAATCACCACCACCCTCCTCCGTGTTCTCCTTCTGTGTGGAGATTCCCCCACACTTACTGGTTTGGGCTGCTGTCTATGAGGGGGATCTGCAGGGATGCCAGTGAGGGGAATGCCAAGGTCAGGTGTGGGTGTGCTAGCAAGAGGAACTTCTGCCAGCATGGTGGAATCTGAGAGACTCTGGAAACGGTTGTGTAGCTCCAGTGGTTCTCGACTGCTCCTGCCCCTTTTTCCTCCTGACTGTCACGTGTCTCCACGAAGAGACATTGTTGCTGGGGTTCCCACTGGTGTCATCCCCACTCGGGAAGTCATCCGAAACTTCCCTCTGGAGAAGTTCTGTGTGTGTTGCATCAAGGAACTCCTCAGATGCCTTAATCTGACGAAGGGTGGAAACTTCGCCCTCCAATGCTGCCACCTTCTCCTCCAACAGTGCAACCAGTGTGCACTTGCAGCATCGATAATCCCCGGGGCCCTTGGGCAAGAAGACAGACATGGCACACGTGGTGCATGTCACGACAACTGCGCCCTTCCCTTCCATCTCCTGTCAACTTCACAAGTCCTCCTTGCTCACAGGCTCCGGTCCACAGGATCGTGCCTCAGGCCCTGACGCTGCCCTTCAAAGCTCCTCCCGCCAGGCAACCAGCCAATGAACAGCTAGCAACAATGAACCCCCCAGCTAAGCAGTCCCTCCTCCACCCACCTGGGACTCTGAGCTCCTTCTCGGCTCTCCACAAAAGGCCTTTTTTTGCACAGATCTGCACAGAAAGGCCTTTGGCTCATGCTGGCTGGACGTGGGTTCGCCCTGGGCGGCTGTTGGGTGCAGCACTGGGAGTGGGGTGGGAGGAAGGCCCTCCTCTGAGTGTTGCTTGCAGCTGCCCATGTGCCAGGGTGCTGGAAGCAAGGTCCAGGTTGTGCCAAGGGGCAGGAGGCAGCCAGGGGCTGTCCAGCCAGCTGGCCAGTGGGGCCGAAGCTCCTCGCAGTTGTGCTGCAGGGTTGTTGGGGAGGCCCAATCTCTTTGCAGCATTTTGGCCACCGTCCATGAGGCCAACTGCGCCATCACCTGAGTGCCAACCCCATCTCTCTACATGCTGGCATCCCAGTGACAGCTGTGCTCTGTCAGTGTGGTGTTGTGGCATTGCGCGAGCATCCAGAGCACATATCAGTGGAGAGATTTCTATGCCAGCAGGGCTGCTGTTGCTCCGGCGTATGTAGTGGCATATGGTGAGGGTTGGTGCAGGCTGCCAGTCTTGTCAGAATGCAACGCTCGCAATTATATTCAGGGCTGTAAACAAGAAATCACAACAAGCCACAAGGGCTGAGGTTGGACTTCTGCAAAGTGCTTCTAAGTGCTACTTACACGGCCAAGGCTGACAAGCGGGGATCACGCAGCAGAGAGAGTTTCACGGGGAGGGAGGAGGGCACGGCAAGGGAGCCTCTCTCTGACTCGCTCATCCCTTCCTGCCTGAAGCCCACCAATTCAGATGTCTCAGCCAGGAATGGCTCTTCTCCGCCTGGATTTGTATTGTGCTTTGGTGACAGTTTGTGAAATTCTCTTGGATTCTCGTTTTCTGGTGTTCATATTGTTAGCTGCCTGCCGTGTCCAGTTTTTGATGGAAAGGGGAGCTATAAGTCAAGTGATGAGTGAACATGTGCAGCACATCTGTACACCTTCCACTCCGCTGTGCAACAACCCTTTTTTTCCTGCCTCTCTCCTGGAGCTGGGAAGTGCCTGCCCAGCAAGAGCTGGTATGTGTGTGTGTGTGCGTGCGTGGTGTGCGTGCGTGTGCAGAGCAAGGGGTGTTCAGGAACCCCCAGAGTGTCACAAAGCTGAGCTGGTTCCCTCCTATTGGCCTGAAGGACTGGACTCTGGCATGGGAGAGGAGGAGGATAAACTCACTCCTTCCCTTTATTGTTTGTTGTTGTGTCTGACTCTTCCTGACCCCCTGGACTGCCCCACGTCCTCCATCAGCTTCCAAAGTCCGTCCAAATCGGTGACACTCGGTGACACTACCTCACCGCCTCATCCTCTGCCACCCCCTTATCCTTTCCCCAGCATCCGGCTCTTTCCCTTCTCATGATGTGGCCAAAATATTGGAGCTTCAGCTTCAGTCTCTGTCCTTCCAGTGAACAGTCAAGGTTGATTTCCTGGACAAGGAATGATTTGATCCTCCTGCAGTCCAAGGACTCTCCGGATCCTTCTCCGGCACCACCATCCTTTGTGCCAAATTTTCAGGCTTCCCTTATGAGCCAGAGACAGAAAGGGGGGGATGTGTATTGGGGGAGCTTTTCTGGGCTCTGTTTCAGCCAGAAAAACTACTACCGGTATGTACATTTCCAAGTGTGTGAGAGAGAATCTGTTCCTGGCTGCTTCTCCCCTCTTACATCCTTCCAACTGGCATTTCAGCTGCAGTGTTTGGGTTCAGTCCAGTCAATCCTGAGCAAATGTGGCCCATTTCACCCCAAAACAGGCCTGGTCTGGTGTCATCCTGGAGGTTCCTGGGCAGTCGGTTTTTCAGGACAGGCTCCTGTCGGTAGCCTCATTCTGAGCCTTGTGGCATCTGCTGCTGGAATGACTTGCTTTTGTTTTGTTTTGTGACCACTGATGCTGGTTTGGACATTCGTCAACTACCAGCCACTTTGGGCCTTTGCCCAGAGAAATGGGGGGCAGAACAATTTTCAAGGTTCAGTGGGACCCCCTGCCATGGGTGTGCAGGCAGAGCTTGACTCATCCTGCAGGGCTCTGCCTTCAGCCTGCCCCAAACCACTGGAGGTCCCAGGCTCCACTTCTGGAGCGACTGTGGCACCGAAATCCTTGAACTGCAGAACCTGGAGGCCACCACAGGACACCCCCTTCTGCTCTCCCCCCTGATCCCCATTTTGCAAGGTGCTTATTAATGATCCAGCCAAGAATAATTAATCAGCAAACATGCATGACCTGCACCGGGTGGATTGATGGGCACATTAATAATGGACCAGGATAAACCCATTAAGGGGGAACCATTTGTTTCTCCGGCACGTTATTAAAAGTGCTCTGGCCCGGCCTTTGGCTGGGAATTTGGTTCATTAAGAAATATTAAAATATCGATCCAGGCATGTGTAATTAACTGTGCCCATGAATTATTCCTCACATGAGCCTAAGAGAAATTATGCTTCTGAGCTTTGGAACAAGACAGAAACCCCAGGCCACTTCTGTGTGTCCCGATCAGCTCCATCATGAAAGTCAACCCCCTTGCCAGGATGGGACTCAAGACCTGGAGCCCAGATATGGGGCTCGGCCACTCAGGGAGGAAGGAATCTGCTCGTGGAAGCTTTTGAGGCACTAGGCAGGGGGTGATGAATGCGAGGCTGCAATCCTAACCCCTGGTTAGGCTGGCACAAGTCCTGGCAAAGTCCCGTGCTGGCCTGGGGGTGTCAGAAAAGTGCCGTAAGACACTTCTGTGCCACCACTGAGTGGGGTTTTAGGCCAGTGCACAGACATGCACCAGCCTCCCCACCCCAGGGAGATGTGTGAGTTGTGCTGGCCTAAATGGGCCCTCGATCTTAATCTTGTGACCTGGGAGGGGGCAGGAGCCCTTCAGTGCTGCTGTTGATCTGCAGCGCACTAGCTCCTTAGTGCAGTGGTTCTCAACCCTCCTAATGCCGTGACCCTTTAATACAGTTCCTCATGTTGTGGGGACCCCCAGCCATAAAATTATTTTTGTTGCAACTTCATAACTGTAATTTTGCTACTGTTATGAATCGTAATGTAAATATCTGATATGCAGGATGCATTTTCATTGTTACAAATTGAACATAATTAAAGCATAGTGATTAATCACAAAACAATATTTAATTATATATTGTGAAATATTTATTTCTAATTACAAATAAAAAAGATGCAAAATACCTTGCAAGGCCCCCTACACCAGGGGCCTTTTGGCGATCCCCAAAGGGGTCCCGACCCCCAGTTTGAGAAACACTGCCTTAGTTGGAGGCAAAGCCAGAAAGGCCTCCAGCATCTTTGGTTGGGTCTGATGGAGTCTCTGGCACAGGCAGGGAGTTTCACACTTTGCTGACTAACGGAGGGGCTGCCATGCAGGGGGAAGCCCAAGCAGCTCCTGGAGACTGCAGTGAGATGCAGCCCCAACAGGTGATGGGGGACAGGCACCATTCTTGGGTTGGTAAAGTATCAGACCTTGAAGCTGCCGCCTTGTGCAGCCCCGGAGGCAGTGGTGGAGCTAATGATCATGTAGTCCAATACAAAGCTCACAAGGTTGCCCCAGAAGTGATGTCACAACCATAAGTGATGTCAGTCTGGATTTAAAAAAAAGAAAATTGGGGGGAAATCTGCCTCCTCCTCCTCCGCAGCAGCAGCAACTCACCATTCATTTTCTCTGCTGCCTCCCACAAGCTACTGGCATAGTTAAGGCACATATCTGCTTTCTGGAGTCAAAAATGATTTTATAATATCCCCACCAACAAAATCAAGTATGAAGTAATTAATTAATTAAGTAAATAAAAAGTTCCCCTTATTGGTTAGAGAAACTGTGCCGGGGCCACGAGGGATGGTTATTCTCTGCCTGCTGAATAAGAACACCATTTAGAAGTGCTTCTTTACTCAATAAGCAGGGGGAACTGTATTATGATACATGGTAATGAGCTGACTCATATTAATACCTTATGAATTCAGTCCATGATCCTAATGACATCTTGTTGGCTCTCAGAGCAATCATCCATGGACAATTTCTGACTTTCCAAACTCCACTTTTAGTTCCACAGGCAATTGTGCTTTCTTTTTCTGTTTAAACAGCCATCACATTTGACAGAATTGTGAGATTCCAGCACAGTTTGTTTCGTTGCATTCTGCATTCAATAACTTTTCCAGCCATATATAACATGAGGCTGTTTTCCTTCATACGTACTCTACTAGTGTCTACTATTTTAGCGACTAGTGTCAAGCTCCGCTTGATGCCCCCTCAAGCTTGTCACCTTGTGCATCTGCACCCCCTGCACTCCGTAGCTGTGCCACTCCCCAGAGGTTTCATTGACTGTGCTTTGTGATTCTGGGCACCTCAGGAAGCAGCCAGTGGGCAGAGAGTGCCGGAGACTGTTTCCCCCAGAGAGTGGTGTGTGGCATCAGCTTTCCTTCTTGCCAAGCCCCTGGAGCTGATCTCAGAAGAGCTCCATCCTCAGCCTCCGTCATCTGCTGGGGTCTCCTCCTTTGGGCCCTTCGAGTCTAGACCAAAAGGATTTCTGCCCGCTCCTTCTCCGCACTGGCCAGTCACCACCAGAGTGCACCTCACAAAGGCAGCCCCTCTAACTGCCTGCCCCAGGGGTTTGTTGATCAGAGGAGCAAGCTGGGCAAGGGGGGCACACGTCCCCTGTGCCTTCCGTTCCCCAAGGCCTCCTGCCTGCACGGCTGCCCCTTGAATTTTCACTTTCTTTTTTGTGCTGAGGCTGGGAGGAAATTGCTGGCAATTTGAAGCCAAATGGCTGGAAAACGGCTGTGCCGAGACACACTTTTTGTTTGTGGAGCCACAATTGGAAAGGAGGAGGAGGAGGCTGGTGGGGTGAGAAGCCTGTTGTTTTTCTCTCCCTTCCTGATCATTATGTATTTTGTAAACAGATGGAGAAATTGAGCCAGGAAAATTGCTCTTGGAGGAAAGAAAAGTGAAGATGTGGCTGCTTCCACTTGTCCTCCCCATCGGAACTTGCCTGCTGGAGTCGGACCTTCCATGACCATGTCGACCTGGCACTCCCTGATTCCCACTCCAAAGCAAGGCAGAGCAAGCTCCGATGCAGCAGATCAAGATGGGCATCGCCACTTCTTTCTGCTGCCAAGTGCTGTGTGCATCCTTGCTGCCAGTTGGCTCTTCTCCATGGACCTTGGCATGGAATCAGATGCATCAGGGAGAGAACCTCAAAGGGCCAGTGGCTTGGAGGCCACCGAACCTTCTTCAAGGGTGAATCTTTCCAGGGGGACTGAGCCACTCTCTGTGCTGCTGAGAGTAATGACTGCTATCAGTTCCTCCTGTCCAAGGATCTCCAAACAGCCATTAACTGGCCAACCTCTTGTCCCCCAAGAGCCTCTGACCCAGCTGTTCAAACATGGCTGGAGCCATGATAGTGGGTAGGAATGGATGTTCATTTAGTGCTTGGACTATTGCTGTGCTGAGACTTGGTGCTTGTAGAAATCCTGGAAATTTGAGCCTATTTATGCATTAATCTAACTTCAATCCCTAAAGTATTCATCAACATTTGATATTTAATTTTTTCTGATCCTCGACGTGGTGCCAGATGTTGGATGTGGCTCTTTGGCCAAAAGGTTTGGAGTTCCCGTCTCTTGTCAACCTGACAAATGGTTTTGGGTCACTTGCACACCCAGAAGCCTGGCTGGCACACGGGGGCACCTGGCCCAGTCAGAGCAGAGAGAAATTGGGACTCCCATCTCCGAGGGTCTTCTTTAGGCCATTTAACCAGTGGTGGGCACTTACCGGTACGGGCCTACGCGCCCGTACCGGATCTTCCCGTTTCCCTGCCGCTAGCGAACCACCAGTGACAGGGCTCTGCGTGAGCGCCGGTGTTGGCACTTGCGCAGAGCCTGCCTAGAAGCCGGCCTGCCAGCCTCTGGGCAGGCTCTGCGTGAGCGCCAGTGTTGGCGCTTGCGCAGAGCCTGCCTAGAAGCCGGCCTGCCAGCTTCTAGGCAGGCTCTCCGCAAGCGTCGTTGCCGGCGCTTGCGCAGAACCTGCTTAGAAGCCGGCCTGCCAGCTTCTAGGCAGGTTCTGCGCAAGCGCCGACAGCGACGCTTGCGGAGAGCCTGCCTAGAAGCTGGCAGGCCGGCTTCTAAGCAGGCACTGCGCAGGCGCCAACGTTGCCCCGCCCCTCGCCCCTCCCCAGTCCCGCCCCTCGCCCCGCCCACACCCCCTGACCCCGACTGGCCCCTCCCACTTCCGGCATACCGGATCTTGGGATGGGGCCAGCCCATCTCTGCATTTAACCCAAACATTTTTAAGGCTGTTGCATAACCAAGCAGTCTGTTCTGGTCCTTACACATGCACTGGCCTCCCCACACCACCAGGGAAACAGGGATTGTCTAGGCACTGATTAAGGGAACACACTGGACAGAAAGTATGGAAGAGATTATAATCATGAGCAGACAATAAATGTGGCCTGACAATACACCCCAATAGCTGCATCGTATGAGGCATAAGGGGAAGGGAGCTGAGGAGTGTGATGAGAAGCCCCCAGGCGTACCTGGGCGGCTGGGGAATCATGCACCGACTCAGGGCCTTACCCCACACAAGGGGGTTCCTCCCGTCAATGTCGGCCCCTTAAGGGGGCCCGGTGCAACCGGTAACCATGCCTACCTCACTCCACATGGGACTGAGTCAGACCACTGGTTAGCAAGGAATGACCCTACCAGCCCCTCGCCCTGCACGGAACTGAGGGCAGTCCTTAGGTGTTCTTGCCATGTAAAAGTGCACGGTAATAGACACCTGCTTCCCCACCTCCCCTGCCCCCAGACCACCATGGGTACAGGAAGACTGGTGAGTTGTGCTGGCCTAAATTGGTGAGGATTGTGCTCCGAGTGCCAGAAACTTCTGTTCTTGTTCCTCCTTTTTGGCCGTCTCACTCTCCATCTCACATTCACCTGGCAATGCTGCACGGATCCAAACCCTTCCCAGGTAGGTTTGACAGGCAGAATTTCATGCCAAGAAGCACATCTGTCTTGATTTTATAGCAAACAGAAAATTCTGGTTTTGTAAGGGCCGAATGCTGAGGAACCTCCAACACCTTGAGCTCTGAAGCTGTTTGTGCCGCTCGAGTTTCCTTTCTATGGTAGTTTGAGGCAGGAAGGGGGATGTGCCACACGACCCTTGGAAGCCATCCCCGGCCCCATCAGACCAGGCTTAAGCCCTGCAGGCTCCCATTAGAATCCACAAGCCAATCTATAGGCAAAAAATATTCTGATTTCAGGGAGAAATTCCAGCCCCTCCTCTGTGCTGGTTCATGAAATCAGAAAGTGGAGTGGAACTCTCTGAATATCCTACACATAAAGATAAAATAGCTCCGTATTACTGCGTTCCCTGAAATGTCAAAATACTGTATTATTCAGATGATGTAGTGAGGAAGAATCACAGGGTTTCCGTTTCACAAGGCACAGCAAAGTGCTCTCGTCTCCATCATCTTTTATGAAAATATTAGTGTGAGAGCAACGTGTGGGGCTGCCTTCATTACTCAGGGATGCAGCGCAGACGTTTCTGCCAGCCGGTGCTCCAGGCAGTAGCTGCCCCGACCCCCCTGCGATGAAGGGCATTAAGGGGTTCTGTCTCTGTCGCCCACCACTGGTGGAAACGCAGCACTTCTGTGGTTGCTTCAATCAGAGGAACTGCCAGCCTCAGTCATCAGGTGCCTGGAATGGCCCAGGAAGAGCAGAAGAGGAAGTGTGGAGGAGCAGAGAGAGAGAAATGGTGTGTTAGAGCGAGGAAGACGCTTCTTCTGCATCTGGGAGCAGATTGAAGGGGGTTGTGGAAGCAGCAGCTGGCGAGGGTACTGCCCCTGAACCTGGCCACCAGCTGAGGTCCTGGCGGCCAGGCTGGTCTGCCGCAGCTCAGCACACACTGCCAGGCCCTGCCCTGGACCCATCCAGTGTCATCTGAGTGGCTGCAGCTTGGAGTTCTTTCTCTTGTTGCCTGATCACTTTTTCCATTGATGCCCAAAGCTCTCCTTCTGCCACAATGTGGGGGGTGATTCTGATGGCCACACAATGCTTTTGTGGTGCGCTGAGTCTCTCTCTAGCCCAGACAATGCTGTAGACGCGGCATGTGAGTCTCCTTTGCTTCTTTGTTGGCCACACTGACTGGCTGCACCTCTGGGGTCTGTGGCTTTCTTTCCTCCTTGTGAGTGTCGGGAGAAGAGTAATCCTGGGTTGGTCATCCAGAACTTCAGCGCCCGGTGCCTGTGTCCTCCTCTCGCTCCCTCCTTCCTATTGAACCATAGACAGTTCTTTTGGGCCGAGTTCCCTGGTCTAACTTTTGTGTCTAAAGAACTTAAGCCAGTCCTGAAAAGGGCATGGGGCTGACTGCCATACAAAAACGATAGCTTAAAACCAGAACTGAGTCTACAGCCTTTTCCTTTTAGGAGTCAGTTTTTACATTAGGTTTTAGTATTTGGTCTTAGGCTTAGCTCTGGTTTTAGATTTAGTTTTTCATTCCTGAGTTTTAGAGTGAACTTTAGCTTTTAATTCTCAGTTTTAACCTATAACTTTAGTGTGGTGACAGTTAACAGCTAATTGGCCCCTGCTCAGTGGGATTTTATAGAACGGAGGACCTTTAACCATTGCATCGAAGAGGGAATTGAGGCAGGTGCTGCTTGTTAAACCCTTTTATGATGAGCTAAACCTGCCTCAATTCCCTCTTCGATGCAATGGTTAAAGATCCTCCATTCTAGATGGTCACCCTGCCTGTTACCTGGGCAAGAAGCTGTCTTTCAAGTGGGGGCTCCTCTTTTATTCAGTAGTGGGAGAGTCGCCAGCCCTCCCCACCCCAGCAATGTCTTCTAGTGGTATAGTGTTTCCAGCCATGAAGGCCTTTGCTTGCCTTGTTGGCACCTGGGATGTGGTTCTGGCTGGGCTGCTTCCTTCCTTCCCGTGTCAGGATTACGCTGATAGAGAAACAATGTCCAGCTGCCGTCTCCGTGGCCATCTGTCTCTCTGTCAAGATGTGTAAGGAGGAGTGAGCACCGCAGCCTGAGCAAAGGTGGGCCTGAAGCTCTCGCTGCATCTTCCCAGCTGAACTGGTGGCTCTTGGCAAACCAGACTGTCTCCTCCAATTAAATCCACTGAGCAGGTGCAAAATGTTGTGGGGTGGATTAGCTTCTGAGGAGGCATCTCTAATTCTTGGGGTTTAAGAGTTCAGCCACAGCAGCACACAAGAAATTCCGGGCGTCTGGTGCAGAGGCCTCCATACCTGAAGCCAGCAGTCCATGGGCTGGGAGGGGGATACTGGCTGAGGTGGGTGGAGAAAGGTGGATGGAGGCACAAAGATAAGCAGCTTCATCAGTTCATTCAGTTGATTCCCAATTACAATAATCTGGAAACTGTACAAGCTCTTCCATTTAATGGTCTTCAAACTGGGGTTGGGACCAGGGGGGTTGAACTCCTTCCAGGGGGGTTGCAAACGGTGAGGGACCGGACTACCATCTCCCCCCCCCCCACCCCACAACCACCATGCCATGTGCATGACCGCTAAAATCTGAAGGCTGCATGGTGCCATTCCAGGCAGCATGAAAGCCTGCTCCCCTTGCTGCAGGAGCACTGGGGAAGGTACTACAAAGGAGCCCCAGCAGAGAAGCTGGGAGGCTGGCTGGGGGTCCTGATGCCACCCTTCAGCTCCACTCCCTCCCCTCCCCAGCCTGGGGACACTGGGCCGGACACTGGGCCGTTCAGACTCCCAACCAGCTACCCTTCCATTCTGCAGGGGCTCCTTTGTGGCACTCCACTGGAGCCTCAGAAAGGTAAGGAGGGTTGGGGGGCCTATTTGCCCCCACCCCACTCCCCCCATGCAGGGGTTGCCCCTGGACTCCTCTGTGCAGCTTCTCACAACCCCTCCCTCCAGGGCCCGCGGCCATCATTCTTCACATCGTTCAGGAGGTTACGCTAATTGTGATGGATGCTCTCTCTGCGCTGCTCATGAAGCCCAAATGGAAGGTAATGTGTCTATTAAAGATTCAGAATAGCCCAGCCACCATCTGGCAGGCCTCCCTGGGAGGAGGCGCGGAAGATGGAGAGCCAAGCACAGCACAAGCCGAGCATCTGGCCAGGCTTGGCTGTGTCTGCCCAGCTGGGCCAAACCTGGTTGGAGCGTCTTTGTGGAGCAGACCAAACGGGGGGAGGCACAAGGTGACCATATTCCGGAGAATGGAGGACAGGGTGCCTGTACCTTTAATCATTCCATAGAGGAGGGAACTGAGGCAGGTTTTGCTCATCAGAGAAGGGTTTCTAAAGCTGCACAGATCTTTTTCTCCTAAAACACCCACAAAGAAAGAAGGAGACCAAGATTTGAACCCCCTTTGTTTGGGGCACGTCCTTGTCACTCTTCACAGCTGGTGCTGTTGAGAAGCAGGCAACGAAACAGGAATAAAAGAAGCGTTTCTGAAATGAATCCTGCCCAGCCTGGAGAGTCTCCACTCGGCTGAAACCCTTTGGGAAAAATTTTAACTCTCTCACACAAGTGGAATTATCTCTGCAGAAAATGTGCCACTCAAAATGTGCCACTTTCTGTGGAAAGTGGCAGCAGCTCTTGAAGCAGCGGCAAGTGCGCACCCGAATCCAGAGGGGAGGAATAGGGGGGCTGACCCTCCTGCCTGCCTCCTTTCCTTCCATCCTCTCTGTGCTCCACCAGCTTCAGGGGCCTAACGGGAAGGAAGGAAGGAACAGCAGCACCTGCCAATGGAATCAGATCAGGATTATTTAACGGGCAGAAGAGAAAGAGGAAGAAGAAATCATCATCATCATCATCATCATCAAGTGCCAACTGTGCAAGGAGGCTGAAGAAACAGTGGAACATATCTGCGGCTGCAGAAAGATCGCCCAAACAGACTATCTGGCAAGATACCACCAAGTGACCACCATGATACATTGTGCCGAAAGTACAACCTAGTCACAACCAAGAACTGGTGGGACCACAAACCAGAAAAGATAGTCCAGAATGAACAGGGCAAAATCCTGTGGGACTTCCGTATTCAAACTGACCACCACTCGGAACATCATGCACCAGGTCTGGATAATTGACATTGCGATACCCAGAGACTGTTGGCTTCAAGAGAAAGAACATGAGAAGATCACGCGGTATAAGGACCTACAGATAGAAATTCAGAGAATCTGTGCAAAGAAAGCCACTGTGATTCCAATCATAACAGGTGCTCTTGGAGTGTTTCCATTAAGTCTCCAGGACCGTAATGGGCCTCCAGAAGATCACAACTGCCCAGTTACAAAAAGCAGCCCTCCTGGGAACTTCACATATATTGAGATGACTTTGTTATTCCTTCAGTAGGAATTGAATCACAATCGAGCCAATTCCAGTAAAACACCTGGCAACTGTGGAGTAGTACATCATCATCATTGTCATCCCTGTGTGCTGTGCTGCTGAGCCAGCCCCAAGACCGCCCGGTCCCTGATGCTGCCTGCCGGATCTGCTGCCAATCCCTCCCCTTTCACTGCCATGACGTGGAAAGGGTGAGGAAGTGTGGAGGAGAAGAGAGTGGTGGGCAATACAAAGGGGTCCTCCTCTGCTGACCCCTCTCATTTCCAAACCTGGGCGTGGAACGCAGCAGAGCAGCGGCTGGAGACGTGCCCAAGTAGTGCAGGAGTGCAAGTCATAGAATGAAGGGGCAAAGCCCAGAGGAGGACACGCCAGGGCACGTGTGTCTTGCTGCCTACATGCAGAGCCGTGTACTGTTAGCAGTTGCCGGGGCAACAGGGCTGTCTGTGTGTCCTGTGGTTCCGTGTGTGTGTGTGAGATGCTTGAGAAGATGGACTGCAGGAAAAACGGAGGGGGGAGAAGAGAAAATGGGCAGCCACCCTGGCCAACCCTTTGCTGCTCGCCTCTGGTTTTGGCCATCTGTGTCAACAAGGCCGGACTTGGTGATGCTCCAGCTGAGGCCACTGGTGCTGCTGGGCTGTGAAGCAAGAGATCGGCCAGGGGAACGTACGTGCTGCAGGGGGACTCCTGGCCAGTGTCCACTTTGGTGCCTCCATTCAACGGACAGCACCCTTTGTGAAATGTACTAGCGATGTTGTCTGGGTGAGCCTGCAGGCACAGCAGCCCCTCCGGGCTTCCCTCCCTGCCTGCGTGGCGATGCCTTCATTCCGCTCAGGAATTATATTTTCCCTTTTGCAAATGCCTCCGGCTGGTCCGCAAAATCCATTTCAATTAAAAAACCACAAGAGCAGCATTCAAAATAAAGATAAAACTCCAGTGGTCGCGTAACACCAGCAGCATCCCTGGGAAAGGGGCAGGAGGAGCGCCAGGCACTGGGGCACCAACTGGAGCCCAGGGATGGGGGAGTAGAAGAGCTAGAGGTGAAGCCAGGACCCCTGAACGGATCTCCCCTGTCCACAGGCCCATTTATTCCAGGACATCTCCAGCCTTCTGTCAAATTAAGCACATGAAAGCAATCTACACGGGTGTTTTTAGCTTACCGTATATTTGATCATGTTCTACGTTTCTTGGATGTCCTACATTTTCCTCTATTTTGGTTATGGTCACCCTGCTTTCCCACTGGAGTCAATGGGGCTTACTCCCCCCCCATCTAAGTGAGTGTACTTAGGGTTGAAGCCAGTCTCTGCTGGCTTAGCTGTACCTGCTGAGCAAGTCCCTTCTTGTGTAGCCCCTTGAGTAGTAGGGCCAAACAGTTGCCCTCCAGGAACAGGACCTCCATCTACAAGTTTGCTGGCTTCATTCCAGCTTCCTTCCCCACTCCTGAGTTACCTGGAGGGTCAGGAGTAGAAGGGGGGAGAAGGGTCCACTCAGTGGCATAGGCAGAGGTGGGCAAAGCACTAAGTGCCACTCCGCCTCTCTAGCGAGGCCAAATGGCCCCACAGTGGCGCAGACATCCTTAAACGATGGACAGCCATTTTGACTCCTGCTCTCCCAGAACCCCAATTTCTCTTGACAACCCTGAACTACTTTCTCCTCTAGGGAAACAATCCCCTCCCCCCACAGCCACCTGAGGTGATTTGAGTTGCTCTCTGAGGGGACCAAAGAGGGCACTGGTGGCAGGAATCCCCTCATCTGAGTGTCGTTCTTTCTCCCCCCACAACCACCTGAGGTGATTTGAGTTGCTCTCTGAGAGGACCAAAGTGGGTACTGGTGGCAGGAATCCCTTCATCTGAGGGACGTTCTTTCTCCCCCCACAGCCACCTGAGGTGATTTGAGTTGCTCTCTGAGGGGACCAAAGGGGGTACTGGTGGCAGGAATCCCTTCATCTGAGGGACGTTCTTTCTCCCCCCACAGCCACCTGAGGTGATTTGAGTTGCTCTCTGAGGGGACCAAAGAGGGCACTGGTGGCAGGAATCCCCTCATCTGAGTGTTGTTCTTTCTCCCCCCACAACCACCTGAGGTGATTTGAGTTGCTCTCTGAGGGGACCAAAGGGGGTACTGGTGGCAGGAATCCCTTCATCTGAGGGACGTTCTTTCTCCCCCCACAGCCACCTGAGGTGATTTGAGTTGCTCTCTGAGAGGACCAAAGAGGGCAATGGTGGCAGGAATCCCCTCATCTGAGTGTCGTTCTTTCTCCCCCCACAACCACCTGAGGTGATTTGAGTTGCTCTCTGAGAGGACTGGTGGCAGGAATCCCCTCATCTGAGTGTCGTTCTTTCTCCACTCACAGACACCTGAGGTGATTTGAGTTGCTCTCTGAGAGGACCAAAGGGGGTACTGGTGGCAGGAATCCCCTCATCTGAGGGACGTTCTTTCTCCACTCACAGACACCTGAGGTGATTTGAGTTGCTCTCTGAGAGGACCAAAGGGGGTACTGGTGGCAGGAATCCCCTCATCTGAGGGACGTTCTTTCTCCACTCACAGACACCTGAGGTGATTTGAGTTGCTCTCTGAGAGGACCAAAGGGGGTACTGGTGGCAGGAATCCCCTCATCTGAGGGACGTTCTTTCTCCATTCACAGACACCTGAGGTGATTTGAGTTGCTCTCTGAGAGGACCAAAGGGGGTACTGGTGGCAGGAATCCCCTCATCTGAGGGACGTTCTTTCTCCACTCACAGACACCTGAGGTGATTTGAGTTGCTCTCTGAGAGGACCAAAGGGGGTACTGGTGGCAGGAATCCCCTCATCTGAGGGACGTTCTTTCTCCACTCACAGACACCTGAGGTGATTTGAGTTGCTCTCTGAGAGGACCAAAGGGGGTACTGGTGGCAGGAATCCCCTCATCTGAGGGACGTTCTTTCTCCACTCACAGACACCTGAGGTGATTTGAGTTGCTCTCTGAGAGGACCAAAGGGGGTACTGGTGGCAGGAATCCCCTCATCTGAGGGATGTTCTTTCTCCCCTCACAACCACCTGAGGTGATTTGAGTTGCTCTCTGAGAGGACCAAAGGGGGTACTGGTGGCAGGAATCCCCTCATCTGAGGGACGTTCTTTCTCCACTCACAGACACCTGAGGTGATTTGAGTTGCTCTCTGAGAGGACCAAAGGGGGTACTGGTGACAGGAATCCCCTCATCTGAGGGACGTTCTTTCTCCACTCACAGACACCTGGGGTGATTTGAGTTGCTCTCTGAGAGGACCAAAGGGGGTACTGGTGGCAGGAATCCCCTCATCTGAGGGACGTTCTTTCTCCACTCACAGACACCTGAGGTGATTTGAGTTGCTCTCTGAGACGACCAAAGGGGGTACTGGTGGCAGGAATCCCCTCATCTGAGGGACGTTCTTTCTCCACTCACAGACACCTGGGGTGATTTGAGTTGCTCTCTGAGAGGACCAAAGGGGGTACTGGTGGCAGGAATCCCCTCATCTGAGGGACGTTCTTTCTCCACTCACAGACACCTGAGGTGATTTGAGTTGCTCTCTGAGAGGACCAAAGGGGGTACTGGTGGCAGGAATCCCCTCATCTGAGGGACGTTCTTTCTCCACTCACAGACACCTGGGGTGATTTGAGTTGCTCTCTGAGAGGACCAAAGGGGGTACTGGTGGCAGGAATCCCCTCATCTGAGGGACGTTCTTTCTCCACTCACAGACACCTGAGGTGATTTGAGTTGCTCTCTGAGAGGACCAAAGGGGGTACTGGTGGCAGGAATCCCCTCATCTGAGGGATGTTCTTTCTCCCCTCACAACCACCTGAGGTGATTTGAGTTGCTCTCTGAGAGGACCAAAGGGGGTACTGGTGGCAGGAATCCCCTCATCTGAGGGATGTTCTTTCTCCACTCACAGACACCTGAGGTGATTTGAGTTGCTCTCTGAGAGGACCAAAGGGGGTACTGGTGGCAGGAATCCCCTCATCTGAGGGACGTTCTTTCTCCACTCACAGACACCTGGGGTGATTTGAGTTGCTCTCTGAGAGGACCAAAGGGGGTACTGGTGGCAGGAATCCCCTCATCTGAGGGACATTCTCCCAGAACCCCAATCCCTCTCTGGCCTTAGCACCTGGGTTGGGATGATACAGCTGGGGCTGTGACTGGGGTTCCACTGGTGCTGCACCCTGGGACTGGGTTGTGGGGAGTGATGCCATCTGCCCCAGTACCATTTCCCATGGTCTCTGGCGCCTGGCGAGCCCTGCTTCCTGCAGCCAGGTGCTTGTTGGTGGGGGCGCCTGGTCTCCTCTCTTCCACGTGTCCTTTCTTCCCCATGTGCTCAAGCCATATATCCATGGGGGTAAAGCCATGGAATACTATATTAAAATTGCATTAAGGGTCCACTAGGCAGGTGTAGCGACAACAGACCTTGCATCTCAAGGTATAATAAAAGGTATAGAGCAGTGATTCTCAACCTTCCTAATGCCGTGACCCCTTTATAAGTTCCTCATGTTGTGGGGACCCCCAACCATAAAATTATTTTTGTTGCTACTTTATAACTGTAATTTTGCTACTGTTATGAATTGTAGTGTAAATATCCGATACGCAGGATGTATTTTCATGGTTACAAATGAAATGTGTGTTCTAAGCACACATTGAACACAATGGGATTTATTTCAGAGTAGGCACGCATAGGATTGGGCCCTGAGGCTGCAATCCTATCCACATTTACATGGGAGTAAAGGTCCCCTGACTATAATGGGATTTATTTCAGAGTAGGCATGCATAGGATTGGGCCCTGAGGCTGCAATCCTATCCACATTTACATGGGAGTAAAGGTCCCCTGACTATAATGGGATTTATTTCAGAGTAGGCATGCATAGGATTGGGCCCTGAGGCTGCAATCCTATCCACATTTACATGGGAGTAAAGGTCCCCTGACTATAATGGGATTTATTTCAGAGTAGGCATGCATAGGATTGGGCCCTGAGGCTGCAATCCTATCCACATTTACATGGGAGTAAAGGTCCCCTGACTATAATGGGATTTATTTCAGAGTAGGCATGCATAGGATTGGGCCCTGAGGCTGCAATCCTATCCACATTTACATGGGAGTAAAGGCCCCCTGACTATAATGGGATTTATTTCAGAGTAGGCATGCATAGGATTGGGCCCTGAGGCTGCAATCCTATCCACATTTACATGGGAGTAAAGGCCCCCTGACTGTAATGGGATTTATTTCAGAGTAGGCATGCATAGGATTGGGCCCTGAGGCTGCAATCCTATCCACATTTACATGGGAGTAAAGGCCCCCTGACTATAATGGGATTTATTTCAGAGTAGGCATGCATAGGATTGGGCCCTGAGGCTGCAATCCTATCCACATTTTACCCTTGTTCTGAGCACTTACCAAGCCTGTATTAATCTGGCCTCTGGTTAAAGACTTGCAAGGCTTTGTGCAAACTAACATGACTTTCCCTTTAAACTGTTCCCCCCACCCCAGGAAAGCGGCAGGAGAGACAGGAGGGCCTGAGTCAAGAGGACAGCCGTGTGCAGAGAGGGTCTGGTGCAAAGGTGCATACAAAAGGAGGCTCCACACAGCGCTCCCTTCTTCAGTCGGGGCTTTGGGAGCTGATCTGGGTCTGCCTCCAGCTGTTGACTGGAACTCTAGGCTCCCTCCTTCCCCAGTCAGGCTCGCCGTCAGCTGCAGCTGAGGCTGAGTTTGCCCCACAAGTTGACACCCGCCTGGCCTCTGGGGTGAGAAAACAGGGTGGGGAGGGAAGGTCTGCAGGGAGGAAGGGGCACAACTTGCACCGTCCAGGTTTTCTCGACTTGCTTCTGAAAAGGGTTTGCTTGTGGTCTGCTTCACGTCACCCTCTGACTCCCTTCCAGCAATGCTGGATGTTTTGATTTCAGTATCAGTTAAAATAAAAACTACCTCAAATGAAGTGCAGAAGGGCTGCTGAGCCTGGGAATTACATTTCATGCTGTGACCCTGCCAAGGGTGGAGGAAAGCTTCCAAGGGGGCTGGTGCCAGGAGGGAATGGGAAGGTCTGAGCCCAGAGAGAGAGGGAAGGCCTGGGAGATGCTGTGCCAAGAAGTCAGGCACAGAAAGGGCCGGTTCGGGATCCTGCAGAGAGAGACGGATCCAGAGCTATGGCTCTGTGGTTCTTGCAGAGGCTACACCAGGGAAACCCAGGAAAAGAAGGACCTGCCAGGTTCTCTTTCTGCACCTTCAAAGCCAAGGCCTTATGGAGCCCACTTTGGGATGGTTTGATGCTCCCAGGTTTGTCGAGGCTCCCCCAGACTTCTTAGATCTATTAAACTGTTTGCAGAAGGAGGAGCTGTTTGGGGTCTGGTTCTCCCCCCAAAAAAAGTGAAATTCTTGATTAAAATAGCACTTGTGCAGTATATATCTTTTCACAAAGGTTCATTTTTAATAGATTATAATTTATAATCACTTTCAAAATGAACCAAATGGTGACCCACGAGAGTAGCGCCCCTTTTGCAATGCTCTTCCCAGCCAAGATGGTGTCTACATTAACAGATATCCAGTTTTTAAGGATATCCAGGAATAAAGAGCTATGGGGTACGACCTGTCCTCACCATCTGAATATACTGTGCCCATCTCCTCTGCAACCATCCCCCAAACGATGGAACAGGAATGCAGCACTTGCATGTACATGAAACAAGTGTGTGAAGGTGAAAAACCTCACGCAGTCTCCTTTCTCTCCCTGACAGAGAGTAGGAAAACAAGATCGAAGGAATCCAAACCCTGTGCATGGACAGACATGGCTGCAGCTCATCCAGACCAGGTAAAGGATGTTTGAAGAGGACACCTTGGTGTAGCTAAGGAGATCTAGCTGGTAGAAGTTGCTGTGGACAACAAGCTTTAGAGGTGCAACAATCTGTGCTTGACTCTAGTGGTCAAAAATTTGAAAACCTCTTATTTATATATATAACTAGCAAAAGGCATACCCGCGTTGTGGGAGTAACTTCCCCATACAACATCCCCCACGGTGCATCAACAACCCATGCGCAACCTACCCCCAGGTACAACATTCCCCTGTGCGCAACTTCCCCCATGCCAATCATTCCCCATGTGCAACTTTCCCCATGCTCATCATCCCCCCATGCGCAACTTCTCCCCACCTGCAACATTCCCCCGTGTGCAACTTCCCCCGTGCGCAACTTCCCCCAATGTGCAACTTCCCTCCATGAGCAACTTCCCCCATGCGCAACTTTCCTACATGCACATCATTCCCCCATGCGCAACTTCCCCCCATGCGCAACTTCCCCCATGCGCAGCATCCTTGCCAGTGCAACCTCTTCCTCCGAACAACATCCCCCAGTGCACCAGGGTCTGAGCACCAAATTGGCTGGATGTTGTTCAGTCTCCCATGTTAAGTATAGGAGAGAAACACGTTGCCCCCTTTTCAGCCCCTGAAGGGTTAAATTTCTGCAGATGGTTCTTGGTGGGTGTTCAGGTGACAGAAGGAACTCCCAGAATTCCATGCTTCAGGCCCAGCAGTTGGGGCGGAATGTTGCTGAGTCAGCAATTCTCAATGCAAAGTATAGGGAGGAAAACGCGTTGTGCCCCTTTTCACCCCCTTCCGGTTGGAATTTCCGAAAACCGGTTCTTAGTGCACCCCTCCCTCACGGAAGGAACACCCACCCCAAATTTCACGCTCCTAGGCCCAGCGGTTTTGGCAGGGCGGTGATGAGTCAGTCAGTGAGTGAGTAAGTCAGTGAGTGAGTGAGTCAGTCAGTGAGTGACTTCTCTTTTATATATAGATAATATTGTCATGTCATATATTACTGGAAAGATTCTCTAATGCAGAATGCAATAAAATAAGTGTATTGAAATATCTGTATTCTATCAAAAGGTATGGCCAACTCACCAGAAATTGCCTATGGAACAAGTGGATTTCTTTCCAATGAAAGAAAACTGACCTCTGAGACTCACTGCATTCAGAGCCAACGAGATGTAATCAGGATGCTATAAATAACTAATAATATAGTACTGAAATGATAAGGAGTTGCTCCCACTTCCCTATATCATAACACAATTAGCCCTGCTAGCTGGGTAGAAAAGCACTTTCTTGTATCCCCAAATCCTTCCTACTCTAAGGTTCCTTGAAAAAGCCCCACTGATCTGCCTCTGCCCCCTGCATTCCCTCCATTTCAGCTCTGCTGAAATTCTTCAGACTCTGTTGTGTGTGGATGTTGGGGGTCGGCGTCCCCCTGTGTAGTTTAAGGGTGACATTGTCCATCTCTTTCTTAGAGGAAGGAAGAACGCAGATCTTCCTCCTTTCCCCCTCGGCCTGCAGGCCTGACCTTGCTAAGAGGGCACTTCTCCTTTCTCCTTCAGATCCCCATTTCATTTGCAGCGATAGCCCTGCATTTCAGTAGTGAAGAGTATGCGCTGCTGAGTCCAAGCCAGAGGCACCTGTATGAGGAGGTCATGTTGGAAAATCACAGAACTGTGATCTTTGTAGGTAAGGAGGAATTTTTGGGTCCCTAATGTATGGATGCTCTGAATATGAACCTCTTCCCCAGTGGTTATTGCCAAGGGGACTTGGTGATCAGGCTGCATGAAATGGGCATGGCTGCTGCTACTCTGCTGTCCCCACATTCTCCCCTTTAGGCCAGCCCTGAACTGAATCTCTTGAAGAGGAGGGTAGCCCCTCAAACAGGTATTGTGCCGAGACTGTCAGAGAGCAATCCTGTCCCCTGCTTAGTCCAGCACAAGTCCTGTGCTGGCCTGGGAGTGTTGCTAAAGTGCCCAAAGGCACATCTGCATGATTTCGAGGGCAGTTAGGCCAATGCGCAGACAAGCGCCACCATCTGCACGCCACTGAAGGAATGGGGAGATGGGTAAGTTGTGCTGGTCTTGGTTGGTTAGGATTACACCCTAAGAACTAAGTTTGTCAGAGCTGGATGTTCTCCAAGTAAAGACCCATGTGGCAGACCCATGAGTAAAGACCTTATGGTGGCAGTTTGCAGGTGTGAGTGCATCACAGCCAAAGACTGGAGGCGCTCCAGGCATTTATGCTTTGGGCGTGTTTGTCTTGGGCAGCCCCTGCTATGAACCTAAGCTACTCCATCTTGAACGTCTTACCCTGTAGAGAGGCAAGTTGGGAGGTGCCATCTGTCTCTGAGACTAGCTGAAGGTGTGAATAGCCTGCAGGCATGAAGCAAGAGCAAAAGTGCCTGCTGGATCTCTCAGAATGGTCAGTAAAGCTTATTGCCCTCAACTGCCAATTGAGGCTTGCTGGGTTGCATCACCTCGCAGACAAAGAAACTTGTAGAACAACCCAGAAGGTTCAGGAAGGCCACCAGGCTGGGCCCAATCATGTGGATGCATCCTGACTGCATCCCAAAATTCAAATTGGTATTCAGTATCTCCAACTATTATAAAATACCTGAGGCTTAAGCGAGAGGGGGATTCCTTTGTGTGAAGCTGGAGGAGTCAAGCGCTCACAGCACACAAGATGCAGCCTGTGGGACTACCCGCACTGGGAGGGGGCCTAGTCCTTTGGACTATATTCTTTTGCTGCACTATATTCTTTTGACATCCATGCTAAGGTAGGAATCAATGTATTAGAGAAGGAGCGAGCTTTTATTGTTTTGAACTCTGGGTTTTTCTGTACTTGTGTTTTGTCTTACTGGTGTGATGATTTGGCTTCCCAATAAACTTTACTTCTATTCCACACCAATGTGGCTGTGTCACTACTTAAGGTAATCCAAACAACGGACCCTCTAGGGGAGCAGGTGTTGAAGCTGACTTAGGAAGTGGTCTAAAGTCAACTTCAACTTGCATCTCCATGCCTCTGAGCGAGTGCAGAGTGCTAAGTGATAGACCCTGGCACTTAAAGAGGCTTTTTCAGGACCTCTGACTTAATGAGTACAGAGGCAACCCGGGTCTGAATTGAAATCCAATCAGACCAGCACACATGCGTACATGTGCTATGTACACCTCTCCAAACATTTGTGTGTAGAAATTGGTGGAGACTGGAAAGGCAGGCCTTACCTGTGTAAGTACTGTGCAAGCACTGTGTAAGTGTGTGATCAAAGAACGGGTATCTTGGTTCATTTTTGTTATCACTACGTACCTGTCTCTGGAGCTTGTGTTTTAACGATGCATGTGCAGATCTATGTGTATGTTTGTGTATGTGATGAGAGGAAAAGATCTAGAAACCTCAGCTTCCTTGTCTTGGATGCTTTGCGTATCTGTCTGCCTTGTTGCTGTGATCTTTCATCTCTTCCGGGGCATTCAGGAAGCACCCCCATTTTGAATCAGTGCCAGTCAGTATATCAAGCCAGAACTCAGGACTGGTAACCACTTGCTGGTCCTCACCTTCCCAGCCTCCTCCCCATTTCTCTCATATCGAAGAACCAAAAGCCAGTGGTCCAGCCAGTTATTGCCCAGCGCATGGCAGTGGGGCCAAGTCCAGTGATAGCAACTCTGTGCCCTGGATTCTTTGCCGGAGAATGCAGGCTGAAATAGACACTCCAGAGCACCCCTCAATCCAACGGGCTCACATTGATCCTTCCCAGAGCAAGTCTTCTGTTGTGGGAAGTGAACCCATTCCTATTAAGATTGATTGTTGGCTAACAGTGTTTTGGGGACCCGGATGACTGTACAACCACTGAGGCTGCAATCCTAACCTTCAGTTAGACTGGCATAAGTCCCAGCATTAAGTCCCTTGCTGGAACTGGCTATGTCACTAGATCAGACAGGTGAGTTAGGCCAGTATAACTGGTTAGAATGGCGACCTGTCCAAATTAAACCACTTTTGAGCATCTGCTGCCTTGTGTAGATCTTTATCCTGGGAACTGGGGAGGGGGGTTCAGGAGGACCATAGCCATGATTCAGAAATCCCCATTAGATTCCCTGCTCCCTTCCTGATTCAGGGGCACGTGGGTCATGGACATCACAGTTCCCCCACTGGCTGCAGTTTCTGCCTTGGGCCTTAAAGCATTTCTTTATTTATTTCCCTAAAAGTGCCAGGAGTGTGGAATGACCTTCACTCTGAGTGGGAGTCTTAAGACACACCAGAGAATCCACACAGGAGAGAAGCCCTATAAGTGCCAGGAGTGTGGAATGACCTTCACTCTGAGTGGAGATCTTAACATCCACCAAAGAATCCACACAGGGGGAAAACCATATAAGTGCCAGGAGTTGGAATGACCTTCACTCAGAGTGGCATTTTAAGATCCACCAGAGAACCCACACAGGGGAGAAACCCTATAAGTGCCAGGAGTGTGGAATGACCTTCACTCAAGAGTCGGCAGCTTAAGAGACACCAGAGAACCTGCACTGGAGAGAAACCCTGTAAGTTTCTAGAGTGAGGAATTCACTGTATTTATATTGTTAGCCTTAAACGCCACGAGAAAACCCACAAGAGAGAAACCCTGTAAGCGTTGGGAGTATGGAAAGTCAGAGTGGTGGTCTTAGCAGCCATCAGACCCTCCTCTCAGGAGTGAAACTTTATACAGCCCATGCGTTTTAACCTTGGCTTTGTGGTTTGCCTGGATCTTTGGAGAACGCCTTTTGTCTCTTCACTGTTTGTGTGGAGATGAAGTTCTTTCTTTTTTCCTTTAAAATAAAAAATAAAATGAAATTTACATTTGTCCCAACTTTGCACAAATCCAGTACAAATACTTCCAAATCATGAACCGTCAGCTTACCAGACCTAAGTGACACACACTCTCAAGGTGTGTATTAGGGAATGCTATGCCCTGTGCCATCCCCATTAGGGAATGTTATACTGCCCTAATACTTCCCTTATAAATGCTTGTCTACACTTTTGCTTTTTTCACAGTCAAAATAAAGCTCTGAAAAGTTGAGTCCTAAACTGTGGTGCAAACATTCCCCCCCCCCAAGGCAGATTATACCAGTCCTATTTGTATCCTCAGAAAGCACAGCTGGAGAAACTGACCCCAAAGCACTGAAGGGGTGCAAGGAGTGGCTGCTCCACATCCCGGCCAGTTTCGAATCAGCAGCGTAGGGTTGTTGCTTGTTTAATAAAGGTCTGTGGATGAAGGAAAGGATTTGGATCCAGTGGAGTTGGGTGATTCTTGTGGCCACTGCTGGTGCCCAGGAGTGCCAAGAGAGAAACTGCTTGTATCCTGTGCATTGGCAGAAGAACAGGCTTGGAGATCCCACAATGCCTCGTCTGGTGCATGTTTGGGGGTGTACAGGCATTGTGGGATTATCTCTCCAAGTTTGCAAGTTTGCCAGTGTAAAATATTCTGAAATATCCTAAAATATTTGTGAGACACTGGATATTGAGGTGCCATTGGGTCTGTAAAACCATTCTTTTCAGATACAGTGGTACCTCTCATAACGTGCATATTTGAAATGCGCGCACAGGCCGGGTCCCCTTGGCCAATCAGAGGCTGTGATTGTGATGGGCTGGGAGGCTCATAACAGCGTCTGATTTGCCAAGAGGCAGGGGAGGATCTTCTGCCTTCCTTTGGGCCCAATCCTACTGGTGGGATAACTAATGGTTCAGAGGGATTGGTCCCAAACTCACAACCAGTCCAAACCGGCTGCTGCCCACCTCCGCCTCACATAACAAGCATTTCACTTAAGTATAAATTTGCAAGAAATCTTGCTTCACATTACAAGTTCCACTTCACTTAACATGCAAGTGTGCTATGGGCATGCGTGCTATGCAGCCCTAATGCTCCGTGCAGAGACTCTTTAAAAGGGCTGCCGGCCAGCACTGCTGTCTCTAACTGCTTTCAACTTGGGGGCAGTTGTCTGGAGGTGCCAGAGGCAGCTGCCTCTAACTGCCCCCAAGTGCTCCCACTGGCCACCTTGAATCTCCAGCAGCAGCCCAGATAAGCCTCCCAGGAAAGTGTCTTTGATTGCAGCCTCCTAACTATGTCTACTCAGAAGTCAGCCCCGTTGTGTTCAATGGGGCTAACGTGTCTTTAGGATTGCAGCCTAAGTAGACTTCATAGGGTCCTGCACACTGAATGCATGTTTTGAATTCAATTCCAGTGTTTTGTCATCATTTTTACATCCAGTTCATATTTTTATATGAATATTTTGGGGGTTGTGGAACCAATCATCTGAGTTTTCATTATTTCCTATGGGAAAATCTGTTTCACGTAATGTTTCACATAACAAACATGCCTCCAGAACAAATTAAGCTCTTTATGTGAATCACCACTGTTTGTTGATTTCAGAGGCTTATTAATGGACAGAGATGTCTTCAAAGATTTTCCAGTATGGGAACCTGAATAGATCAAGAACATCCTTTTTGCATCCCAAAACTCATCCCAAAAGACTCACCTGCTTTGCATCCGCCAGTCTGCCGGGTGCTGATCAATATCGAAGCATTGACATTCAGAGGGTGGCCAGTTGAAAATCTTTGTGACTTGAGGAAGCAACTGAGCATGGATCACTCCTAACCCTCCTTCCTCCCTGATTCGTTCCCGCTTTTGTATCTGTTTAACAAATCTAAGCACATACATGCTCTCAGCACCATATCTGAACCCACAGCCACATCAATTAAGGTTTCCTGCCTTTTGGGGGGACCATTAGGAAGCACCTACAGAGCTTCACCCTGGTGTGCAAGTGGTCCTTACAGAGTCAGTGTTGGAAGCTGGATCAAATCGGAAGGGTGTCTCCATTTTGCTCCCAACACCTGAATGGCTGCAAAGAAAATGGGGAGGGATTGCTTCTGTGCCATGGTGAGGCTCCCTACAAAACATAGCGCTTTGCACCCCACTAGCTATGCCACTAGATGAAGACAACTTCTAAAAATAAGGCTGCAGTCCAACAGCATGTTGCTGGGAGTAAGTGCTGTTGGTCTCAATGGGTCGTACTTGCTTAGGACTGCACTCCAAAAAAGGAATTCAAGAAAGGACTTTTCTTGATTGGCAAATGGAATTGGCATTCTGTGTTACTGCTGTGGATAGGCTCAGGGCCCAGTCCTAAGGGGCTGCCCCACTGTCACCAGGAGTGGACAATGGGGAGCTGCCAGTGTGTCTTCTGGAGCCCATGTTTTCCCAGCACTGGTGACCTGATGGAACAGGGTGACCAATGAAGGAAGCAGGGGGGGTCGAGAGGAGGAAGGGGGCAGAATGGAGGAAGGTCAGGGCAGAAACTAGGCAAGAAGGGGGAGGAATGGGGTGAGGAGGACATGGGAGGTGCTGGATCTGGTGGCAACGGTGCACATCCCCTTTTTCTCCTTGGACTTGCTCAAGATAAAGGTCTGAGGATTCCACTGCAGGGTGACAGCCTTACTGGCTTAAGCCTCCAAAGTCTTCTGCTCTGCCCGCTGCTGCACCAAAGGGAGGAGAGCAGAGGTGGGCAGCAGCCGGTTTGGACTGGTTGTGAGTTTGGGACCAATCCCTCTGAACCATTAGTTATCCCACCAGTAGGATTGGGCCCAAAGGAAGGCAGAAGATCCTCCCCTGCCTCTTGGCAAATCAGACGCTGTTATGAGCCTCCCAGCCCATCACAATCACAGCCTCTGATTGGCCAAGGGGACCCGGCCTGTGCGCGCATTTCAAATATGCACGCTGTAGGATGGGTTCCCCATGTCCTCCCTTCCTCAGGGCCTGGATGGTGGCCCCTTGCACCCTCCCTGTCCTTCCCCGGGCCTCTGCTGGCTCCTGGGGGCCTCTCCCTCCACCCCCATCCTTCCCTGTGCCTCTGCTAACTTCCCCCCTCCTGCTGCCACTCCTGACCTCCCTTGGGCCTGCGGAGCATGCTGACATCCTCTCCCGCCTCTGCCCACCACCCCACCTTCCCTGGGACTTCTCCCTCCCCCCAGTCCTTCTACAGGTCTCCCCCTCCCCTATCTTTACCCATCCTCCCCCACCAGCCGCTTCTCTGCGGCCCCCTCACCCCCACACCTCCACTCCTGACTTTAAGGGACCACCTCTGCCCAAGCTAAGACCTCCCCTATCTATCTATCTATCTATCTATCTATCTATCTATCTATCTATCTATCTATCTATCTATCTATCTATCTATCTATCTATCTATCTATCTAATCTATCTATCTATGGAAGCCTGAAGCCTGGGCAAAAGGAGGACAAGGAAGATTTTCTCCAGGACATGTCCTCCTTATTAAAGTTAAAGTCTTTATTGTATGTTAAAGTTATTTGCATGCTCCTGTGTGATCCTATGCATTACTCAGAAGTAAGCCCATTGAGTTCAGGGTGTATTCCTGCATGCATAGAAATAAATTACACTGAAGTCAGGGACTGAATTCTGATTGATGTGATCACACCTGATACAAAACAAATTTGGTAAACTAAGGGTTAAAATGGTCATTAGGACATAGTGAACCGGTTGTTAAAAAGTGTGCTGCGCACCCCACTGCTTAAGGGGCTGAAAAGGGGTGCAACGTGTCTTTGTCCTCTACTTAATACTGAAGATTGACTGATCAACATCCAGCCCATTTGGTGCCTGGGGCCTGATGCACTGGGAGGGATGTTGTGCATGGGGGAATGGTGTGCATGGGGAATGTCGCGCATGAGTGGTTAATGCACATGGGGATGTTGTGCATGGATGTTGATGTGTGTGGAATGTTGATATGCCCCCTGTGTCGTGCACGGGGGACGATGCGCAGGGGGAAAGATGCACATGGGGGGATGTTGCACAAGGGGAATGATGCGCATAGGGATGACGCGCATGTGGGTTGTTACACATGGGATTTTGATATGCATAGGGGATATTGCACGTGGGGTGATGATACGCATGGGATTTTGTTGCAAATGGGGAGATGATGCGCAATAGGGGGTGGCACATGGGGTTTTTTTACTCCCACAAGGCAGATACATTTTGCTAGTTAGATGTATATTTTTAATTGGCTGCATTTTGTTTTTACATCCAGTTTCAGTCATAAGATTTCAGTTTAGTGCCGATTCCAGCTTCTTTATTACCCTCTTCCGATCCCGATTCAGCGGTTCTGCTTCCCTCTATTCTTCCTCCCTGCAGTATTTTGCTTGGAGAGGGACCCGTCTTCCCCACCGGCTTCCACACGGTATCATTTCTCTCAGCTCCTTCACATCAGTTACAACGAGGAGGCTCCGGCTTTACGAGCTTGTATTTCTTCATTACTTCCTTCCAGATTTTGATTCAAAGTCTTCTGCATTCTTCTCTTACACAATCATATTATTTGAGTCGGAGTCACGGCTCATTGAACAGACTCACAACACCCTCTTTCTCATCTCTCATCTCATTCAGTTGGATGGATGTGCCAAAGGGACACGTCCTTTTCCCATGTGGGGCATTTTCATGAGTTACTCAAGAACTGGGCAGACCCCCTTCATTCCTTTGTTAGTTTGGTGCCTGTTTCGTCCCCATGTGAATTAAACCCCATTTCTCCACTCCTGGCCGGCTGCTCAAGTCTGTTCTTACCAACGTTGCTCGTTGACGTGACTCTTATTGTGCCACCTTTGATTTTTTAAATGCTTTGCTAAATTTAAATTTTTCTCATCTGCCTTCATGTGCTTTGTTTGGTGTATGTTATTCTAACCGGGGAACCTTTTTCTCAGAGCTGTCCGTGTGCAGGCGTCGGATTCTTCCCCTGCGTCTCAGGATTGGACCTGACCGGCTGCAGCGTTGGAACAGCTTGACTCATTTATTCATCAAACCACGAGTGGAATCAGGCCAGGACCCTGGAGGACGGAGCGGGCGGGCGGGGGGGAGGAATGAGTAGTTTGAGGGGAGGGGCGTCCTTAACTTGTTCATCACTCATGCAATGAGGGAGCTCTGAAGTCCTCACATGGCAAAGGAGGCAGTGGGTGTCCTGGGGGTAACTCTTTGCTTGTTGTTTTTGTGGGTGAACCTCACCATATGTTTTGTCTGGGCTCAGGTCAAGGAAACTACAGCGGTGCCTCACATAACAAGTTCAATTTGTTCTGGAAGCATGCTTGTTATGTGAAATGCTCTTTATGTGAAGCGGAGTTTCCCATAGGAAATAATGGAAACTCAGACAATTGGTTCCACAACTCCAAAAATGTTCAGATAAAAATATTAACTGGATGTAAAAATGATGACAAAACCCTGGAATTGAATTCAAAACATGTATTCAGTGTGCATGATCCTATGAACTCTACTTAGGCTGCAATCCTAAAGACACTTTCCTGGGAGTAAGATCCATTTAACAGAATGGTGCTTACTTCTGAGTAGACATGGTTAGAAGGCTGCAATCCAAGACCCTTTCCAAGTGTCTCCCCCTTTCTCCTTCTCTTCCTTCTGAGCCTCTCTCTCTCCTGCTCCCTTCTGCCTGCCCTGAGCTGCTTCCCTCTTCTCCACTGCTCTTCTCTCCCTCCGGCCACAGGAGGAACACGTGGTAGTGTTGCTTTCACTGTGGGCAGCGTGCTGGGCAGCCCTGATGCTTTTTGTAAGGGCTGCCAGCCAGAGCATCAGTGGTGGGCTCCAGCAGGTTGGCACCTACTCTATAGAACCGGTTCTTAATGAGAGATTGGACATATAAGTTTAAAAATAGCCATTTAAAAGTGGCTGCCGGATGGGCAGAGAATCGGTTGTTAATTTCTTTCAATCGCATCAATGCAGAGCATCTGTCCCAACTGCCAACAAGTGTGCTTGTTAGGTGAAGCAACACTTGTTATGTGAGGCAGAATCCTAGAGAAATGTTTGCTTGTTATGTGGATCACTTGTTAAGCGAGGTCCCACTGTAAGTGAAAAATCTCATCAGGACAGCCCAGGAGAGCCAGACCAGCACCTTCCGGGAGGGTCAGTGGCCAGCTTGGCCTTTTGATACATTTCCATTCCTCTTGAAAGTCCTCTCCAGAAGGGTCTGCAGACTGGAAAGAGAGAGGGTCTCTTCATTTCCTGCAACCCAGTTTTGGGGGAAAGCTGTAAAGGACATTCATTCATTCATTCATTCATTCATTCATTCAGCGAAGGCAAATACATTAGACTTATGGTAAATCTATGAAAAAAGGCAGGCAGGGAGTCCACTGAAGTCCTCAGAGCAGAGGAATAGATCTCACTTGCGTTGCTGATTGAGCCTCCACCTGGCAGGAGATGCTACCCTCAACCTCACTCCATGGGAACATTTCCTGCCCAGGAGGCCAGTCCCTCCAGCAGGGCAGAATCTCCCCAGCCGCTTCTTCCCATCTTTGGAGCAAAGGGTTCTCTTCTTCCATCCCCCACAGGATGGCTGTGGTCCCTTTTGGGAAGCGCTTTCCCTGCTTTGAAAGCACCACACAGAAGAAACCTGCAGACTCAGTGAGGTGCAGCTACAGTGATTGTCCCCATGTTTGCTAGTTGTTCAGAGGATGTTGTGTGTGTGTTTTGCAAAGCGCTCCCGAGTCTCCAGGCACAGCTACTGTTGGGCATCAAACACATGCAAACCCAGGCGGTGCCTGCAAAATATGTTGCTTGTCTTCTTAAAAGGAGGCTTCAGCTGCAAAGGGGGCAGCCACGTCTCCGTCTCCAAGCTTTTGTCAATGCACACTTGGAAACCATCCAGGCAACCAGTGACAGATCGGCTCGCTCTCTCTCTCTCTCTCTCTCTGCCACTCCAGGTGTGTGTGTGCGTGTGTGTGATGCCAGTGTCTGCACTGTCCCTTTTAACTAAGAAAGAGGAGTAGCAGCTCAGGCTGTCAGGCACGTGGGTGGAGATGATGATCTTCCCGGTGAATGGAGCACTTGGGGTGCAAAGGAATGAGGCATGATAGAGACACACAAACATGGGTTGCATTTGGGAGGAGAGGCCGTAAAGCTGTGATTTTCAGCCAGTGTGCTGTGGCACGCTGGGGTGCCAAGAATGGCACCTTTGGGCCTCTGATGGTCTTTTGGGTGCTTGCCAGCCCATCCCGGAAATAAATGTGCTGGGGGATGTGTTTCCAGCCTGACGCCCACTTCTCAAAATGCTGGTGTGCGCAGCGTCCCCTTTTGTGGCTCCAACAACAGGCACTTGGGCAACCGCAGCAGCTCCATTCAGTGGCAATTGACTTCAGGGTGCCCTTTTCAGCCGACTCTTCCACAATGCTGATGAAGCATTTTGTTGCAGGTACTGCCAAGTGGGAACGCCTCGAGGAGACCACACTGTCTTGCACTGAGCCCCTCCGGCCTCCCTTCCTTGGTCCCCTTGGCTTTGCAGGAGCTGCCCTCGCACAGTCCTCCAAGACTCCTCCAAGACTCCTCCGCATTTGCCTTGACCACAAAGCCCCACAAAATGTAGGACATCCAAGAAAAATGTGGGACACAGCAAAAGAAAAACTGAAAATACTCCTCTAGATTGCCTTCATGGAGTTCATTTAAAAACTACAGCACTTATTAGAAATTTAAAACTATGACATGCCATTGATTGTATCTGTTTACTAATGACAAGAAGGCCGCCTGCTACCTGCTCACAAGGAGGACAATGACAGTTTTCCAGGACACAAAGAGCACAATCCTAACCATGTCTACTCAGAAGTAAGCCCCATTGTGTTCAGTGGGTCTTACACCCAAGAAAGTGTCTTTAGGATTGCAGTCAAAGCTCAATAAAAGCACATGCCCTCGAGGGAGAGGGGGAGGGCATATAGTCACCCTGTTGCAGGGCCATGCCTAGAAAGGGATGCGCCACCTCCTTGTGGAGTCTGTGATGTTGCCCCTCCAATGGTCTGGTGACCAATTTCCTTCCTTCCTTCCTTCCTTCCTTCCTTGCTTTCTTGCTTTCTCTTCCTTCCTTCCTTCCTTGCTTCCTTGCTTCCTTGCTTCCTTTCTTTCTTTCTTTCTTTCTTTCTTTCTTTCTTTCTTTCTTTCTTTCTTTCTTTCTTTCGAGGTGTTGTGAGTGCCCTTTGAGGGAAAGGCAGAATACTAATCCATTCAGTCAGTCAAAGGGCCTGTGATCCTACCTGCATTTACACAGAAACAATTGAAATACATAAGCATCAAAACAATTTGAACAGGAAAGAGGAATAAGTCATGCTTTGTTCCCAGCCCTGAAAAATGCAACTCAGAGAGTAAGGAGCCAGTTGGGATTCACAGCTGACGTACCCTACAATCCAGAGTAACTACGGGAGCATGTAAGAGACATTATGTGCACCTGTAGTTACTGCACCACTTAGTGAAACCTATGGGAAATTCATATTGCAATCCTGAGTAAATTGTTCTTACACCAGAACAAGAACTCCCTGTAGTTACTCAGGATTGCGCCCAATGATACTTCTACTAGTTACAAGGTGTATAAGAACAGGTTGACTGGCAGTGCTTGAGAAAATTGCTGCCTCTGTGCAATTTTGGTTTTAATTTGAATTTTTTAGGTTCTTTAGATTTTATTTTAAATCTGTTTTTGTTGTGTTGGTTTTTGTTTTAATTCTGATTTCATTTTCGTTTCTAAGTTTATAAAAACTTTTTTTATTATTTTTATTTTAATTTTTTATTTTTTTCTTTTCTTTATATTTTTCTTTTTATTATTCATTTTAGAAGCTTTTAAGAAGTTTTTTCCCATATTAGTTCTTAGTCCTGCCCCACACCTATTTTAGGATTTGTTTTTAGTCAAAGCAGTTAAACTATGCTGTTAACTTATGGTATTGAAGCATAGTTGAAGGTTAAAGTTTATGGAGTTAAACCTCTCCCCTGTAAGAAACACGTAGGGAACATGTCTGCAAAAATCAATATCAGGAACAACATACTCCAGACACTAAGAGGATCAAGCCGGGGAGCCTCAGGTGCTATTCTCAGAATATCAGCACTAGGGTTGGTCGACCCCACAGCAGAATACTGAGCCCCTGTATGGCCACACTACTAAGTTCGATGCCAGACTAAGGGCAAAATCCAGAGTAACTACAGGAACATGTAAGAGACATTATGTGCACCCATAGTTACTGCACCACCTAGTGAAAACCTATGGAAAATTCATATTGCAATCCAGAGTAACTTGTCCTTGCTCCGGAGCAAGGACTCCCAGTATTTACTCTGGATTCCACCCTAAAGGAAACCATGAAATTTTATTTTGTATAAGATCTACTCCTACTTACTGGTTCCCTGTTTTGAGCCACATAGCACCACCAGCTCTGCAAAGTCAGGATGCCTGTGGCTGCAATCCTAAAAACACTTTCCTGGGAGTAAGATCCATTAAACACAATGGAGCTTACTTTTGAGTAGACATGGTTAGGATTTGCTCCTTAGTGAAGGAATAGAACAAAACTGTGGGTGTGCGTGCTGATCTTCCCATCTATCAACTGGCAGGCTTCAATCCAGGAATCCATTTTCACAACCGCTATTCAACAACTTTAACATCGACACGCAATGGAAAGCTAAGTGGGCTGCTGAACACCCAGATATAGACAGCCACGTAGAGGACCCTACACAAAAGGTGCCAGGTTTTGACCTGCTTTGCCAGCGAGGATCAACTCTGAACCAGATCCGTACCCAACACAGTGTCTGCCAGGAATAACTCTTTGTATCTACCCCTCAGCTTGACTCTGGTGCTATCTGGTGATATTGAAAATATCAATATCACATTGAGTCTGTGTCCATCAACAGCGTACACTGGACCAGTGTATGATTTTTCCCCAACATTCTCCACTCTGTCCTTGAATGGCTGGCTGGACGGACTGGACATTAACATCTGATTTACCATAACTCCATGTTTTTGCCATACACTAAATCAATAAATGAAAGACTATAATTTCAAGTGTGAAACAACCTCAAAAACCTTCAGCAAACATTTTGGAAAACTAATCCAAATGCTGGCAGAAGGATGGCAGGAGGGGGGTGACCACCTTGGCAGGAGGAGGCCATCGCTGTCCCGGTACCATCACCAAACGCTTGGAGAGAACAGCAGCCCACTGGGATTGGGACGGTCTGGGGTCTCCACTGCTTCTCCTTCTATTCACTGGGTTAGGAATGAAAGAGGAAGTGTGGAGGGGAAAGTGGTGCTGAGCTGGAGCAGCAGAGGGAAGAAGTGGGCACGGTATCAGGCAAGAGGGGCTCCCCTTATGATGGAATTCCTCCCATGCAGTGGATGATGCAACCCCCCCCCCCCGGCAGTGGATGTGGTGATGCATCATTGCCCCACCCTCACTAGTTTTTTTGCTTAAACTTTTAATAGTATAGAAATATTTCATTGCGTTCTGTTCGATTCATTGCAATCTGCATGTAATTTCACATTGATTATTATTATTAATAATAATAATGCCATTCAATAATGCCAATTCAATTATTATTATTATTATTAATAATAATGCCATTTCAATAATGCCATTATTGAAAAATATCAAGAAAATTGGTGTCACCCACCCACTGCGACCCCCACCACCCTGGAGAGGCCAGTGCAGCTAACCCGCACGGGTGGGGGGTGTTTCTTAGAGAATGGCCTTCTTGATTTTCTTTGGTCTCCCCCAGTCAAGAGGACACCTCTCTGCAGGGGGAGAGTGGAACTGGGACGGGGAGGGAGAGGTTTCCTCCAGCCCGCCAGAGGCTAGAGTCCGGCCATGCAAATCTCCCCTTCCTCCCAGGTGCTGAACTGAACCTCAAGCCCTTGAGCTCTCGACTCCCACAGCAGCAACAGCAACGGCGTAATTGCTCAGCAAAGTGGCTGCCGTGGGGTGGGTGGGGGGGAACACGTGCCTCGCCACAGCAGCAGAAGGGACCTGCGTGAGTCGGTGGAGAGAGCGCTTTGGCTTTTCTTTATTTGGCTGTAATTGTTGCTGGAAACCGGCAACCGACGCGAGCGGCACAGCAATTAAATTAGATTAAACCTGACGTGATTAGAACGGCGTTCTCAGGTGAGCCTCCCTGGAGGAGCCAGGAGTGGAGGATTAAAGTCATCCCAAGAAAATGGAAATGCAAGCAACAAATTTATAGCAGCGGCAAACGGGGAAGAAACAAAGCCCAGCACAGGCAGGAGCCCAAAGAGGTCCGTTCCAGGCCTAATTGCAGCATGTATATTGATTGCACACCGATAAGCCGGCAAGTCTTCCTGGCGGCTGAGCCGGGCTCGTTGCATTCATTCCCCACCGAAGCCAGCCATGTTTCTCCATTAGGAACCAGGAAAGGAAGACGGGATCTTAAGCGTTTTGTTTGGGGGAGAAGCATTTTTAATGCCCAGCCGGTCCTGCGGCTTCTGTCATCCTGCAGATTGGTTTGTTAGATGTGCGTACCTTGAACCGGCTGCGTTACATGCTGGGAAGGGTTGGGGGGGCTTCACTCAACAACCTAAGCCCTTGAGACTCAACTCAAAATGTGGGCACTTGACAAGTTCTTGGGGCTACTCCATAGGAGTACTACTAACTCCTAACTGCTACTACTACTAACTCTATAGGAGTAGTATGTTAACTATAGGACTCAAGTCAAGTTACCTGACCCCCTTTAAAAAGCCTGCTGTGGGATAAAGGGGGCTGCTGCCGGGCTCTGGTTGCTCAGAGCTCTTTTAAAACACTCCCTGTTGCCTGCCCCCATCTGTAACAGGGTTGGGGGGGGGACTGTGAGAGAGCAGAGAACGAAGCAGCACAGAGGAAGAGGAGGGTCACCTCACAGCAGCGGCTGCGAGGCTTGGGTCCCAGGACGACCCAAACTGGCAGTCCAGCCAGTCGTTCAATGAGGGCTCCTCTTCCCATCAGCCTTGCAGTGAAAAGCAGGATCGCTATGAATTGCCTCTCTGGGCTTCTAAAGTTAATTGTCAGGAAAGGCATCCCTCGGACTCTTCCTCCTGCCCTTCCTCATCCAATAATAATATTGGATCCGGTCTTTCATCCAGTGGTCGTCCGTTCCTGAAGAACTTTCTCCCACCTTCTTCCCAAAACGATGCCTGGTCTGAACGATGGACGGTTCCATGAGGTTTTTGTGTGCGGTGAGAACCCCTGACTCCGGCACACGAGACTTGGAGACTTGAATACAAATCTTGAGTCAGGGAGGCTCTGACTTGAGTGTTTTTGAGTCTTCCACGTGTGTGATTTCAAGTTGGAGAGCGAGCAGAAAATAAAATTTTCATTCCAAATAAAGCACAATAAATATGATGTGCTATGATAAAGCACAATAACTCCAGTCGTTTAAGTGGAGTTTCCAACCCTGGAAGACACTGGACAAGGGATTTTCAACCAGTGAGCCATGGCACTCTAGTGTGCCACAGATAGTCCTCAGGTGTGCCACAGGAATTTGGGGAGGGACATTGATTCAGAGGAAAACTTGAAGAAGCATCCTGGAGCCACCAGGCATTCTGAGGTTGCCAACGTTTAAAATATGGAGGTTGCACAGACCCCACATGGCTTGTAACCTGTGATGGTCCTTCTTTGTCCTCCCTCCTCTTAAAGGCAGCTGGGCTAGATGCTGCCCCACTCCTGGTGGTCAGGAGTTCCACAGACTAATTACACACTAAAGACTCTCCCAAAGCTCAGCATTAGTGGAAGGCCACCTGGTTCTGATGGGGAAAAGAGGATGCCCCCTCTCCACCCCTGGCATAAGTTTGTGTGTCTCAATCAGGCCCTTCTCAGGCACCTCTTTTTGAGACCGAACAGCCCCAAACGCCGTGTCCTTTCTTGGTAAGGAGAAGCCCCAGCCCAGTCATGATTGTGGTCTCTCTCTCTTCTGCACCTTTTCCTTCCGGTTCCACCGTATCTTTTTGGAGATGTGGTGACCACAGCTGGAGACGATCCTCCAGATGTGGCCTCGCCACCCCCTTGTGCAATTTGCAGCTCAATTCCAGTGGCAATGCCGTCAGTCCTCCCTGCTCCCCAACCTGCTGGTGGCTTTTCAGAAGTAAGGAGAGCTTGTCTTAATCACAGCACAGCCAGGCCTTTGTGTGTCAGGAAACGACACCTTCAGGGAGGCAGAATTGGAGGGCTGACAATTGTTCTCCGCTGGATGAAGGGAAAGTGCGCAGGCAGCAATTAAAGGAATGAAAGTGAACGTCAAATGCCGGGCTGGCTGCCACTGGCCTCGGTGCTGTCGTGAATTGTGGGAGTGGAGGACTCTCGGTGCCCCATGGCAGTGGGACAGGAACAGCCTACAGGCAGCAGACCCTGCAATCGTGCAACCTCAACAGTTGTGGGCACCATGACAGGTGACCCACCAGTGCCCTGGGCGGCTTTGCTTGGCTGTCACTGGTGGCCCAGATGTTGGGCAGTTCGGTCCCTGCCCTTGGCTGTCTGCTGGGAAGGGAGCTGGAGGGGCCACTGACTGCAAAGTGGACCCAGGAATTGCCAGAGAGGCCCTCTTCCCCTCCCTACAAGGCTGCACCTCCCTGCTGGGCTAGATGTGCATCAGGTATGCCAGGACCTCTGTATGTGAGGGCCTCCCCAGCTGTTCTTCCCTGTGCAATGCTGGCCCCCCCACCCATAACACTTCTGTGGGATGAGGTGCTGCGCACGGGCTGCAAAATGCCAGGACTGGAGGCAGGTGCCACTTCTGGGAACAGAGCGCTTGGAAACCTCTGAGGGGCAGAGTCCTCCATTTGCCCCTCTTCCTGCTGGGATCCCAGTCAGAGGTGGGCCCACTCTGGCCCAACAACCGGTTCCCTGGAAGTGGGCGTGATCAGGGGGCAGGGTTGGGGTCAGGGGGCGGAGCTGGGGTCAGGGCCAGGGCCAGGGAGTATTCAGCTGGGCTGAATACTGGGAGTGACAGCCCAGTCCTGTGCAGGTCTACTCAGAAGTAAGCCCTATTATAGCCAATGGGGCTTACTCCCAGGAAAGTGTGGCTAGGGTTGCAGCAGCCTCAGAGCCCAGTCCTGTGCAGGTCTACTCAGAAGTAAGCCCTATTATATACAATGGGGCTTGCTCCCAGGAAAGAGTGGATAGGGTTGCAGCAGCCTCAGAACCCGTCCTGCGTGGCCTTGGTGGGCTTCAAATCTTTTAACAACAGCTTCTCTATGTTCTAATGACCATTTTAACCCTTAGTTCACAAAAAATGGTATCACTTGTGACGGCATCAATCAGTACTAAGCCCCTGAGTCCAGTGTAATGTATTCCTGTGCATTACACTTTGTTATTACACACTCGGGGGGAACGTGTGCCACAAATAAGAACCTCAAAGCACAAGAAAAGCCTCCACTGGATCACACCAGAGACCCATCTAGTCCAGCTCCTGAATCGCACAGACCCACCAGCTGCCTCAGGGAGCACATGCCACACTCCAGCACATGCATCCAGGGCCCCAGTACCAGCAGACACACTTCTAGTTCCACTGACGGTGCTCGTTCCACTGGTTGAGAAACACTCATCTACAGGTTAGGACCAGAGTCTGTGGTGTCCTCTGCAGTCTGAGGTTTGCCTCTAAGCCAGTACTTAAGGCTGCAATCCTGTCCACACTTTCCTGTAAGTAAGCTCCACTGAATATAATAGGACTTCTGAGTAGCCCAGCAAAGGACTGAGCTCTTAGTAACCATCCTTTGGCTGCAGTCCTATTCACTTTCCTGAGAGTAAGCTCAGGTAAGCTAACGGGACTTACTTCTGAGTAGCCAAGAACAGGATTGGGCCCTAATGCTGCACTCCTCTGCACACTTTCCTGGGAGTAAGCTTCATAGATTGAAATGGGATTAACTTTTGAGTAGTCAGGCATAGGATTACAAGCTCTTAGAAACCAGCTTCTTTCCAGGGAGTAAGCTTCACTATTATAATGGAACTTACTTCTGAGTAGACAGGTGATTGGGCTTTGAGGCTACACTCCTATCCTCACAGGGGAGTAAAACCTGCTGACTTTAATAGGATTTACTTCAGAGTAGGCAGTGGACTGGGCTCCTGGGGGGGGGCAGGATGGGAACTGGGGCTATTTCTTCAGGTGCCCCCCATACTGCCTCATATACCCCCAGACCCCTCATAAATCTCAGGTGGAGAGATTTCTCAGAGGGGCAGGATGAGGTGGGGAGATATGGGGCGGGGGGAAGGACTACAGTGTGGATAGGATTGCAGCCTGAGCCCAATCCTAACCGTGTCTACTCAGAAGTAAGTACCATTCAAGTCAATGGGGCTTACTCCCAAAACTGTGTGGTCAGGATTTTAGCCTTACAGTCCAATCCTATGCAGGCTTACTTAGAAGCAAGTCTCATTCTAGTCAGTGGGGCTTACTCCCATGTAAGTGTGGATAGGATTGCAGCCTCAGAGCCCAGTCCTGACCATTTCTACTCAGTAGAAAGTCCCATTATAGACAGTGGGCTTACTCTCAGGAAAGTAGACAGGGCTGGAGGAACAGGGCTGGAGGGTGAGATGCAAGCCTCTGCCAATCTCCTCAGAAGTAAGTCCCATTATAGTCAGTGGGCTTACTCTCAGGAAAGTCTGGATGGGAAAGTAGCCTCAAATCCTATGCTACTCAGAAGGAAATCCCATGATAGTCAATGGGAATTGCTCCCAGGAAAGTGTGGCTAGGATTGTGGCCACAGGCTGCAGTCCTCCACTATACAGTGTGGCTTACTCCTGAGTAGTTCTCCATGCCTAGTACTGGGCTGCAAAGGCACCTGGGGAGGCAGGAAGGCAGGCAGGCACGGCCCCACCAAAAGCCCTGGAGGAGCTCATTCTCACAGCACTCAGAAGGGGAGGGAGGTTCAGAAGGGGAGGAGGGAGTGGAAGACAGACCCACAGGCCCTTTAAGAGAAATTCAGACACACTGGCATGCAATACAAAGGTGAGGCCCCCAATTAACAACCGGTTCGCTAACTCAGCCCCTAATTAACAACCGGTTCTACAGAGCCGGTGCGAACCTGCCTCAGCCCACCTGGGATCCCAGTGCAACCCTCGGGCTCCTGTGCATCAGCCTCACGTTCTGCCTGGCCTGGGAATGGTTGTCACCTGTGAGCTTGAAGGGTCCATGGATGCCGGTAAGGATATTCTCCAGCACTGTAGGGTTCAGTGTAATTCAGCATAAAGATGGTCTCTGGCAGGGGAGGAGCAGCTGCAGGGTGTTCAAACTGAGCTCTTGAACAGCTCCGTTTCCTCCTGGGATGCCGCCCGTCCATCCCGACCAGAGTCTGACCATCTCCTGTCTCCAGCCGCTTGGCAAGGATTCCTTTCCAATTAGCTTCAGATAATAATTGAGCATGACCGAGCAGGACAAACGGACCCTCCTTGGAGGATGGGGGTGGGAATCCACTGCCACTGGGGACCTGGTGTCAATGGTGGAGCCACCCCCTCTGCATCCCTACACTGACACTGCTTGTCATGGACGCAGCCACTGTGTCCACAAATCTCTGCATTGGCTGCTTCATCAGCCCCGCTGGGATGATCTCAGGATGGCTCCTGCAAGGAGAACCTCTCCGGAAGGGCTGCTTCTCTAGGTTCTTTCCGCTCCATGCGTTAGGCACAGTCCAAGCTCCTGTTTTTCACCTGCCTTCCTGGGAGCATCAAGTTGGGCACAACCTGGCACAGACCTCTTGGCAACAGCTTGGTTGAGCCTTTCCAGGACCAACACCATGTCCTAGCGGTGGCCACAGCTTGTCCTTGGGTCTGGTCTCTCACGTCCTGCTGATCAGCTGTCCCCAGGGAGCCTCCAGCAAGCCCAGGCAAGGCTGCTAAGGACCAGCTTGAGGATCTTGGTCACCCTAGCCTGGGCCAGTCATTGGCCTGCCTTGGGCAACTGTCATTGGCCTGCCGGGGGCTCTGCTCTCTGGCCTGCTACCTCCTTTCCACCCGCATCCTACCCTGCTCTGTCTCCTGCTCCTTTCCCTGGGGCGCCTCAGCCACGCCATGCTTGCCCAAGGGTCCGACCCTTCTTCAGTGCCAATGAACACTCAGCTGGCTTGGTCAAGTGCAGTTCCTTGTTTGTAGCTTCAGCTTGTTTTCCTGGATCACACCTCACTTCCACCCGGTTCCACCAGGCCTTCCATGAACCTTGATGAAACTTGTGCTCTCAGGCATGGCACCCCCACTTTGAAGCAAGGTGCCCGGAGCCTTGCCCTTGCTTCAACGTGGTGAAGCTGGAGAGAAGTTTCAACAGGCTGTGCCTGCACGTGTTTGGAGGCCTCTCTCTGCTTGTGTGCCATATCTCCAGCACACGTCACTGCTGCCCATTGGCCTCTGTGGCAAGTGCCTTGCGCTGCCAGCCACACATGCACACGCCAGCCCTGAGCACGTGCTTGCCAGAAGACGCTCTTGCCATGTGTTTGGGGGGTCGGTAGTGAGTCACGGCGTCTCCCTGCAGATCCAGAGGAAGGCGAGATCTCTCCTGCCTTTAATAGAGCCGTCCTCAAGGACGCCAAGGTGGCCGCAGTTATTCGGGAACGTTCAGAGGGAAGGCTTGAATATCAAGTGGTGGGAGTGAAAGGCCAGGAGTCGGAGATTTCCTGCTAGGCACCAGATAGCTAATCTGAAGTGGGGATCTCAAGGGAAGCACATCCCCTTTCAAAGGCTGGTTTGGAGGAGGGGGGACGGCTCCCGCCTGCCATTGAAGGTTTCGCTGAGGAGCCTTCCATTCAGTGACAGTGTTTTATCTCCCGAGGCAATCAGCTTAAATGCGCCCTATTATCAAGTCGCCCCGCTATTGCCGGCGCCGCTTCTGCCACGCAACTGAGTGTGGATAACATGCCAGTAATTGCTTGTCTTTTAAAGGGAGCATCAGTGAAATGGAGTAAGGGGGAGGGAGTCAGCATGAGCCCGATCCTGTGCAGGTGCAGAAAGGAAGCCTCTTGTGATGGGGTGGCACCCACATGCTCCAGGCTGGCTCCCCATTGCAGACTGCAGAAGGCAGCCCTCTGGAAAGTGCGGCACATCTTCCTCCCCTTGCAGCTGCCAAGCTGGAGGCCATACATGAGACTGCCTGGCTTGTTCGGGGGTCCAGCTGACCCCAGTGACTCTGCCAGTGCTGCGACCCACAGCTGTGAAGCGTTATCACCAACAGTGTGGCTGTGAGAAGGAAAAACGGCACTTTGTTGTGATGGGAAGCTGGGAAGTTACTTTCAATAACTGGAGGATTCCTCAGGGAAAGAGACAATGTGTGAACTGCCCTGGAAAGCCTGTGCCAGGCCCTGGTTCTACCTGGTCGTGTGTACAGGTGGGGCAGGTCTGTGTGGACCCAGGCTGGCCTTGAAAAGGGATTAGGTGATTGATACCTGCCAAGGCCAACAATACCTCCTGCAGCTAGGCCTTAATCTACACTCTGCACCCCTATTGCCACCACTTTCTGCTGCCCCCTTGCCTCCCTCTCACCCGCTGTGCGTACAGGTGCCCGCAGACCTCCCTGGTCAGTTGGCACCTAGACCCGGCCTGCTTTCTGAAAGCAGCGGGGCTGCACTGCGTGGCTGGTAGCCTTTGATAACAGCCACAAGCGGCCTTATGCAACTGAAATGCTTCATGGGATTGGGCCAAACAGGCATCATCGCACGTGGGGCTCTTTTGGGCAGATGGGATGCCAGTTCATTAAAGCTCCATGAAATGCAGACCTGGCAATGGGCAGGGAAAAACAGTCTTCTGGCAGTGATGCTTTACCTTCAACTCTGGGGGGGGGGGGGGGGAAGGCGGCTCTTGCCTGGCTCCGGCATCAGCTGCTCGCACATCCCTGGAGCTGGAAGGAGAACCTGCACTTGATTGTCCTGGAAACGGAGGAGGCAAGATGCTCTTGCAAGTGCTGTTGACCAACCGGGGCCACGTGGCGCCTCCAAAGAATGTCCTCGTGTGCAAACATGTGGGCTGAGAAAAAACCCACTCCGGGTAAGCCGAGGGTGTAGCGAAGAACTGCTCCAGCCTGACGTGTGGGTGGATGGTGGGTGGTATATCGATGAGTGGCAGGATCTCCAAGAGGAAGAGGAGGAAGAATGCAGAATGGTGCAGCTCCAATACGAGGTGGTGGAATGCAGATTTGTTTTCCCTTTACGGCCACCCTCAACTTGCAGGTCTTTCCTTGAGAATCCTTCTGTCCTGCACAAAGCAAGGAGCAGGAAGGCTGATCCCAAAGGGAAGCAGCAGAAGCAAGTGCCAGGCTTGGGAGAGACGGAGGAGGAGGAGGCGAGTGTGAGGACGGAGGGGGTGCAGGCACCTCCCTGGCTCCGTTCCGAACCGCTTGAGCCTGCACACTGCCTCGGAACTTCATATATGTATATTCCCTGATAGATCACTTAATAAAACTTTATGGACCTGAGATCAGGAATCTACATTGAGCAAATACACTCCTGCTGAAATATGGCCCAATTAAGTCTGCAACAGGCCCGGCTTTGCTTTGAACATCCTCCAAGTGAAATGAAACCTTCACAGAAGAGATAAATCAGGCACTGGAAACGTGGGAAGGAGGACTGCGCGGGGCTGCAGAAGGGGCCAGGAAGGCACCTGCCATGGGGAGGGGGGGGACACCCCAGGGAAGGTGGCCGGGGAGAAATACAACCCCCAATTCTCATGGGCTGGTAAAGAGCCAGGCCTCCTCCAGGATCGGTGGACAGGAACATCTATTGCTTTTCCACTCCAATTACATGTTCCTGGGGGTGATGTGGGGAGTGAGTGAGGTTTGGCCCTAGGGGCAGAGGGTGCGGATGTGGGTGCTGTGCCAAGCAGGGCTCCCCCTCTGCAGCATCTCACAGCTCCCTTTCCCAGGTGAGGAGGCTTCTCACATGCCAGCTTCTTAGCTCCCTGGGCACGGAAATCACAGCCTCCCTTTACACTTCTTACCCTCGTCTTTTGGGGAAACAAAGTCCGAGAGGTTGCCGAGATCTTCAGACATTTCGAAGGCAAACACCCATGTTCTGCATTTCAGCAGCTGCTCCCACATCACAGCCACCTCCTCCCTCTGTCCTCTGGAGACACCCCCACCTGGACGCACACCGTACTGACTGAGCGCTGTGCCAAACTCATGGCGCTGAAGGGGGCGACTGTGGGCGCAGGGAGCATCTTTCCTGTTTGATGGGAACATGAGGCACAATCTTTGCTGAGTGGCCAAATGGGTGGGCAAGACCCTCCAGGGCAGGGCATCCTTTGGAGACCCCAATCCCGTTCCTTTAAGGACATTAAAGGTGGTCAGTGGGACTGAGGTGAACAGCAGAGTCCCCCCCCCCCCCCCAGGGCTGCTTTCCTCTCACCCCAGGAGCCTGCACCTGCTTTCGCCCCCCCCCCCCAAGTAGTGCAGTCTGGTCATTGCCCCTGGATAAGCCCAGGAGTGCCATGCTAGGAGCAAAGGGCTGAGGCAGCTGCAGTGCCTGGATGCCCAGCAGGGGACCCTGGCACAGACTAAAGGCTACACGGGGGGGGGGGGGTAGTAGCTAAGGTTGCTTTGATGAAGCTGCACCTGCAGAGGAGGGGGTGACTGGGGAGGTTCTTTAAGAGCCTGGGGGGAAACAAGGAGGGGAAAGGAGCAGGATGGAGAAGGTCCCTCTCTTGGACGGATGCCTTGCAATGCCCATGAAACAGGGTTGGAGAATGAAATTGGTACCCGAAGGGAAACTTACTACACTGAGAGTTAAGCTTACTTCGTATTTGTTATTGTGTGAATTTTCTGTGCTTGGTAATCTTGTGTCAAACGCTTGAGAGTCTGTTTTATGTATGTATGTTTTATGTATGTATGTATGTTTTTAATTTAATATAAAGATAATACTTTTTTTCTGAATATTGTGGGTTCTTTGGAATCTCTTTGGTCTCAAGAACCCACGTGGCTGAATTAACGATTTCTTCAGAGAAAATTCCTGGAGAGTGCCTGGCTGCAGGGGCTTCTTGGGTCTAGATCTTGAGAAGGGGGCTTGTTTCTATTGAGAGTACACCTCCCCACCCCAGAAGCCCCCAGTCTCCAGCCACAGCAAAGCGGCCCCACTTCCCTCTCCTGCATTTTGTAGTATGTGCTGGGACACCAGGCAGTGGCAAGAGAAGGCCCTCCGCAGCTCTGCCACTGGCATCAGGAGGGTCTCCGCCTGGGGGGGGGGGGGGGGAGGCAGGCTGGGTCAGCCAAGAAGAGCCCCAAGCCAGCCCAATGGTGGGAGATCCAGGGTCTCCTCCTCCCCAAGGAGGGGTCTCTATTTGCCCCATCCTCCAGGCTGGAAGCACACATGTCCCTGGCCTGATCTGCCTCCTTTGCATCTCCTCTTTTCCTCCCACCGGCTGCCTCATTACAGGAAACTGTCCAAGCAAAATCAACCAGGAAACGTCCACTGAGGGTTGACTTGCATCCCTTTGCGCAGAATTTACACATATTACTTGCTCTTTCGTTTCTTCATCAGAAGGTGGGGGGAGAAGAAGAGGGAGCAGGCAGGCCAAGATCTCTCTCTTCAGGGGGTGGGGGGAGGAAAACAAGCACCCCTTGGAGAAGAAGAAAGAGTGGTCTCCCTCAGAGGTAGGATGTGCAAGAGGGTCAGAGGCCAAAGACGTCACCGTGTGCGGTGGGGCATTCAGCTCAAATGGGGGAAAGTGAGGTTTGCATTCAGCGCAGATTGGACGTCAGTGTGGAGGGTTGCACAACTGCGTCCCTCTAGCCTGGAGATGGTACACGTTGCTGGATCCTTGTCCTCCTTCCAGGGAGGTGTTTTGAATCTGATCCTGAGTCCTTCAGGAACTTGGCCCACAGCTCCTCCAAGCAACCGTTCCCCGATGTGGAGAATTTCCGGGTACAAAACGGCTCCGTATGCAGGACTGGCACATGTGGATGAGAATGTGCCAAGTTGGCAAGAGCGTGCCTGCACTTCTGGGCTTTCTACAGGTCCCCTGCTACATCCTGGTGAGCAGAAATAGGAAGGATCAGATGGGCATCCCACAGGGCGTCCTGACCCTGGTCACCACAGGCTGGGATCGTGGCACAGCAGTGCCGGCCTCAACCCCCACTTTGGGAGGAATTGTGCTCCTGCCCAAACATCCCAGTGGCAGCGGCAGCCACGTCAGAGCAGCAAAGCTTCAAAGGGCACCTTAATGGTTCACGCGCCGCTCAAACAATTACCTTGTCGTTCCATTTTCCCTCCTCGTTCCAGGTATATTAACGCGAATGACAGAGCATCCACAATTGTATTTACGGCCTTTAATGGCTCTGTTCTCTCCACCAGCAGATGGAAGCTGGAGCCACCGAAGGCTGCACTCCAGCCAAAATGCCTCATTTTCAGCAGAGAGGAAATGTCACCCCGAAATGGGAGCCGCGTAACCAGAGAGCGCCACAAAACGAAACCCGACAGCGTTTGGGCTTCATCACCATAACAAATGAAGACGCACAACTTGACTCATGAAATCTCCCTGACCAGGCCGTGTGCATGACCACAATCCTCATGAGACCTTCCTGTGTGTCAGGAACAGCCAAACATGGGGCACCGCCAGAGCCTCACCATACCCTGTGGCTCCCTCCCAGCCACTGCACTAAGGCTGGAAATGTTGGGGGGGGGGGCAAAGGTGATTCTGCCAACCGTGGGGCAGTTGGAAGGAGCCAACCGTGGCACTTGCTGACCAGGCACCCACAAGTTCTCCAGGCCTCCTTCATCAGTCGCGAACCTGGCTCTGGTGGTTGTGGGTTCCTGGAAGGCAACTGTCCTACTCCCAGATAGGAAAGAGACTCCCTCCATTGTATACTTGGTACAGGTTTGTGTTCCCTCAGCCTCTTCATAAGGGACAGGAGGCAAGCTAGGAGGTCATGATTGGTTTGGGGTGCCCAGACCTTCAAGTCGCTTTGGCTCTCGACCACCTGGGCTCTGGGCAGAACCCAGACATCATCCATGTGCACAGGGGTGGCCAAGATTTGGGTCTATTTTAGATCACTCCAGCATCACACTTGCGTTCTGAGGACTGCATGGGCAGCTACCAGCAGAGCTGCGCTCTTACTGGGTGCCAGTGTGCTCTTACTGGGCAGGCCTTGCAACCTGCTGGCACAAGATGATTGTGTCACAAGATGTCTCCCCAAAAGAAGTCCAGTCTGAGCTGCTTTTAAATTTGGTTTAATATGCCCGTGCGTTGGAGACCACCGGTGCTTTTCCCTCCGTCCTCATCTGGCTGGCTTTGGTTCACTGCTGGAACCACAGACTGTATGATGAGGCAGCCTGAGCAAAGGTGGGCACAGGACCCCTTCCCTACTCAGCAGGAGGGAGTGGAGAAGCCTGGTCCCAAACCCAGCCTATTTACTTGGTGCCCAAATGGGGCAGGGACTTCTCAGTCATGGCCCCAGAGCTCTCCAACAGAGTCTCCCAAGTGTTCGGCGCAAGGGCTTGGGGTTGGAGACCTGGCCCTGCTCTGGCTCCAGGTCACAAGTCGCTTCACCACGGACTCCCTCTGTGAAGCCGTTCCTCACGCAGGTAAATCTGTGTGTCTCAGACTGCAATTCAATGCACACTTCCCTGGGAGTGAGCTGCATTGACTGTAATGGGACTTACTTCTGAGTAGGCAGGCACGGGCTTGGATGAGCTGGCTGGTTCTGCTGCGAGTTCCTTGTGGTGGTTGGTGTTTTGGGGCTTTGATGCGTCCCCTGCATTAAGGCCACTTGCTGGAAGGCGCCATAAAGAGTTCTGCAAACACTGATAAATGGAGATTTGGGGGAAACAGCAGAGAAGAAGAAAGAGATGATGAATTTGACTCTTCCTTTCAACAAAGCTGCTAATTTGCCATTAATTATCTTAGGATGCAATTAAGCATTTAATTTCCAAGCTATTAAAGCCTACATTATTTATTAATAATTATAGATCATTACCTGATAATGTTTCTTTGGCATCTGGGGAGCTGAATAATTCATCTGCTTTGGATACGTGTTGGTTCTTCCATGCGGATCACATCCAGTCCTGCTTCTCTCCTGCCGGGCCAGACTCTGTTTTGACAGCCCAAAGCAGCCATTTCATCCTTTTTATTCTCATGGCACTGAAATTGTCCAGGGTTTTATTTTTTACCATGGACAAGGCACACCGTGCTGCCGGGGGGGGGGCTCCAGTCCCCCAATTCCTCAGCCGTGCCCTGGAGACTACCTGTCCATGTGGCTGTTCATTTGTCATTAATGCTGTGGGTGGCGCAAGCGGTTAAGACCCGGGTCGGCCCCACAAGACAGGGTGAGCTCCTGTCCTTAGCCCAGCTCTGCGACGCAGCTGGATCCAATCGTATGGGCTCTGCCTTTCCATTGGACTGATTCACTGGCGTGGAGAGGGGGATTTGCTGCTTGGGCAACAGCCTACCTCCACAGCAATCCAACCCAGGCTTTCATGCTCTGCATGCAACATATTCAGCACCAAGCACCAGTGGTGGGCTCCAGCAGGTTCGCACCTACTCTGTAGAACCGGTTCTTAACGAGAGATAGGACATATAAAGTTTAAAAAAAGCCATTTAAAAGTGGTATCACTGCCAAGCACGATACCAGAGTCTTTCAGGACTGTCGGAGGCCTGCTTTCTGCCCGCATCTCTGGGAACTGACAGTAAATGCCCCAGAAGACACTGTGGCCCTGGATGTATGACATGTTTGCTTCCAGAGCCAGTCCAAGACCGCCTGGCTCTTCCAATGGGTGCCACCTGTTTTCCTGTAACAGCCCCCCCCTCCCCCGTAACAGACCTGGTGGGCAGGAAGGTCAGTTTGTTTTCCCAGGTTCCCCCCTCACCCCATCACAGGCCACAGGAACATCCTCATGCCAGGGTGCCCAGATTGCACTCATCTGATGTGTTAACTTTGTGGAGGTCTCAGCAAAGGCAGGGAAGAAGAAACCCCTGGGAGCTCTCTCCCCCCCCCCACCGCACAAGTACCCCCCCACTTCCCCCCCTGCATCCCTGTTTGGAGAGCTGGTAATTGACTTCTTTCCTCTGCAGTGTTTATAGCTTTTGGGTCTTTTGAAGGTTATTTATAACAATAATGTGCCCAGAAAACAAGCCATAAAGTGGGTTAAAGGCATGTAAAATGCCTGAAGGCAGAAAAGAGGCCAAGGGTGGCACAGTGCCAGGAGGAAAGGCGCCCCAAGGCTGCTCTCTCCCTCTGGACTCCCAACAACAATAACAACACCAACAACAAAGCTGGTATCTCATCCCTTTTGGAGTCCAGAGTGGAGCCTGGCAAGGCTGCCCTTTCACAACCTTGGGCAGAACATGATGTTTGCTTTGCACTGGTCCCGCCGGGCATCTTGCGATTGTATGCGGGTTGCTTGTCATTTGGGAAGAAGGAGAAGAATTGAGCGCAACAAAAGCCTGAGGCCAGATTGAGATGCAGGGTCTGGATGTGGGGCAGGCCTGCCTCATGCCACAGACCCCCTCCCCAAAGCAGGAGTATCCACACCATCCACTGCTGCCAGCACAGTCGCTTCCCCCAATATCAGTACTGGGGAGGGTTCACCTTGGAGAGCTGCAGCTTCTGTAAAAGTCAAGGATTTCCTTGTCCCCTCTTTGCTGGGCCAAGCTGGGCAGATACATGGGGGGGGGGAATGGTAGGGGATGAAGGAGGGAGCTGCCAGCCAAGAGGCCTTTGTGCCCAGGAGGATGCCAGCAGCTCCTCTGGGCAGAACATCTTGCCTTGTCCCTGGTCACGGAGTTGCACAAGAGCGTCCCTCTTTCCTTCTCTTCTGCATCATTTTGAATGTCTCCATCATGTCCCAACTCAGGGCATCTCTTTTCTGGATGGAAGGAAGAACCCCAGATGAGTCAGGGGTGTTTCCCCATCACGGAGCAGCTCCAGCCAGTCTCTCTTCTGTACCTTCTCCATTTCCATGACATCTTTTTGGAAAAGTGGTCTGTTGTTGGCTCTTGGAGTCCCTCATCACGTTAATATGCTTTGATTCCTGCCAGAAACCTGGTCTGGGGCACCGGGCCTCCCTCCCACCGTTGGCGTTGGCACCACGGAGAAGAGGAGGGAGGCCCGGTGCACCAGACCAGGTTTCTGGCAGTTGGATCTGCTCATCTATCCCCCATGTGCCTGCTGCGCATGTCCCCCCAGGAGCAGGCGAGCTCCCCACCCCTCCCTCCTCTCCCGGGTTCTTTTCTGACTCCACAAATTAGGCTTTTCCCTGCACTTTGAGTCCACTTTGCAATTGACGCCACTTGAGCCGTGGTGGTGACTGAGGTGGATCATCATTCAAATGGCTGCTCCGCTATTTGGTTGCATTTCCATCTGCATTTACCCTCCTCCTGATTGTACGTTTGTTCCCACAATAATGCGCACTGTGTTGCGCCTCTGGCTCCGTCTCTCTCGTTCTCGGAAAATGCCAGTCCCCATTAAGGCGTGTCACGAGCAATTCTGTAAAGGGCCCCCCACACACATGTTTCATCCCCCCTTGCGTGTTGTTATGCGTGCCTAACATGTTGAATCAGCCCAGGGTATGTGCCGCCAACAAGAGCGCTTGCCACCCAGCGGTACGGCTTGGTGCGTGTCCTGATCCAGCCACCACCTCACCACATCACCACGCAATGTAGGACTTCCAAGAAAAATGTAGGGCATGGCTAAACACAAACTGAAATATCCGTATATTTATTTCATGGAGCTAATTTATAAGGGCACAGTCCAGAGTAACTACAGGAGCACATAAGAGACATTATGTGCACCCGTAGTTACTGCACCACCTAGTGAAAACCTATGGGAAATTCATATTGGAATCCAGAGTCACTTGTTCTTACTCCGGAGCAAGGACTCCCGGTAGTTACTCTGGATTTCACCTTTAGATATATTACTTATAATACTGTTTTCCATGTAATTTATTGATTTCCGAAAGGCTCTGCCTGCTCAGGGGGAAAACACAAGGCTAAAAAGGTGGGCATTTCCTGAAAAGGAGGACACCTGGTCACCTGTCCTCCGCACTAGGATGTGTGTTCCCTTTTCCTCCTCAGGCAGAGTTAGCAGTACTTTGAAGTCAAATATATTCAAGAGGGAAAAGCGGCAGCAGGAGCTCCTTTGAAGGCTCTGGAGCAGGCCTTTCCCCTCCGGATGTGGTCTCAGCGATGCTCTGCTTCTCCTGCTGAAAAGGCACTTTGTTCTGCTTTGCTGTGGTGCGAGAGACTCTCTTCTGCGGTTGGGACCCGGCGGGGGTCTGGCTTCTCATTGCCCTCCATGCTGCGCACCCTGAACTGAGACAAAGCTGATGGTTTGAAGGGAGTTGGGGGGAGACGTGGATGGAGTCAGCAAGAAAGCCCTTTTCCCAGTCAAAGAGTTGGCACTTCTCACAGCACGTCTGGGAGGCACTCGTGCCTTCCTTGCAGAGGGACTTCCCCACAGCAGTGGCGTAGTCAGGGGGGTTGGCACAGTCCGTCTTGGAGGGAGCCTCACCCCGTCGGAGCCATGACAGGCGGGGAGTGCAAAACGGAGCCCTTCGTTCATAATGTGCCACCCCCCTCTAGCTACACCACTGCCCAGAGTAGCAGAGAATGAAACGGTCCTCCTTGCCTCTCCGCTCAGGACAGCCTCATTGTCAGGGATGCACCTTCTCCGAGTCTCCTATCCCTCCCTTGGAGCAGCAACACTTTCCTGTCTTAAAAAACACTCAAATGGTAACATGCAGATATAGTAGTTACCAGGCAGTAACTACTACTGCCTAGTTGGCAGTGACTAGGCAGTGACGCCCTTAGGAGGAAGAGCTGCAGCGTTTGGGGCTTAGATCCAGTACCTCCCTGGGGGCAGGATTGAGACATATAAAATTATACAGGTGATGGATAGAGTGGAGAGGAGATTCTCTGGTCTCTCCTGCAACACCAGAATCAGGTATCATCCATTACAATGGCATTTTCGGAGAGTTAAGGTGGACACAAGGAGATATTTCTTTACCCCGGAGTATGTTTGATCTGTGGAACTCCTTGCCACAGGATGTGGTGGTGGCATTGCATTCAGACACACTTCTGGTGGAAAAGTCCATCACGAATGGACTGGGTATGTGCAACCTCCTTGAAAAAGCAGCCTCAGAGTGCCAGAAGCAGGGACGGCACTAGCATGTGGGTCTATTTATTTACTTCACACACACACACACAATCTATCTATCTATCTATCTATCTATCTATCTATCTATCTATCTATCTATCTGTCTGTCTGTCTGTCTGTCTGTCTGTCTGTCTGTCTGTCTATACACACACACACACACACAATCTATCGATCAATCGATCGATAGATTGATAGATAGATAGATTGATAGATAGATCTATAAATATCTCCCATCTTTTTTCTGGAGAAGAGGACTCAAGGCAGCAAACAACGGATACGTCAGATTAAAACACATCAATACATACTTAAAAGCATTTAAAAACATCCCAACACTCTGAGTTACAATACAGTGAAATCACAACGAAGTCACAACCACCTCCAGCCTCTGCGTCACTGTTGTCTTGTGTGGTCCCCGAAGCATTTTGTGGGCCACATAAAAACAGTTTACTAATTTGGGGGACCAAATATAAAGGAGGAATACCCAGCTGGGTCCTCTTCGTAATCAACATACGATGCAGAACAAAAGAGAAAAGTGATAATTACAGAGAAAGGTCAGCCTTAAATGGGAAAATGAAACGTATGACTCAAGTTGTCAAATGTCTGCAAACAGCAATGAAAATACATTGCCAGATAAAATCTTGTAGGGAGCCAAATGTGGCCCCCAGTCATGGGTTGCTGCATAGCCCGGAAAATATATACATTATATATTGCTATATATTCCAGGACATGTGGCAATCGTACAGATGCTCGAACCCCAGAATTTGAGACAAGTTTTTGCCGTGAGGGAGCCTCCCTGATGGCCTGGCCAAGAATAATGGTCCTTGCCAGGTTGCTCTGCTGGCCAAGACTGCCTGCTGGTTTCCCTGCTGCCTCTCCAGGCACCAGGCACAGCTGTTGGGTGCGACACTCACCTCCGATTCAAAGTCGAGAGCCAGCACTGTCCGAAGATGCCTCCGTGGTCACGTGGCCAGTGTGATGGCACAGAACCCAAGGTGGTACCTGTACATCTACTTGCATTGGCATGCCTTGGAGCTGCTAGGTAGGCAGGAGCTGGGCCATTGACGGGAGCTCAGCACCCGGGTCTGTCTTGCAGCACCCGGGTCTGGAACCCCAGTCTCTCTGAGTTCTGATGTCTTAACCAGCCGAGCCTCTGCAGTCCTGCAGCACTAACCCTGCGCCACTGCGGTCCTTGAAGGGACAGCAGCAGCATCATAGTCAATCATCCCATAGTCAATCCTCCCCCCTGGTTTGCTTCCTCCTGTGAAGGAGAACGAGACAGCCAAACTTCCTATCTGGGAGACAAGACTTGACCCCTCGACTTCTCAACACTCCCTGCATGCCTACAGAGAACCATTGCACTGGTTGTACTGGCCAGGCTGTGTTTTGGACGAGGGGCGCAGAGATGTGTCCTGCATTCATTCCCTGCCTGCTGCCGAAGCCACTTTCCCAGTGCTGTGCTCTTCCAAAAAGATACATAGCCTCCTGAGCTGGGGTGCACCTTGGCTCCCTCCCTCCCTGCCCTGCCTGCCATTTGAGGGGAGGGAGTTAACCAGCCAGATCTCAGGGACTCCTCCATGCACTGGCTGCTCTCCCAGCCCCCAACATCCATCTGGCCTTCCAGAAATGGGCCTGGAAAGTGGAAACCAAGTGCCGGTCTTGGCTTGCTGAGCTGGGATGCATCCTCCCTGCCATGCCCACAACAGTGGCCCCCACTCTGCACTGCTGGACCCACCAGCAAGGTAGCTTCAGCCTATAGAGGTCCCCCTTCATCCCCTCTCTTGCCACCTCAACAACACCAAAGTCCTCAGCAGCTCTTGGGTGAGGGAGCCACGCACCAGTCTTCAGTGTCCCCGGCTGTCTCTGGTCCAGCAATCTTCAGAAGTCTGTCCATTCACCCACTGGTCAGTCAACAGGTCCAGTTGTCAGTCAGCCAGTCCATAAGTCCTTCGGTCCATCAAGCACCCTGCCAGTCAGCTAGTCTGTGAGTCAGCGTCCCTCCGTCAAGCGCCTTCCTTGGCTCTCTCAGACTGCTGAGCTCCTTCCTTTTGCACCCACAGCCCTTTCCTTCCTCCAGGTGCTGCTCTTCCCCCCTTGTTCCCTCCAAGTGGCTGCAGTTCGCTTCTCCGGCCCTGAGGTGCATCCTTGCCAGAGCTAGGAGCTCCTGTTCACACCACCCTCTATTTCCTTGCAGGATCTTACAGGTTTCCGTTACAAAGTCCCAATCATTTTTGTTGCGCTTTGGATTCCCTGATATTGTTTTTTTCTGGGGATGACCAGGGTCAGTTGCACCAAAGAACCTCCTGGAAGGCAGGCCATAAATCCATCCAGTAAAAGAAGGTGGGGCTGCAAAGAAGTTTCCTTCGGAGCTGTTTTCAGGGAAGGGCAGCTATTCATGCAGTGCAGGTGTCAACCCAGGGCCATCACCATCCTCTCCATCACCGCCTCTCCACACAAAGGCACTCAGCAAGGTCTCCCCCCAACACTCAGCGAAGCAGAAAGAAGGAAGGAAGGAAGGAAGGTCAAGAGATGATAAAATGAGGACTCTTCTTCCATTGCCTTTCAGGCAATCTTGCCATGTGGTTGTCCTGCAATTTGGGGGGGGGGGTTTGTGCCATGGTGGGTTGTGCCTTCCATATTGGGGTGTGTGTGTGTGTGAGAGAGAGAGAGGGGGGGGGTAGGGGGAGAGAGAGATTTTTGAAGACTCATTATGTGCTCCTTGAAGTTGTTTGTGCAAATCCACTCTTCTGCTGCTGCACATGGAGGGCACCATTTGCAAATGCCAGGAAGGATCTGGGATTTCTGCATTTGTGTTTCGCTTGCAAACACCACACTCAGTACAAAAGTAAACCTTGTGGCTTTGAGGTTGTGGCAGAGGTAGAGAGGGGTGCAAGGCACCAAGTTTTGCAGCGAGCCTCACCGCAACACGCAGGTGGCCCCTCAGCCTCCCTTCAGAGTCATTCCGGTTGCCTGCTTGGCTCTCACCACCTGTATTCTGGTGATGATGGTGATCAAAATGCAGAGTGTGGCTGAATGTGCCCCCCACGTGATTCAAGGACGAAGGACTTTTCTCGAAATGAAGTTGATGCTGAACCTGCTTTGGGGCAAAGCACAGCTCTTCCTCTCTCTTTGAAAAGGGGGGAACCAGGTCATTCATTAATTCATTCATTAATTCATTCATTCATTCATTCATTCATTCATTCAAGGGATTTATACCCCACCTTTCATATGTGAATCCAAATGCCAAGGTGGCTCACAAAGTTCTAGTTCTACCCCTCCTGCTGAACTCACAACAACCCTGTGAGGTAGGTGAGGCTGAGAGCGTTTGGCTGGCCCAACGTCGCCTGGGAAGCTTCATGGCCAAGGAGAGACTTGAACCTGCTTGTTCCGGGTCTCCGTCCAGCTCCCAAAACAAGACACCATCCTGGCTGTCAATCATTATCTCATTAACCTCACTCAGAATATTAAGTCAAGCCACGGCATCCACAGGGGAGGGGACTAGGATTCTGGTCTCCTGTTGTCTCTTGCGCTTCCTGGTGGGATACAGGAAAAGAAGCTGGACCAGATGGGGCTCAGGCCTGATCCAGCAGGGCTCTTCTTATGTTCTCCATACATGCTACGGTGTGGGGTGAAGGGTGGGAGTCAAGGACCGCTTGCGTCAGCCCACCCTCTGCTCCTGGCTGGCCAAGATCCACCCATGCAGCCGTTGCCTGCTCTCTGCTGCCCGCCCTGGAGATGCCTCTTTCCTCCACAGGGGGGCAAACACTGCACATGACAGAGGCCTCGGCCTGCCACAAGGATGGGCTTCTCTCATCAGCTCTCCATACCCAGCACAAGTCCTTAGACTTTGAATGAAGGCACTCACTCTGAGGACCAGCATGGGCAGGGCTTGGAGATCAAGGCTCTCCACACTCCAGCCTGTGGGTCGGATCCAGCATTTGGTGATAGTCCTCCACTGTCTGAGCTACACTTAGGGTTCTGCTACTGCTGGTGCTTCTGGTGTCCAGTCTTGTGACCGTGCTCTGGGCAGTGGTGCCTATTGCTGAGATGTTCAGGCAGGCAGCGGCACTGCAGTGTGAACTGGGATGGGGAGGGCTTTTTCTGCGGTCAAGCACTGCTCCGTGGTAGGAACATGTCAAGGCATCTGCAGAGATGGAGAAAGAGATTTGGGCTTCTCATCATGGACCAGTGTCCGGCAGGTTCAGAGTCATCCAGAGTCAGAAGCGCTCCTGGGTGGCATGGTGGGGGACAGAGTACCCCTGGGGTTCAGGTGCTCCTGGGGGGGATAGTCAGGAGACTTCCAGACATGCCAGGTCAAGGGGGTGCCCTTTCCAGGCTCCCCCCTCAATATTTTGAATCTCTTCATATGGGGAGGTTTGGAGAAGCTTCGCTCTGGTGTGGCGATTTCTGAACCACCAGCTGGATGTTTGCAAAGGGTCTGCAGAGCAAAGTTTGTCCCCAGGTCCGTGGCAGTCGTGAGTTCTGTGCGACAGTCAGTTTTCATTATCCAGTAGTGTGAGGTTCTTGGAAACCCTTGTGGAAAACAAACTCACAGACAACAAGCGTTGATCCTATGGGATTTATAGATTCGGTACAAGGGGCACACTTGAGAGGGGACGGGTACCTTTGCTAGAAGAAGAATCCAGCAAAGATTCTCAGGAAGCCAGCAGAGAATAGTGAGAAGATCCAGAAGATCTATAGGGTTGCAATCCTATCCACGTTTTCCTGAGTGTAAGCCTCTCTGACTACAATGGGAATTGCTTCTGAGTAGACGTGCATAGGATTGGACTCTGAACCCTTCCAAAGGATGCAGGGACATTCAGAACGGTGCCCATGATCGGTGCAGACCCCTTGAAATCATCCACTGGCCACTTTAAAGGGTCCTTCCTGCCAGCAGGTGCCACGATGGAGGGCAAAGCAGGTAATGAGAACAGGGCCCTCCAGGAGGAGCAATAGGTAGCAATGCTGCTCCTTGCAGAGAAGCAAATCCGCGGTGAAATAGTTCTGGCTGTTCTCTTCCTGGCTGAGCAGAGCAACTGTCTGGATCAGGACCACGGAGAGCTCAGTGCGGAGGAGGCCAGGCAGGCAGAAGGGGACTGTTGGCTCTGGCGAGGCCCAAATGTCCTCTGCTGGGCTGGCCCACTCAGTCACAGGGGAGTTGGGACCCCCCACTTGCACTGCGGGTGACCTTGAGATGAATGCTCAGGTCAGAACAGGGGGTTCCTATCTTTGGTGCCCACTTCCTTGGAATCTCTGATGAGGCCATATGGAGACTCACATATCAAGGGATGCGAGGTGGTGGTGAGGAAAGGGGTCTCCTTGCCCTTGGTGCTCCTTTGCACTTACAGGTGGACAGAACAGAGGAGAAGCAGCTGTTGGACATTCCTTCATTCATTCCTTCATTCATTCATTCCTTCATTCATTCCTTCCTTCATTCATTCCTTCATTTCTAAAAGGACCCTCACTCAAGGCAGCCATCGCCAGCGGGTTTGATGGCAACCCTGCTGATGACACATCCGGCCTTCCGGCAGCATATGTTCCACTGCAGACTCTTACACGGGAGCAGCCAAAGCACCTTTGAGTGGCATGTGCCCCCCTTTGCGGCAGAGGATTTGCAACGGATGCTCAAAACAGCCAGCAGAACATCTCTGGCTGAACTGAGTCCTCCTGCTGGAGTTCTTGCCCCAAATCTTCTAATTAATAGTCAGGATTAGGAGCTGCCGCAGCTGGATCCCAGCCCTCTAATCACCGCTGCGCAGGCACACTGCGCTTGGCATCCCAGCACGCTGACGCACACAGATAAACAAGCAGGCCCAGGCACCACCGCAGCAGTCAGAGGTGGTGGTGGCGCAACATGGAACGGCTACTTCCAGTTGTGGCCTGGTCCGTCTTGCTGTGGAGCCACCAAGGGGGAGGCAGGGCCAGGTCTGCAGCCACCAGCAATGGCCTCTGAGCCAGTCCTTTGAGCACCACAAGTTCTTGTGTCATCATCCTTGGCCATCATCCTGTCCTTGGTCATCATCCTGCTTTTCCTGAGGCACACGGCAGGCAGACACTCTTGATGTGCTCATGACGTCACGATGAAAACACTTTTGATGTGCTCAGTGGTGGCAGAGTTAGTGGGGGGTGTATTCCATTTTGGAGGGAGTCTCTCCCCTTCAGATCCATTTCAGGCAAGGGAAGCAAAATGGAGCTGTCAAGGGCTCTTTGGAGACTCTCCTCTTCAGATCCATTATTTATTTATTCATCTGTTTATTCAGTTTATATCCTGCCTTTCTTCCTAGAAAGGACACCCAAGGTGGCTTTTATGGCTCCGTTTTGCCCCCCTGCCACCTCCTGGAATGGATCTGGTGGGTGAGCCTCCTCCAACACAGACTGCACCACCCTCCTCCAGCTACCCCACTGCCTCTTAAGCTGCTGCACCCATCCTGGAACAAGCCAACTCCCTCGCCCTGCCCCACAGTCTGCTGAGTGTGGTCAATGTGCCCTCGGGCATCTCTGTCCAGAACTGTCTGTCTGTCCCATAGCAGCCCCCCAAACATCCCCACAGTAGGAGAGCTATGATGGTCTCCGAGTCAAGGTCAGGACGGCTCCTGCCAGACGGTTCAGCTGATTCTGTGCCAGGGATGGCCTTGCAGTTCTCCGGAAGAGGCTCAATCACTCTACAGCATTTATGTCCCGCTTTGCAACAAAACCTTCTCAAAGCAGAAGTTTACAGAAGAAAGGAAATTCAGAAACTAATGGCTCAGGAGCACCACATGTGCACGTTGCCAACGTTGGCACCCAGCAGTGTGCTTGTTGCAGCTGCCGGTTCAGTTGCAGGCCAGTGCTGGACCTTCAGGTTCTCCTGCTCATTTTTCCTCTGCATCCTGCCCCAGCCCTGCTCCAGCAGTTTCACCTGCTAAACTCTGCAGGCCATGCTGCCCGTCCCCCCCCCCCGCTTGGCTTATGCTCCCCATCGGGGCTTTGTCTGCCACAGATAAGCCCAAGATGCTGCGTACTGCAGCGTTCCTTTTGACGGGTCGTGGTTTGGGTAGAGCACCGTCTGTTCCCAAGTGTTAAGCGCAAATCAGGACTCGCTCATACGGCTCTAAGTAGCTTAGTCATAAACAGAACACGGCTGTTCCGAAACAGGGCCAGGCGCCTGCCGTGCCTCTGTGTGCTGCCGCTGCTTCTGCCGCCAGCACCCCCAAGCAAGCCCCCATCGGCCCATAGCTGTGTGTCCAGAATTTGGGGAGCTCACCCGTTGGCGCCTCCTTGCAAATCCCCTGGAATCCAATCTGGCCCCACTTTGAGCACCCCCTGAAAAGACCCGGCCTCATTTGGGAAAATGCAATGTGCACCTTTCAGCACAGTCCACTTTGACGGCATCCCCATGTCCCCGATATTTGGGGCACAGTCCTGCTAGTGGGGCTGGAGTCCCCAGAGATGCATGTGCTCCACCTGCAGTGGCAAAGAACCAGCAGGCACCAGTACAGTTGCCAAAAGGGAAAAGCAGCCTTGGAAGTGGGTCTGCTGAAGGGGGCCAAATCCATCGGGAAGCACTCCTCCGACGCCAGGCTCCTCAAGATCCAGAGGAGAAGCAGTCTTCCCCGCCAGACCAGCCGTGGTGCGGTGCTGCACTCCGGCTGGCCAAAGCTCACTGTGCCGGCATGTTCTGGGGAAGGACACCATGCACACCAGTGCGACTGAGTCTGGGCCGTGAGACTGACTGGGCCGTGGTGGGCCTGCCAGATCACACCAAGTGGGGCTTTGCTTCTGCCCCCTTCCCCCTGCACCCCTCAGTGGTACAGATGGGACCTGCACCCCCATATATTTTCTAAGTGTGAAGGTCTTGCGCCACCTCTGGAGGGGAGCGCATGGAAGCTCCTGCCTGGTTTCCAACACAGATGTTTCTGAGGAGTGAATGAGCAGGTGGCTTTGGTATTACAGCAAACAGTCAGGCAAAAATGGAGGGTGCAGGAGGGGAGCCGGCAACATGTTGTGGCTGCGCTTGATCTCGGATGCAAACCATGAATTCCATTCTCTGGGCTGTCACTACAGAAGTTATGCCGAACATGAGCGCACTGGAAGTAAGAAACAGGGAGCATTTGGGGCTGTCGACTGGATGCGTTTGCTCACCCTCCTCATTGCGAGCTCCCTTTCCTCCCCAGCAAGGCTTTGCAGAGAGAGGGGGCTCCTGGAGAACCCTCTTCCCTTCCTTCCTTTGGCAAACGCAAAGGGGCTGCAGCATTTTTGTGACAGGCCGTCTCACTTCGGAGCGCAGGAGAGACATGGAAGTCCCCATGGATTACGCGGCCTGAATGTGGCTGCAGCCCAGGGCAGAGCCCTCCAAAAGGCCACATTCAGATCTTAAAGCAATACTGTATTGAATCTGACAACAACGGAGGAACGACGCCAACAAATTGCTGCCGTGGGGCACGCTGGAAAGGGAGGCCCTACAAGCCGGCATCTCGTGGCTTGCAAACACCCTTTGGAGTACTCGGTTTGGGGGCAGATTCCCCAGGGAAGGTAAACTCCTTGCTGCAACCTTGGATCATGGACTAGTGCAGAAGAGATGCCTGCCTGGCCCCCCAAGTGGAGCGCACCAGAGGGTCACCTCCTGGATTGCGGAAGCAGCAGAGTGGCCTCCTGTACCCCTTTTTGAATGAGAGAGGAGACAGGCAGGCAGGAGGGAGTTGGGTCAAGTTGGGATCCTTCCTGCTGGGACTTGGGCCTTGGCATAGCTAGAAGGGGCAGGAGTTTTCAGTCTTGGAGGGAGCCTCACCCCTTTGGGGGGAAGCAAAACAGAGCTGTGCATCTGGAAATGCTCCAAAGGGGTGAGGCACCCTCTAAGTCTGGCTGTTGCTCCCCCTCTAACTTCTCCACCAGCTCAGCACAAACCTTTGCGGCCTCTCCGGCAACCACAAGTCTCTCCAAGCAAGAACTGGCATCATATGTGTGGACTGGGGCTGCATCGGGGTTGCAGGTTTGTGCCGACTGCAAGTGAAGCCAGTTGCATACTGTGGGGGTGCAACGCCTGCATCCTCCAATATGCCACAGGATTCTCTGCTTTTCCTGTCGTGCCAAAGGTGTCCGGGAAAACACCGGTTGTGGCAGCTGAGCCCTAAGAAGTCTCCTCTCTGCCTCTCATCCCTGCAGGCAGCTGGAGGGTCTCTGTGCAGAGGTGGTCTCTCCCTCCCCAACTTTGCCAGCCAGCCTTTCTTTGGTGGAGACCTTCCCTCCTGTAGAGACCCTTCCTCAGCTTCATCCCAGGGAGCCTGGAGCAGTCCTGGGGGAGGATCAGGCAGTCGACCCCAGCAAGGCTCTCCTCCTGCTTGTCAACGCCAGTCCATGCAGAGCTGAGCTGGAGCAGCCACTCTCTGGCCTGGTGGTCCCTGGAGGCCCTGCAGGTACTTTGGGAAGAACCATCCCTTCCTCAGGAAGCTTGATGTGGCCGTCACAGGCACGCCATTCATCCATCACTCCAAATAAGAGCCAAGGACCGGCAAGCCTCGTGTTGTGCTTAATGCTACATGACGTTTAATTAACTGCCGCTCAGCATCCTTTACTGTGCAGGCTGCCACTGCCGCCTCTGCCATCGAGAGCCTGGCACATGGCACTCCAGTCTGGGGCCGGCCCAGGAGTGCACTTGGAGGCCCCATCGCTGGGCTGAGTGATGACTGGAGGACAACCTACCTGCTGCTGGAGCCAGAAGTGGAGGTGTCAGCGCTTCCCAGACTGCCCGTGCGGAGCTGCTTCACTGAACAAGATCATGTTCCTTGTTCCTGCTGGAGCTCAGGATGTCAGAGACTGGGTGTGAATCCAGGGCACCGAGGCTGGGTGGCAGAGCCGAGCCTGCTGCAGAAAAAGGGCACCTCCTGCCACTACTCCCCAGCCTCACCTACCAACGATGCAGGAAGCAGCACAACTGCGGTGCCTCCTCTTCTCCCAGCTCAGGACTATCTCCTGTCAAAACTGCTGGTCCAAAGACAAGCTTCTGTTGGTGTTTCTGCACGTCATCCAAGAGGCCCAGCATTATGTGAGGTTGTAGCTGTAATCCTGATCCCCAGTTAGGCTGGCCTGAATCCTGGCACAAGTCCAGTGCTGGCCTGGGGGAGTTGCAAATGTGCTGCAACCCCCAGTCCATGGTCCAGAGTGGCAGCCTAAATAGGTGAGGATTGCACCCTCAGAGTACCAGGCTGGGGGATCCTGTGTGGGTAGTTGAAGGCAGCTCCTCTCCCAGCCGGATCCCTGGCTAGAGGGAGCGCTGCTCCTCTTCAGCCTCACAACTGCAGCCTCTGCCTGCCTCGATTGATACACAATCAATACACAAAAGGGAGAGGTGCCAAAAGGGAGAATCCGCCTTTGTGCAGTGAAAATTAAACAACACTGTTGTGTGAGTTGACTCATCTCATGGGTGTCACAGAAACCCAGTTTAACTTGTGACTCAGGGCTGGTGACATTAAACAAGAGTCCGGACTTGCAATGGACTTTTCAACTCTGTGCATCCCAACTCCGCTGCGTGTGATTGTGTGTGTTTTCTGGCCTACGTGTTCAGTGCTTGCACATCACTCTAAAGGCCTCACGGACGGGCATTTGAGGGAGGGCCGCAGACGTGGTGGCAGGGTCAGTGCCAGCAGGCAGGGGCTGGAGCTGGAGGGGAGGGAAAAGTGCGCAGGCCTTCTTTTGGCTGGGAAGTTTTGTCTGGTGCAGAATGATGAGGGCGCCTGATCCCTGCCTGATCCCTGGGAAAAGGCTTGTGTTGCTGCAGCGACGGGGGGGCTCGACTGCCAAGGAACAGCAGCCTCTTGGTTCAAAGGTGGGAAAGGATTTGAAGAACAAACCCAGGAAGGGCAAGGGAGTCACCCCATCCCTGGTCCCATAAGTGATGCCAGACTGCCAGCTCACTCTGGGGTACAGGTCCTGGTCTCTTGAGGAATCACAGTAGGAAAGGATGCAGGGAAGACAGTGGACCCCTTTTCTGGGCGATGGTTGTGTGGGGAAAGGTGTGCTCCGACCTGGGGACTGGACTCATGGAAGTTGCCAGCAGGATAGACAGGAATGACTGGTTCTCAGCAACTCCAGCATGGCTGGATCGTTCCCCTTCCTTTCACCCAGCTGACACCTGCCAGCCTGATGCACGCGGGTGCTGCAGGGCAAGGCTTCAGGCGGCACAGAACTTCAAGCGCCTGCAAGGACTCCTCAAAGGAAGCAAAAGAGCCAGTGGTCTGTGAGCAGATCCTTCAAAGAGGGGAAGCAGAAACGCCCCGAGGCTGCCCCGAATCCACCTTTGCCAGGCTGGTAATGCAGGAAGAAGCCTCTTGTTTCTCTTTGGCTGTTCTCTGATCAGAGTTTTCAAAGCCGGAGAAGAAAGGCCTGCGCGTTCCTGGCTGAGGGTGGGACGTCTCCCCTGGGCAGCCAGCGCTCAGGGTCAGAGGGAGCTCCGTTGCTGCCCCCCTTTGCCATCAGCCTCAGCACGAAGACTGAACAGACCAGCCACTGAACGGAAGCTGCTGGGCTGGAACTGTCCTTGTCCCAAAAGGGGCAGCATCACTCAGAGGAAGCCCCCAAACCCAGCAGGATTTCCCCCTTTGCCCTGCAGACATGCAAGGTGTGCTCCTGGCTCTCAGTCCGTCCCTTGCAAGGGCATTTCCAAGGGCTGAGAGCATGGATGATGGCTGGACAGGGTCACCACACGGTGGTACAGACAATCAGAAGTTAACTCAGAAGGTTCTGCTTTGCCTCATGTGGGGCTTACTCACAGGAAACTGTGCATAGGATGGCTTCATCAGTGTCCTGTTTAGATCCTTATGTAATCCTGCTCACCTCACACAAGAATACAGCCCCTTCCCCTCCCCAAAATCCCCTCCAGTATGGTTGTGTATGGTTGTTACTGACCATCCAAGGTCAGGGAGACCTCTCTGATTTGTGAATGTTGCGTACAAAGTTTTTAAAAACTCTTAGTTCACACCGAGTTGCATGTTCTGCAGCTCAGCTGATGACATTTCCTGGGTGGACCCTGTGGTTAGCTGGACAAGATCCTTTCGTAAAAAAGCCTGAGGAAGGGTTTTGTGGTCCTTGTAAACAGCTTTGGCAGTCTCTTCCCTGGAGCTGCTGCTGCAGGAGGTCCCTCACCTGCCTGGAGCCTCCACACAGGAGCAGCAAAGGACCTGCTCTCACCCGCTCACTCGCTGGAAGTGCCAGTCAATGGAAGTCTTCAGCAAGACAAAAACTGAACTCCATAAGCATTAAACGGGAATGAAAGGAAGGGGGAAGAGCAAGCCCCTGGCTTGGGCACCAGAAGCCTTCCCTCTCCCCAAGTGGCAGCTGCCCGGCCTGAGTCCTGCCTGGCCAGAAGGGCTGAGTGTCTCTCCGTTCACGGCACGTGAAGCCACTCTGCCTCCTTGCCTTTGGTGGGGCTGCCAAGGAAACGGACTTCACGCCACGTGTCCATCAAGCGAGCAGCGAGAACGAGGACTTATAATGAAGGAGTTTACAAAGGCAGTGATGTCCCATTCATCACCACTGAGCAGGGAGCCCCTCCGACACCCGGCTCCCTGCCCATCATTCATGCTTTCTCCTGCTCTGGCGGCACAGCATGGCTGGGCCGGCCCGTCTCCAGGCTTCGCCAACCTGTTCTCTGACGGTGAAGAGGTGGAAGCAAAAGCAGTCGAAGATGACGACACAAAGCCAACAGGCAGGGGCCGAACTTGGCTCGCTGGGCAAACAGACCACCAGGAAGGGCGGAACCTAAAGGTGGGCTTTGTAAGGGGGATGCAGAGGTAAGCACGCCCTCCAGGGGATGCGGGTGAACAGGTCCAAAATAAGGGGTTCGACAACGTGCAATCAGGATCAACTGGGGCACAGCCAAGGGGGTGTGCCGACAATAACCCGCCCTCAGCCCTCGATGGGATGAGAACGGAAAGGCAACCCCCGTGCCTGCGGGTTGCCTACTTTCAATCCCCGGCAGGATGGAAGGGGGTTAACAGGCAACAGTATGATCCAACCTGCCCCCCCCCCAGTTGTGGGGACAGGTATGTGGGGTGGAACCCGTTTAACTGGGTATGGCCAATTTATAGGTACACGCCAACCCTGGTACCCAGGTTTCACCTGGGGGCCCGAAAAGGACCTGCAAGCTCACTAACCCTAGACATGGGGCAGACGCTGGGGGTCTTAAAGGAATTTAACCCCCAGGTCAAGTTCAAGTTCAAGGTCTGCCCCGCCTTTTGATTCTGATTGGATTATTATTTGGATTTATTGATTATTGATTATTTGATAATCATGCAGTAAAGTGGCCCATCTGTTTGTCTGTGTGTTTAATGACCATCCGTAGACCAAATCTGGGGAGAGGAGGAGGAGGCACTGCCTGATATTGATCCCAGCCCAGCATGCCCCCCCCCACTCTGTCTACAGACTGGTTGGCTGGAGGTATCCCCCCACCCCATCCGAGTCCCAGGCAGGGAAGGTCTGATCCCACCCGTCTGGAGATGTTGCTGCCTGGGACGGTGCCCCGGAGGAGTGCCTGCATGTGGAGCAGGGCTGGATCTGCTATGCCATTCAGCCCCGAAGCCTCCTCTGCTGCTACTTGGGGCAGAATAAGTGCAGCACCTCCCAGTCAGTCACAGGCAGCCTTGTGGCTTGAATACATGGCTCAAATGAGTGGGGAGAGAGGTGGGCTCCACTCGCACCCCGAGACACGGAAGGGAAAGAACATCTCCCAGGGTGTCAGGATACATTTGGAGCTGTGCGCTTGCCTGCCGGCCTAAAAGCAGCCTGGTGCAGGTGGGAGGCCAACCCTGTGGCGGCCGGAGGATTTCAGCTCCGTGAGTGACACGCACGGCCTCCCTGGACGGCTCGCCCACATCGGCAGCCTCGAGATTTGTTTTTTCAGTTCCTGCCTGCATTTAAAAATCTGCTTTTAAAAAATCTGCTTAAACTTAAATGGAGATGTCTGTGCAGGATTTCTCCCCCCCCCCCCTTAGGCCAGGGGTGGGGAGGGCGGAAAAAATGGAAATCAATGAGAAGGAAGAAAATAAAGAGATAGCAAGTGCGACAGACGCTGGAGTCAGAAGACAGCAGTTCAATTCTCTTCGAAACCAGCCCTTTCCTTCCACGCCGGTTTACTCTTGGACGAGCAATTGTGAAGCCAACCTGCCCGGAAAAATGAGCTGTCATTCCACACAGTGAACAACACCATCGATTGGAGTGTGTGCGAGGGCTGGGTGGGCGTGGGAGACAAACAACAAAGCCCAGCGCAGCACGAGGCCTGGCGCGGCACCGACGCAGCCGGCAGGAAATAAAGAGCCTATTTTGTTAAGTCTTCGGACAAAAACGTGGGCACCAGGAAGCCCCCAAGCGAGTAGGTGACAGGAGTGGAGGGTCTGACGGCTACAAAGAGCCTCTCGGCGGAGTGGCAAAGACGGGCACAAGTGGAGTGTGTTGGCTTGGCTGTCCTCGGTGGTGATGACTCACCAGGAAGAACGTGGGCCTGGGTCTCGATAACGGCCCCTCCCGTTCCGGCTCCAAGACTGCCTTCCCAGAACAGGGATGCCAGCGATGGGACTCCATTGCTGGAAACAGAAGCCAAGCCTTGATCCTGGGCTGCTGGGCATCAGGCCAGGTCTAGAGAAGTTCTGCCAGTCAAAAAAATGGCTTCAAAGCATTCTCTTCTTCCTCCTTTTTCTTAAAGAACAGAATTTATAAAGACAAAAGCAACTTTTGGAGATACTGTATCTTTACTGATACTTTAATCCAGGCTTAAAAAGTAGATTCTCTAACACAAAAAATAAAAAGTAATAGAAGGAGAGCGTCACCCATGCTACGCGCTAAGAATGACCAGGTTTACTCAAATCTAAGTAAAGCCTAACTTAGGGAGCAATCCTAACCAGAGTTAAAGCACTGACACATCTATGCTGGGGGGCCTTTGCAGCATCCTGCAGTTGGGGAGCCCTCAGGGAGCCTCCTCAAGGTGAGGGAATCTTGCTTCTCTTGCTTTGGAGTTGCATTCCAGAGCTGGAAAATGGATTAGGATTGTGCCCTAGGGGTGAAATCCAGAGTAACTACCTTGCTCTGGAGTAAGAACAATTCACTCTGGATTGCAGTATGAATTTCCCATAGGTTTTCACTAGGTGGGGCAGTAACTACGGCTGCACGTAATGTCTCTTATGTGCTCCCGTAGTTACTCTGGATTGTGCCCTTAATCTCCAAAATCAGGGTGCACATTAGATTTAATGGCGCATTAGATTTGAGTAAATGTGACATTTTTATTTTAAGTATAGATATAGATCAGTGTTTAGTTTAACAGTTTACTATATTGTAATCAAAATGTAACTACAGGCATTTTTGAAGCCTCAAAGGGGCTCTTACTGGGCCTCTTACTGGGCATTCCCATCCCTAGCTTGCTGGTATTTGGTTTTGGAGCCCAGGCTGGGGCAGGCTTGGCTGCTCCTGATACAGTCCAGCACATGTGGTACAGTCACCCCCCTACACACACACTTAGTCAACAGAGGGGAGTAGACGCTCCGACAACCCCAGGCTATAAGCTGGGCAAGCGGCCAGCCCTGTCCCCCTCTGGCTGGCTGGCTGGCTGCCTGCCTGGGTTCCCTTCCTGCGCATGTTCACATCTAAACAAATGTGAGGATACTTGACGGTTGGTTTTATTTGGTTTGGGAAAAGAGCACAGCTGCAGCTGCAGGGGGTCCGGTGTGGACACACAAAGCGCTGCGGTGGGTTTGCAGGGCTCCTTCTGGGCCTTTCAGCACAAGGCTTGCATTATTTATGCCCCCAAAGAGTGCGGTGCGGCCCTGAAAAGGCATGCAGGGCAGTGGGCGACGGAGCCAGGCTTGTGCTGCTGAACGGAGCAAGAGAAAGAGCAAGAGGGGGGCTGTTCACAGGAACAGTATCCGGTGTGCGGAAAACATGCAGTGGCAACTGGAGGTGCGAGTTCTTGCAAACCAGTCAGAAGCAAGAGGGGCCATCATAGAATCAGAGAACTGGAAGGGCCCCACAAGGTCATCTAATCCAACCTCAGGCTGAACCTAGAAGCAACTCAGTTGCCAGAGATGCTCATGGAATTGAACTGAAGAGCAGGCAGGTTTCGGGGCACCAACTAAGAAGGTGGGGTGATGAGAACCTCCTCTACTTTGGGCTCCTAAGGGTGGCAGAGCTGCAGTTTGGACGATGCCTTCAGTTTCCAGCCTGGTCTGGGAGGAGATCCATGAGTGTAGGGGCCATATGTGGCAACGGGCTCAAGTGCAGGCACCCCAATCCTGTGACTCCTTCAAAACCTGACTAGTTTCCAAAGCTCCTCTTAACACATGATGCTGCCCAACTTCCCTCCCGCCCCACATTAATCATCTGGAACTGCAGACACACTGGTTGGGGAACCCAGGCTGTGGCAGACTCGGCTGCTCCTGATACAGCCCACTACGAGGCACAGCAGAGGCGGTACAGTCACCTGCGACATGGCTTTCCAGAGCTGTCTAATGCATGGGGCCGCCCCAGTGACGGGGTGCCCGCCAGTGAAGATGGGTGCTCGCTCACACAGACAGCTGGAAGCGGAGAGGGTTGGTGCCGATTCCACTGCCTGGCCACGAGTGTGACTTGGAGCACAATCCTAACTGTCTCGACACAAAAGTCAGTTCCATTGTGTTGAATGGGTCTTACACCCAGGAAAGTGTCTTTAGGACTGCAGCAGGAGGCAATGAGTGTCTCCTTGCCGCACTGCCTGCTGCTCAGAGTCCTTCCCGGAGCTCTTCTCTTCACCCTCACTGGGCAGCCTCTAGCATTGAACGGCTCTGCTGCGCAGCCTGGAAAGTCATGCTCACTGATGTGCATGATCAGGACTGAAGATGTATAACTTCCCAGAAACACGTTTGCAGCCACTGCGGGGAAACAGATGGTTTGCAGGTAAGAGAAGACCCAGGTGCAATCCTAACCAACACAACTCGCACGTCTCTCTGTTCCTGTGGTGGTGCGGGGGGGGGGGGGGGTGTGCTGGCACATCTCTGTGCACTGGCCTGACCCCCCAGGAGCGGCAAAGAAGTGACTCTCCACACTTTTGCAACCTCCCCAGGCCAGTCAGGCTGTTACGTGAAGAACTTGTCCTTGCCTTGCTGTTTCTTGGTGTGGGTAGCGGTGGTGCAATGCGCAAGAACAGGTGAAGCGCATGCACCTCTGACCAGATAGGCATGGCTAGGCCTGTGAGTGAGAGGGAGGGGGTGCACATGCACGGTCACAAGGGGACCCCACCAAAACACAGTCCCTCCAGCAGTCCATACTGGCCACTCAGAGACCAGGTGCAGGTGAGGGCGACTCTTCGCTTCCCAGTGGCGAAGAGCAGAGCTGCTCCCCTGCGCCACTCCTCGGACATCACAGCGCCTCCTGTCACTTCAGAACCACAGAGGCGACTCGCTCTATTTGTACAGATCTTATTACATTTTTTATTCATAGGGAGCTTAGATTTATATACATGGAGGATCAATACCAGCCCTCGGGCACAACTGCATTATTCATCCGGGAGTCCCGTTCCAAGAAGAGATCAGCTCCTTCCTTAATGGACCTTTAAAGGGAAAAGGAGGGAGGTTTTATTTGGGTCTCGTTCTGGCCCCCAAAGGCCTCCGCGCCCCCCTCCTGCGTGCTCAGCCTGGCCTTCTGAACCAAAGCTTGAAGTCTGGGGTGGGGAAAGAAGGAGAGCAAATTGGGGCCGGGGAGGCACCACCAGGGAACCCCCCCCCCCCAAAAAAACAACCCTGGTCTGGTAGACAGTCTTCCCATGTAAAGTCAGGCGAGCCACTGTAGCCACTGGACCAATGGCCAGGTGTGAACTCTAGTTTGGTCCAGACCAGTGGTGTGGCTGAGGGGGTGCAGGGGGTAGCAGTTGCACTGGGCAGCGAGCTCAACAGCCGAATCCAGAGTAACTACATGAGCAGCTAAGAGGCATTACGTGCACCACCTAGTGAAAACCTGTGGGAAATTCATATTGCAACCCAGAGTACAGTGTTCTTACGCCGGAGCAAGGACTCCCCGTAGTTACTCTGGATTTCACCCTTGACACCAGTGACTAACATTGTGAAAAGCGGGCATGTCTGAATTCTAATGCCCTCGTGTTATACACCATAGGAAAGGTCAAGTAATGTAGAATGCAGTGAAATAAACTGTGCTGAGCACCTTCTTCTATCGGAAGATCTAAACAGCAAATGCAAACGCCAACCCCCTACGGAGCAAGAAGAAACTGATCCATGAGAGTGGCTGCTCCGAGGCTGATCAGATGTAATGGTCAGGGGTGGGCCTGGCCTCTCCCAAGATCTGGTTCGCCAGAAGTGGGAGGGGCCAGGCTGGGGTCAGGGGGCGGGACTGGGGAGGGGCGAGGGGCGGGGCAACATTGGCGCCTGCGCAGTGCCTGTACTAAAGCTGGCAGGCCAGCTTCAGTAGAGGCACTGCGCTTGCGCCAATGTTGGCGCCTGTGCAGTGCCTGCCCTGAAGTGGGCAGGCCCGCTCCTAAGCAGGCTCTGTGCAAGCGCCGATGAGTAAGTGCCCACCATTGGTAATGATGATTCTAAAAAAGGGGGGAGTAGGAGTCGGCTCCTGTTTCCAGTACTAGTTGTGGAAAGAGGCACTCTTAAGTAGTGCTCCTCTTGTGTTTAGTGGGGGGAGAATAACACCCCTCCTTCCCTCGGCACAAGGTCTCTCACCAATAAGGGGCACATGTTGATTTAGTGAAGTAACTGTGATTTTGTTGCTGACCCTCTTTGGCTCCAGGCAGATGCCTTTGCTGTGCCTCTAGCTGTGGGGAGGCAGCAGAGCAGGGTGACCCCATGACTGTAAAAACCCAGGTTTGTCTGTATTCTTAGCCTCCTGTCTGGTTGTGCTACGTTTCGGCTTCATTTCTGAACTTTGTGATGGTGACACCATCATCTCATAGGTCGCTGGATTTGGTTTGAAGAGCAGAATCCAAGGCAAAAATTGGAATATCTCCTTCCTATCAAAAGCGATGGCCAAAAAACTTCCCGTTGTGACGTCACAACACTTTGCAGCGGGCTATGCGATCATTAGCTGCGCCACCGGTCCAGGCTGTTGTCCTCTGGAGACCTCATGCGGTCTGGGGCCCGTGCGTGATCCCTGGTGGTGGCTGGTCCTGCACGCCATCCTTTCTGGTCAGAATGGAGCATCCACCGGACTGCTTCCTACATCACTCCCAGCATCCACAGAAGCGGTCTTTTTGGGGGGAGGCCCTGCTTGTGACACCCCTGCACACATTTTTCCTATTGCCATGATCTCCTGTTGTTTGGGTGTACGTAAACGCTGCAGGGTGCTTGCCTGCTGATGGGGTCCAGGGGGGCACCCACACGCTGCTGGATAGAGAGATAAACAAGAAAGCCCCAGTGATCATCTCTGCAGTTGCTGCGTCCCTCTCTCTGCCTTGAACTGAGCGGCTTCCCTGATCGGAATGGAGTCAGATGTATTTAGATGCAGTAATCAGGACTTCTAAGTACACCGTTGATTCTGCTCAGCCTGCTGCTTGCCACCACTGGTCTGCACACTGGTGCAGGCTGGCTTAGCCATGAGATGCTTGTTCAAGGGGCGGGGGGCGGGTATTATTCTGCTTTAACTTCTTGCATGCTCCTGGGAGCTTGTAGGGTGTGCAATGGGGCCGTATTAGAGTCAGGCCAATCATCTAAATGAAAGGTGTCTTTGCTGCTGCCGTGTGCGTGTCAGGCTCTCTGCCAATGCTGGCATGTGGTGGCAGCTGTGCTGATGAAGGAGCGGAGAACACAGAAGGGCCTCCTCCACATCCCCCTCCTGGGGGTTCTCAGGGGGAGCATTGCCTCTCCTTGCGCTGCCAGAGCAGAGCTGCTGAAGAAGCGGTCCCGAGCCAGGGCAGGGAGCAGAGCCGTGGCATCTCTGGCTTGCGTGGCACTGAGCCACCCAAGGGCACAGCAGGTGCCCACATATCAGCCCAGCTTGGGTTGGCTCAACTCCCTCCACAGACAGGTGGGCAGAAGGGGAGAGGAGGTTGCTCTGGCCGTTTTCCTGCCGGCACCTGCCTTCGGTGTAGGGTTCCAAATCCCCCCTGCCCAGGGATGTTGATGCAGAGAGAAGAAGCGGATGGCAGAGCTGGCCAGTTCTCCACCCCTCACCTGAGCCATGCTCCCCTCACCTGGATCAGGCAAAGGCGCCCCAGGTAGTGGACACCTGGCTCCCTCGGCACACACAGCTGCACAAAACCAGAGCTTTGAAGAGTGTCCCTCTTGCACTTCCATCACCTGTTCCTTCTTCCCAGTGCAGACTGGCTGCCTTCCTTTGGGCAAGACTGGTTTGCCCATCCATTCCCATTAGGCACTCCCCATCCAAAGCACTCTTTGCCCCAAGGCTTGTGTCCTCCCCCTCCTAGGGTTACCCTGTGGCTGTGTGAGGGTGGTGAAGGGGGGCAAAGCGATACACTAGCAAGAGACCCAAATAGGATCATCAGGGATGTTCCAGGGACATCAAGCTCTGAGTTCAATAAATATGGAGAATGGGGCAGGCAGCCTCTCCGAGTCCCCCTCCCATTCCGGAAAGCTGTTCAGGTGTGTTGCCTCTGGCTTGCTGCAGCCCTTCCCTCCCCTGCCCTTCCATTCTCACTTGTGCAGCCGCAAAGCCGCCTTTTATCTCTTGTGCGTGTGACTGTGTGTGTGTGTGTGTGTGTGTGTTGTTGTTGTGTGTGTGTGTGTAGGGGGGGAATCATCCTTCTGCCCAGAAAAAAAGTCCCAGCACACAAATCAGGTCTGTTATAAGGGGGGGGGGACCCTCAGTTGGTGCCAAGTAGAAACTGATGCAGAAGAGGATTAAAGAGACTTCAGGCTGAAGCTCCTGCAGGTCATTTGGGCAGTTTGGCAATTAATAGCCGAGTTGTTAATATTTACCTAAACGCTAAATCTACTGCGCGTTCTAATCCGGCCAGGATGGGCGCTTATTTAAAGGAAGGAGACGTGCCTAAACTTACCTTGGAGAAGCGGCAATGCTTAGAAAGGGAAATCAGGGAGGAAGACATTAGAGGGGATATTAAGATATTAAAGAATCATAAATCTCTGGGATTAGACAGCTACACTGGAGGATGCTGGAGGCACTGGCAGGACTCCTTAATTCCACATTTAGAGTCTTGATTTAACAAGATTGCAGAAGAAAGTGGGGGGGGCTGTTTCTGGGTACTCAGAAAGACCCCTCCGCCTCCGACAGTCCTAACCCAGCCAGGAAGTGTCCCTTCACCAGTCTGAGGTGTTTCCTCTATTCTTTACCTTTTCTCTTACCTTTCGACAGAAAATTTTAGAAAGGAAGGAAATAAATGTTTTGGTGCTAAATAATAACGAAGGTGTCGGGCTCAAACATGAGCTGCAGATCATGGCAAAGGGAAGTGTGGAGGCTCCAGAGAGAGACCCCTCAGAAGGGCTCTGGACTCCAGCGCTGCCCAAGGGTCACACCTTTTGCAGGGGGCTCCATCATGGCGTCACACACACCACTCTGGGGACATGTTTGGGGGTGACACCACCCGCCTTCCTGGGGTGCATAAAGCCTCCCTCCAGTCAAGCCCCCTGGCTGTGCCGTGCTGCCCCTGAGAAGGGCCCAGGCTGTGGGAGGGGAGGGCAGGAACCAGCCTGCTCCCCCAGCCCAGTTTCCCTTCCCAGCCTCTGATCCCCAGAGCGGAAGGGCTAACCTTGGCCAGCATTGGTATGCCAGAGGCAGCCTTGGCGGCCTTTATAGCAGCAGCGCACAAAGGCAGTTCTCTGCGGTTGATATAAAAAGGTGTCGGATCTTGTTTAAGGACTGTATTACCAGCCAAGATTTATCTGCTTCAAAGGCCGGCCGCGCACCACGGGGGAATCAACAGCTCTTCTGCTTATCTCTCACACCCAGCTCACCGTTTTCTCCGGCTGACTTTCTGGCTGCAGACAGACTTTCCTCTGCCTTCGCATGCGCTGCCCTCACAGACCGAAGACAACCTGGCAGCGTCTTGCCCTGAGACTGGAGTGGCCCAGCTGGGCAGAACAGCCTCAGCCCATCAAGCCCCTTCCCGCCTGGGACTTGCACGGGGTGATCATCTGTCCTCTTTTTCCAGGACATGCCCTCTCTTTAGCCTTGTGTATCCTCCTTTTTTCTTGTGAGCAGGTAGCAGGTAGCCTCCTTGTAATTTGTAAGTTGAATATAATAAATTACATATCATAGTTTAAAACTTAAGAATAAGCAACACTGTGCTTAAATTAACCAACGGAAAGCAGTACATAAGAGTGTTTTCAGCTTTATTTTGTCAAGTCCACCCTTATTCTTGGGTATCCTACATTTTGCAGGTCCTTTTCCTCTTCTTGGTTATGACATGTGGTCACCCTGGACTTGTGGGACCCTCAAGTCGCCTAGAACAGCCTTGGGCTGCAGTCCCCTTTGCTGGGCACTTCATTGCTTTGGATGGGCAGCCTGCTCCGTCACAGGCTTGGACCTGATGTGGCTTGACGTGGCCTGCTGTGGTCACAGGCTTGGACCCTGCAGCTGTTTAGGAGCTGACCCCCCACAAGCGTTGGGCCTTCCTGCTCTGCCTCGGGGGGGGGGGGTGAGAAAAGGTGTGGCGGCTGCTGGGAGTTCTGTGCCAGTTCTTTGCCCCTGTCTTTGCTGCAGAAAGTGTAGGGCAGGCACCTCAAGCTCCGCAGGGAGAGGATCTGAAGAACAGAGCTGGAGAGAGGTGGCAAGGACGAGGATGTGGAGGGCGCTAACAAATTAAGCCCATGAAGAAGTCAGCAGGTCCAGGTGGCACTGGCCCAAAAGTCTTGAAGGAACTCATGTGTGAAACGGATGATCTGCTAAAAAAGGTGCTACCTGTCCTTTAAATCAGTCAGGAGACTGGAAGTGGGCCAGGGTAACACCAGTGACGAGAACAAGTGCTTGGGCAAGTGCAGACCAGTCTGCTGATCTCCCGCTCTGGGTAAACTGGAGGAGAGGACAGCGGCATTCAAGGGCAGGTGGCTCAGAAGTCTGAAGAAGATCCCTTGCTGAAGGGTGCTGCAAAGGAAAGTCCTGCTTCAGTGTCTCTGGAGTTCCTTGAGCCTGTCAGGCAGTGGACGGGGAGACCTTGGAGACGTCTGAGCGAACAGAGCAGTGGAGGGAAGTAAAGCAAAGGGGCCCCCCAAACTGAGTGAACGTACACCGTAAGCAGAAAAGAGGACAAGGGCTCCAAAATGTAAGACGTTCAAGGACATGACGAAATAAAAGTTTAAAACACTCACATATGTTACTTTGGTGTGTTTAAACACTCAGATTACTTATGGCTAAATTCAAAACAATTTATGAATTGCAAGAAGGTTTACAAGGAAAAGGAGGACACTGAAGGTTTTTTCCAGGACACAAGGTTAAAATTCAGAAGAGGTCCTGGAAAAAGGGGACAGACCCTCATCCTGCCCAAAGAGGTGGGTCGGAATAATGCTTTGGAACTTGCCTGGCACACAAACCAGCATCCTTAGGCCTGACTTGAAGTGACCTTGGTGTAGGGTTGCCAGAATTCCCTTCCACAAAATGGGGACAGGACCCTCTGTGCCATTTGCCAGTATGGAAACGCAACCCCCCCAAATCAGGCTTGTCCCTGTTTTGGGACATGCATCAGCCCTGCCTCGGTGCAAGCACCGCGTGTCACTGGTTTGTCCAACTGGATGGCTTCAGAGCAGCCGAGGGCTTCGCTGAGAACCACCTCCAGCCTTTTGCTGAAACCAGCAGGGCTTGTCCATGCCTGACCATTTCCTTCCTGCTGTTGGTGTCCCAGAGGACATCTCAGAACACGCTCACGTCTCTCAACGTTGCCAACTTCTGCGGGTCTGGTTGTGATTCCGGTGAGAGTGCTCCACGCCCACGTAAATGCCCGGCTCCAGCAAAACCACAAGGAGAGCCCGGGGCAAAGGCCGAGTTGTGTTCTGGGAGTGGGTCAATTACCTATTTAGCCTCGGTGCTCCAGGTTCACTCCAGCCGGATCGGAAGACCTGGATGCAGACGTGGGGGGGGGGGGGGGAGAGAAGGCTCCCCACAGGCCCTGCTTGCTGGATGTTGGGGGGGGGGGGCACGGATCAGTGGTTCCTGCAGAGCGGAGGAAAAGCCTTCTGACTGGCAGGGCTGTGGAGATCAAATGCTCTCACGGTAAACATTTGATTGCTGATTGACAAGCAGAGCTTAGCGTATCCTGAGCAAGACGTCCCTGGAGGGTCGACCTCGGCTTTCTCCAGATTAACCTCTGGCGCAGCCCCAGCACTTGCTGGGAAATTCTGGGAAGTGTTTGATTTGCAGGCACCTCCGCTTCCCAGCGGGGATTAATTTCCAGTTTGTCCGACTTTGCCTTCGCGCTGGATGGCTGAGAAGGGCAGCTGGATTAGGCCAGGGAGACCACCTTCTCTTTTTCCAGGACACGTCCTCTCTTTTAGCCTCGTAGCCTCCATTATTAGTTTGTGAGGAAACAGCTTGTAGCCTTCTTAGAATGTATAAATCAGTGCAATTCTAAGCATGTCTACTCAAAAGAAAGTCCCATTGAGTAGTTATACTTAGTCCCAGGAAAGTGTGGTTGGGATTGCAACTCTTAGGTAATAAATTATAAGTAAAAGTTTTAAATATTATAATAAGTAATGTGTTTAAATTAAGCACAAAGCAGGCCTCCGTCAGTCTTGGAAGACTCTGGTATCGTGCTCAGCGCTGCATACGCTGCATGCGAAGACGAAAGCCTGGGTTGGATTGTTATGGAGGAGAGGCTGTTACCCAAGCAGCAGATCCCCCCCTCTCCACACCACTGAATTAGTCAATGGAAAGGCAGAGCCAATACGATTGGATCCAGCTGGTGTCGCAGAGCCAGGCTAAGGACAGGAGCTCACCCTGTCTTGTGGGGCCGACCCGGGTCTCGAACCCTGGCCTGCTGGTTAACAGGCAGAGCGCCTTAACCATTTGCACCACCCACAGCCCTATTAATTAAGGACAAGAAAGTAATATATTCCCATGTTTTTAGCGTTTTAGGTTTTATTTTATCATGTCCAACATTTTTGGCCTCCCCCACTGAACCAGCTTTGGGTCACCCCCCCCCCCCAGCTTCCTGATCCTTGAAACTCTGGTGAAGGCTGCCTTGCCCCCCCCCTTAAAGTGACATAGTCTTTTGACTCCATTTGGAAGAGGGGACTTTTTCCCTCCAAAGAGTATTTCTCGCAGTGCGCTTCTTGCGGGCGCATATATTTTGGATGCCGGCACCGTGCATTTTATGAAGCACATAAAAATCCCAGATAGCAATCCCAGCTAGAAATGATCTGTTTCCCCAGCACAGCCTGTCTCTTTTTGGCCATGAGATAACAAGGTCATCTGTCATCTGCCGGTGGCCGCATTGAGAAACGAGGCCCCCTCCCCAAATTTATTTGCTTGCCTCTATGCCGGAGCCCCAGCACCGAAGGAGTTCCAGGACGGACCCTGCACAGCTCAGTCACTCTTGCCTTGCGGGCTTTGGGACTCCAGCACCAGTTTGGATGACCTTTCATGCCTTGGAGAGGAGAGGCTGAGCAAGGGCAGCCACAAAACCTCCTTGGTGGGGGCAGAGATGCCTTCAACCCCAAGGGAGGGTGGCTCTGTCAAGACTCCTTTCCTGTGAACGGCACCAGCAAAGCGATACATGCTGAAGGGCCGCAGGGGACCGAGTCTTGCAGTGGTGGGGGTCCTCCTAGCACAGATCCCTCCAGCTGATTCTAGACCCAACAGGCAGGGACGGCAGCTGTGGATGGAAAGATCTGAAAGAGCACCTGGCACTCAAGCGAGGCTGCAGGAGATGAAGGGAGCAGAACCCTCTGACCCCACCCCTCCCTTTTGGAGGAGGACGGCTGCACCTGGCCTGAACCCCAGAGGCTCATATTGAGGCTGGGCGAGCCCTCCATCCTTGCCTGGCCTGCATGAGACAACGAGAGCTGCGGAGGGGGGAATGGGACGACTGGAGACGGGGCCGGGCCACTGTTCCTCCTGCTCAGTGGGGTCTGGTGCTCTTTGCACGAAAGGGGGTTTTCGCACTGCTCGCTCGGGGCCTCTGTTCCCCGCGTTCTCATAGAAGAGAAATGTGGGTGGGGAGCTGTTGCTGGAAAGCCCCAGTTCACAGATGGAGCTGCAGGCAGGAGAGCTGGGCCAGGGAGAGGGACAGAGCAGGCAAGCAGGGAAGAGCTGCTGCGGTTCGACTCTCCCCACAGAGAAAAACCCGACAGAAACCCTGTGGGCCACACAGATAACTCTGCCGGGGAAACAAAGCCTTTGGGCAACGCTCCTCTCACCCCAGGGGTTTGGTTTTTAATTTCCAGGAGCATCAAGCTTTCCAGATTGCCGAGGGTGGTGGCGGACTCTCCCTCACTGGGGATCTTCAAGCAGAGGCTCGACAAGCACCTGTCGGGGATGCTGTAGGGGGATTTCCTGCTGCAGGCAGGGGGTTGGACTAGATGACCTGCTGGGTCCCTTCCAACTCTAGGATTCTATGATCCTAAGCAGCAATTCCGCACTCCAACCCCCAGGTCCCCCCTGCATTCTGGAGGGCTTTTCCCAAAGGACCATCGTCTCCTGCAAGTTGCATCAGCCTCGCAAGCCCACTATCTCTGCACATCGAGTATGTCGGGCGGCTGGGTGGGACGTGTGGAAGGGCCACACTGTGGGACTTCCCCTCCCTGGGATGTTCAGCCAAAGCTGGTCTCTTCTGGCAAAGCTTCAGATGCTTTTCAGCCCCAGTTCTTTTCGTAGCTCTTCTTATAAATGTTTAATGGCTGCTGTTGGGGGAACGTAATACTGCCTGGTTACGACGATTGTTGTGCTGTGATGTCGATGGAGGTAGCTGTGAGGCTCCCGTCTTTGGAGGAGGTCAGAGCACCCATCCATGCAAAGGCCTGGGGAATACACGAGTGGAGCGGACCCAGCCGCACTGGGCCAGCAACACCCACGTGCCCCACACAGCGCTGGCTGAGTGTGGCCCGCAGGGATGGCAATGGGGATGGACACAGCCAAACTCTGGATTTGCATTGCAGGACTGCTGGGTGTCCTGGTTCTAGTACTGGGGTCGCAAAACTTTTTGGGCAAAAGGCCACTTCAAATATCTGACACGGTGAAGGCTGGCATGGCCAATTTCCATAGAAAATTTAAATAAGCGCATTAGAGATGGAACTTAGATCAATGAATAAATGGGTTCACATTTCAAGTTCAAGCAGTACTAACACATATAGGGTTGCCATATTCTCTTCCACAAAACCAGGACAGGACCCTCTGTCAATCTTGCCAGAATGTGAAAGCAACCCCCCAAACAGGGAGAGTTCCAGTTTTCCGGGACATATGGCAATGCTAAACACACAGCACACAAATACACACTTCGATGGCCCCCATTCCTACAACCCCCCCCCATCCGGTCGCATTTGGTCAACTGGGTGAGGGCTGGTTCTAGACTCACTACATCCAGCATCTAGCCCCAGGCTAGTAGATGTTCTGGTAGATGGAGGGTGGGAGACTCCATTCGGGGGAACAGTAGGGGACAGAGTACCTGGACTTCTTAGTGGGACTGCTGAGCACAGGAGGTGTGGAAATCCCCCAGGAGCAGGCGAGTGCTGGACACGCACCGAGGAGGAGGAAGGTGGTGGACCAGAAGTGGTCCTTGTGATTCTTGTAGCCAGAGGTGGGGGCTTCTTCCAGCCTCCATCAGGGGAGCTCTACCGATGTAGGTCAGCTCAAGTGGGGACTCCCATTCCCATGACACATCAGCATCTACGCACCACCCAGCCAGACCAGCCTCTCCTCCCTTTTTTCGGCCAGCATCAGCTTCTTCCCAACCAGCTGGGCCGGAAACTCAGAGGAGGACGGATGGATCGGTGCTCCTTGCATTCCACGCAAGAGAACCCATTTTCCTGCCAAACCTATTCCTGCTTTTATCTCCGGCATCCAGTCCTCCGAGGCCGGCACAGGTGCAGGTTTCCCCAACCCTGGACTCATTTGGCCACCGGCTACCCCAGGAAGGCGAAGCGGGGATTTATTCACGGACACCTGTCAGAGGCCGTTGTTGGCTCGGCTGAAGAACTGCCTGGAGTTTCCAGTCCCATCCATCACGGCCTCCTGGACATCATAGCTCTTCTTTATGGGTTCTTCCCCCTCGTAAATAAGCCTCATTCCATATGTACGCAGGGCAAGCAGCAGGGGTGATTTGCAGGGCGGCTCTGCTTGAAAGGCGGCCAGCCTGGCCTGGTTGCAGAGAAAACTGCAAGGGACACCTTCAGCCTCTCGGGTGCAACTCCCTGCCGGAGCAGCTCCTGCCATCTCCGGCACCCAGCTTCAAGTCCGGGCTGTCCGAGGGCCTGATCCTATCCAATTTTCCAGCATCCATGCAGCCTCAAGGTAAGGAAATACACGTTCACTACTTTGAAGAGGCCTCAGCTATTGCACCCCCAAACAGAGGAAGCGGCACACACCTCATTGGCACCAAAAGCACATAAAGAATGGATAGGCTGGGATTCTGACACCGGCTCTCCAGGTTGGAGATCAAGCATTCTCTCCGAGGCCAGGCAAAGCTGCACGTCAAGAAACATGCAGTGCCAGAAAGAGGAGATCAGGAGGGTGCCAGCAGCTAGCAGGGCTTGGGGCTCATTCCCAGCAGGAGCCAGGCCCCCCCTGGAAGACCCCCCTGGAACAACCATTAGAAGAGGTGGCAGGGTAGAGCCCAAGGCACCCAAGTGCAGGCCGAGCCCCACCCCAAGCCATGGAGAGAAGCTATTTCTCCATTAGCTTTCCAGGAAGGCAGGGATGCCACTGGGGACCATATTCTTCTTTTGGCAGGGCTGGCAAAGCCCTTTAAAACTGCTTGCATCAGTGAGGGGACTACTCCAGGGTGACCATATAGAACGGAGGACGGAGTGCCTGGACCTCAAAGCATTGGATAGAAGAGGGAATGGAGGCAGGTGCTGTTTCTTAAACCCTACTATGTTGAGTTAAGCCTGGAGACACAGCCCCGGATGAAGTGATGGCCTGAATTTGAAGCGAGGCAGCTGTCATGGGGGGAGAGGGGGAGATCTCCATGAGAGGCACCTTCAAGAAGCTGGAAAATAGTCCAGCATCACTCGAGCCTGACTCCATCACACAACTGATCCTGCCATGGATTTGGCTCCTGCGATGGGCTCTCCCTCGAAAGCAGTTTGCAAGGGAGGTCCCTGGTGCTGCCGCCTGGCCGAGGAAGCTGATTTGGCACCACTGGTGTGACCACGGCAGGAACGTGGTAAGCAATGGAAGCTCATCCTGGCAATTTATTTGGACGGTGAAGTATTAATAATTCAGCCCGGTGAGTGGGCCGGGCCGGGCGGCTGTGGAGGAGCCTCCAGATTCCTGGCACACGGCTTGAGATGATGAATCTGCAGCCCATTAAGTTGGATAGTTTGTAGTTTTCAAGACATTCATACAGTCAAGAGAGGCTGGTTACTGCCAAGGAGGTCTTTAATCCTCTCCAGTCTCTCCACAAGGCTGCCATTTATCTTTCTCCAAAAAAAGGAAAGCTAAAGTCAAAGCTTGCCCCGAGCTGGGCAGAGACTCACTCCCTGTGCTGGAGCTCACCCTCTGGGGCACAGAGATGCGGCTGCACAGCTGAAGCTCCTGCTCTCCTCCGACATAAGTCAGGCTTTACGCTCCAAGGACACGTTTCCGGTCCTGGTTGACATTCCTTAAGTGTTGTCTCCTTTGGGAGCGCAGTGCAGACTCTGGAGACCGTGATTTCTGGAGGCTCCAGAGCCTCTGATGGATTGGAATGGCCTTTTCCCTGCTTCAGCAACAGAGGGAACTCCCTGTACCTTGACAACTCCACTCCACCCAGTTGGAAGCAGTTTGGGGGGACTCGGCTTCGCAGCCAAAGGCGATCAGATCCTAGCGATTGAAACAAAATGGGTAGAAAGGAAAGCTTGAGAACATCAGAACGAGTGCTGAACAAGCACAGGTGAGTTAATGGACCCAAAGAAGGAGAAAAGAAGGAGCCAAAGCATGCCGGGCAGCGCAGTCCTCATTTGCACTGGAGAGGGAGGCTGGCTTGTCTGCAGCAGTGCCAGACGGGGGCACAGTCCTAACCAGCTGAGGCCAGCTGAACTCCCTTGATTCCCATGCCTGCAGTTGTGAAGGGAGGCCAGTGAATGACGGTGCCGGTCTAACCCCTGCATCAAGAAGTGGTGCAGAAGGGCCTTCTCTTGGTCAGAGAGAACTAGGATTTCAAACTGCGGTCTTCACTAAAGCCCTAACTTGACTGCGTGAGGAGCCCTGTTGGCTCCTTTGCCCTGTCTCCATCATGCTCCTTTTTTCGAACAAGACTCTGGATTCTGTGACCACAGCCGGGTCTGTGGCGCCTCTGGCCTTGCCTCTCTGGCTTGGGTGCCCTTTAATCTGACTGCTTGCAAGCCTGACCTACTGGACCCGGATGGACGGCCGCGGGGCAGGCAGGCTCAGCTAACTTGATTTTGAGAGAGAGACCAGACAGACGGACAGACAGACAGTCTCCAAGCTGCAGGGTGTCACAAGAGGAGGAAGCAGAGGCCATACCAATTCCTCAGACCCTCAGCTGACTTGCTTTTTGATGTGTTTGGACATCCATGTGTTAGCATCCATGTGCTTCCCTTGGACACATCCATGACGTCACACTGGAGATGGATGAGGACCCAACACACCAACTCCGCTCAGTGTACCGTCTTGCCGGCCACTGAGCACGGAGATGTCACTGGACAGCTCTGGCTCTTTGGCTTCAAAACGGGGATGAGCACAGCACCCTCCAGCAGTCGGTCACAACCAGCGGTCCAGCCAACCCCCACCTCACCTCCACAGCAAGAGCAGGCGGTGCACGTCTGCAAAAACGGTTTGAAGATCAGCCCCAGAGAGCCCTCGTTTCAGCCCTCGCTTACTGGAGCAGCAACCACTCCTTTGACTGCTTTGTTTGCCCTGCCGACATCTTGAAGCAGAGGGTGCATCAAACGTGACCGGTGCGTCCGTGAGGGAAGGAGACAGAGCAAGTGCGCAAAGCCTGTCTGTGTGTGCGCTCCCGTTCTTCCACGCGTGCTTGTTTGCAGGAAATGGACAGATCCCTGACGTGCAAAAATCCCTGGCAAAGGCATTAGAAAGGCCTTTGGAACTCTCTGTGGGTGCGAGTGTTGCGTCTGTGCACGTGCACAGTTCCCAGAAGGGCTCCAAGATTAGTCTGGGGAACTGAGCTTCTGCCCTCCTGAGTATATGTGTGTGGTATATATTATAAGGCAAGGCAGGACTCTTTAAAGGAGGGAGGGATCACCCTCAGGAAGAGATGCCAGTTTTTTGCCTACTCCAAACTATCCTTTCTCTGGCCACTTTATGGCAGGGTTGCAGGTGAACAGGTCTACAAAGGGGTCTAATTTACCATGCAACCGTGGTCAACTGAGGCACAGGGGGTGCCCTAATAGCCGTCCTCAGCCCCAGGCGGGGCAAGGCTGAGAGGTCATCCCCATGCCGCCAGTGGGCTGCTTTCAGTCCCATGCAGGGTGGGAGCGTCCTACAGCCCTACAAGGCATCAGTTGGGCCAGACCCACATCCCCCTGTGTGGGGGGAGAGTTATTGGGGGAGAACCCTATGAGTAGGGTAGGGCCCGAGTCTGTGCACGCTGACCTTGATACCCAGCTTCAGCTGGGGGCCCAAAGATACTGTCAATACTTTACCCTAGACATTGGGGGTTTCTAAATTTAGCCCAAGTTCAAGGTCTGCTGATTGATTATTACCATTATTGGTTATCGATTATTAATATCATTAATATCATTAATAAAGTGGCCCATCTCCTCCATACTTGTTGTTGGTGCGTTTAACTGACCAATGCGTATACCAATAACTTAGGAAGGCTTATCACAAAGAAACAGACTATTGTTTTAAGGCATAAAACAAAACTACATCTATATATATAAAAGAGAAAAGTCACTGACTGACTGACTGACTCACTGACTGACTCATCACCGCCCTGCCAAAACCGGTGGGCCTAGAAGCGTGAAATTTGGGGTGGGTGTTCCTTCCATGACTGAGGGGTGCACTAAGAACTGGTTTTCGGAAATTCCAACCGGAACGGGGTGAAAAGGGGCGCATCGCGTTTTCCTCCCTATACTTTGCATTGAGAATTGCTGACTCAGCAACATTCCGCCCCAACTGCTGGGCCTGAAGCATGGAATTCTGGGAGTTCCTTCTGTCACCTGAACACCCTCCAAGAACCATCTGGAGAAATTAACCCTTCAGGGGCTGAAAAGGGGGCAACCTGTTTCTGTCCTATATTTAACATGGGAGACTGAACCACATCCAGCCAGTTTGGTGCTCAGTGCCTGGTGCATTCGGGGATGTTGTTTGGAGGAAGAGGTTGCGCTGGCAAGGATGCTGCGCATGGGGGGAAGTTGCGCATGGAGGACAGTTGCACATGGGAGGATGATGCGCATAGGGGAAGTTGCGCATGGGGGGAAGTTGCGCATGGGGGGTTGATGCGCATGGGGGAAGTTGCACAGGGGGGAAGTTGCACATGGGGGAAGTTGCGCAGGGGGGAGTTGCACATGAGGTAAGTTGCGCATGGGGGAAGTTGCGCATGGAGGGATGATGTGTGCATGGGGGAAGTTGCGCGTGGGGGAAGTTGTGACGTGTTTCAAGAGAAATTTTATCAGGAGGTACAAAGTTTGTTTGGGCACCAACCAGGTCCTCTTTTTCCAGGACATGTCCTCTTTTTAAGCTTTTTGACCTAGAAAAAATTTTCATTGTCCCCCTTTTCCTTGTGAGCAGGCAGCATGTAACCTTCTTGTAATTATTACATTACGTGTAATGAATTATATGTAACGGCTTTAAATTTAGTAGTAAACAATATAGTGTCCCATGTGGTGACGGGGTCTGCTTGTTGTGGACTGGAGTTTCTTCCAGTCCATGATGGATGCAACACGGGGGAACACATATATACGTGTTTTTAGTTTTTATTTGGTCATCATGTCCTACATTTTTCCCAGGTGTCCTATATCCTGGGGAGCCTTGTCCTGTTTTTATGGTTATGACATATGGGCTCTGTGGGAGGGGAGGGGAGGGGGCAAAACAAAGCAAGGGGAGTTTGGTAACAGCAGGAGGAGTCTTTGGAACCCACGTCTACTGTGCTTCCCAGTTTGGCGCCCATGTCGGTCTAGCTGCACGTCGGCCCTGAGAAGCAGCCAGACTGAGAAGTCTCTCTAGAGTTTTTTACATATGGAAAATGCCTGCAGAAAATGAGCATCAGTGGAAAGTGTCCTGTGCAAACCCAGACTTGCTTCTGCAGCTGCTGTTGTCCTGCAGCCTGGCACTGGGTTCCTATTGATTCTGGTGTGTGCAGCGCATTCACAAACCAAAGAGGAGCCGCAGCAGGCCACCCCCCCCCCATTGGATGTTGTGTTAAGGAGCGCCATGTATGCGTTCCTCAGCTCAGAACACATGGCTTGTGGCAGCCACAGCCGCTGCACTCCAGCATCTCATGTATCCCAGCGAAATAGGAAAATATAATATTCGGGACCCTCCTTTGGATCCTAGACTGTCCTTTGGCTCCTGATGTGCTCAAGTACAGATTCTCCCTTGAATTCCCCGTCACGGATCCGCAGTGAAACCCCCGGCGCTTTGCATAAAAACGCAATAAAAGGGTAATAATTGGAGTGATCCTTTGGTATTTGCAGAGCTTTGTGGGCTGCTGCTTTTGTTGCTGGCTGAGGCTGCAGCTGCAGGCGATCCGTTCCCCGCTCCCCCCATAGGTTCAAGGGGGAGGACACTGCTAGTGTTCAAAGGGAATCCTGTTTTCTCCTGAGGCTTTCCAAACACCTTCTTGGGCTCTGCCAGGATCCCGATCACCAGGCCGAGAGCTGTTGCCAGCAGTACGCACTGCACAGGCGTTTTCTGACTCGACTGTCTAACCCAGCACGGCCAGCAGTGATGATGAGGATGATGAGGCACTCAAAGCACAAGCTTCTGCATGGCTACTCCGAAGTGTCCTTAAATTCAATGAAACTTACATCCAGGGAAATGTCTGGCATAGCATTTTCTGGATCCATCATATTAGGCTCATACTAATGGCCCAACTTCCATGTACTTGGTGAGGAAACTGGAGCTGCAAACCCAACCCACATGCCCACCCGGGAAAACTGGCCCTCTTCTTTCCCGGGGCCAAATCCTCTTTTACAGCACAATCCCATCCGCTGTTTAGGCCGGCACAAGTCCTGGCACAAGTCCCAGGCTGGCCTGCCCGTGTCACAAAAGTGCTGGTGTGCCCCAAAAGCACAGGGTTGCTTCTGCGCAACGCCTGGCAGGGTTATGCCAGTGCACAGACATGCACCAGACTCCCCACACAAGCATGGAGAGATGGGTGAGTTGTGCTGGCCTAAATTGGTTAGGATTTCATCCTTGGTGCTTTGCTGCCTCACAGGGCAAGAAGTGGCACAGCTTCTCCTGCTGCTGCCACAGGGCAAGAAGTGGCACGGTGCAGGGGTCCAGCTCCCTCTCAGGCTCCACTCAGTTTCCAGCACCGGCAGCTCAGTTTCCCAGCCCCAGAACATGCTAGATCCAGTGACAGAAGGGGAGTGTGGCCTTTTCCCTTTGGGAATCACCTTCCCCAGCAGGTATTTCAGAGCAGGGCATGCAGTTCCTGGCACACTTGGCAGCACTGTCTGATCTTGGAGAGGACCGCTCTGCCAGGCTGGGGCTGCTGCATGTCAGTCTGCCGCCTCCCTGCTCCATTTTGCTCCGGGGCTCGTGCCGTAGCTCAAGGTGAATAAATAAGTCTGGAGACAGACATTGATTTTCTAAAAATGAAAGCTACACACAAAACCCAACATATTCAAAATACTGGGCCTCCTGGGAACAAATGGCTGTTTTTCATAGCTCTGAAAAATCAATGGCAAAAGTGTACACAGCAGATGCAGGGCCACCAAAAGTCCAAACAATCAGGCTGCTCTGCTAAGTGAACATCCCGATTCCGAAGCGCCTCCACTCCGCCGTGCGCATCGCTCTGCTACTGGAGTGGCTCAGAACAGGCACCTTTTCCCAGTGAAGAAGCAGAACCGGGAGGGGGGGACAGAGAAGGGGGACAGAGAAGGCCTGACCGTTCCAGGGTTGGCAATGGCAGCAGCAACACACAACAGGAAGAGCAGCACAGGCAGACCTGCAGATCTGGCCACCAAGGCTGACCCACAAAAAGCCACCTTCTAAGGCCTGGTTGGGGCCGCAGCAGGCAGATTGTGCACAGGACTCGGATTTGGCACAGCACGACAGAGGCTGGAGGACAGACAGACAGCTCTGCAGCTTCCTGGAAGGAGAACAGGACTGGATCCATGCAGAGCGCAGGACACACCAACAATGTGCCGGAGCACAACTCACCCATGTTGGCTGCCCCAGACTGAGAACAAGGCTGTCATTTGGGGGCCCCAAAGAATTGCTCTGAAAGGAAGAGCAAGAGAACGGAGCACAATTCATTTAAAGGGCGCAATCCTAACCAAATCCTAACCAGCCCCACTCAGGTATCTCCTCATTCCCTGGGTGTTAGGAGGAGGCCGGTGCATTCCTGTGCACTGGCCTAACCTCCCAGGAGTGGCACAGAAGTGCCTTATGGCATTTTTGTGACACTCCCAGGCGAGCACAGGTCTTGTGCCAGCCTAACTGGGGGCTGGGATTGGCCCTTCACTGACAGGTCACAACTAGCTCCGAGTCTTGGAAGAACCTCCTAGGCAGGGAGAAACAGCCTGCTGGGGGAGCACAGTCAGCACCTCTAGGGCAGCTCACCCACCCATGGCTTGGCAGCACATCCAGCATCCCCACTGATCAGAAGGATCCTCTTGGCTCAGTGGCCATTTGGGAACAGCAGGTGGTCCGCCAGAGACACTTCCCTGTCATGAGGAGCGGCTCTGAGTTTTCCAGAAGAGACTCAGGACAGGAGGGTGATTAAACTGTAATGGACAATCTGTTTCCCTCTGGAAGGAAACACGGCAGGTTTATGTGACACGCTGTCAGGAGAGGCTTAGCGAGCACCGAGAAAGCTGCGCTCCGTGGCTCACCTGACACGGTTGCTGCCTGACAAGACGTGAGACGGGGCAAGGGCACGAGACGGCACGGGCGATGCTTGCACTGGAGACAGAGACTCGGAAGCTTCCTGTCGAGGATCCCTTTCCCTGATGTTCAGATCTGGCTTGCCAGGAGCTCTGATACATTTACCGTGGAAGGCACATTCACCGCAGAGAATTCGGGGAGGGTTCGATGGGGGGCAGCATTTCAAACATAGGCGGTCTCACCCAATGGGATAGGCTGTTCTGGTTCTGGGATGGAGGTAAGTGAGGTGCTGAATGGGCTTTGAGAAGAGGTGCTGGTCCTCCAGGTCCCAAATGCACCTGTGTGCATCCTCTGGGCACCCTGGTGAGACCACACAGATCATGGGAATCCCGTCTAGGACGGAGGCCCGTCGGCCTGGGGGTCCTCTTGTCCCACCTTCACGTCTGGACCTTGCAGGCAGCACCTTTTGACATGGGCAGGGCTTGCATAGGGGCTAAACTGCCGCCTGCGAACGAGGCCCAACTGCCCGCCTGTTTTCCCCTCATTCCTATGAAAAGCAACCAAAATCCCTCCCAAAAGCAAGGCTGAGAGGCTCCGATCCTTCCCATCCATCAGGCCTTGGAGGTGCTGGCCTGGCTTGGGGAGCCTGTGGCTGCCTCTCGCTCCCCCCCTTCCTCTCCCTCCTTCGTTCTCTCCCCAAAGCGCGCTTGTGCCCTTTCTCCAAGAAGTGTGTGGCACACGCACACGTTCACACTTTTTTGGCACAACTGATGCCGTCCCCCAAAACTGATCCGGAGGCACAAAGAAGGCAAAGCAGCAGAGGTTTGTGTGTGCGCATGAATATGCCTGTCTGTTTAGAAGGAAAAGAAAACCTTGAATAGTTAATGCTGAGGATGAGAGAAACCCCACTTGTGAGCTTTCCTGCTGCATGCGCTGCATAAGGATGAGGCCCTCCTCCTCCTCCCTCCTCCTCCTCCTCCTCCTCGCTGCCCCTCTTTGGTCCAGCCTCTATACTCCCTGCTCAGCTGGATGAAAAGAACAGTCTGTTGCCCCCTCCCACCCCGTCCCCTCCCACCCCAGAGCCTCAGAGCCTGGTCTTCATCTGGAGATCAAGATGGGGAGGGGAGCCCTCAATCCAGGGGGTCCTCAATCCAGGAGGTCCCCTCTCAGCAGGACTTACCTGTAGTTCCTTCTGGGACAAGCAGGGGGGCAGTGGCTGCAGCAGTGCATTTGTCCCATGGTGTGTGGGGCATGCGGTGTCCCGTGTGATGAGTGCCAGGCCCCGAAGGCAGGTGGATTTGGGCTCTTTGGGATGCTGGGCCTCTGGAGTCCAGCTCCCCTTTCCCCCTGCGTGTGATGTGGATCTTGGAGAGAAGAACATCTGCCCAGACTCTGCAGGGAAAGGGTGGCCAGACAGAAACACAAGGTGCCTCAGAGCACCCGAGGCCAAAGGGGCAGGGGCCGAAAGCAAGTGGTGTATCCATGGGGGGGGGGGCAGCACCAAGATTCCTCTTCCAGTCCGGATGACTCCTCCTCAAGGTCAAGGCTGACCCTCCTCAAGGTTGCTGCAAGTCAAACAGGCCTCCTGCCTGCTCTTAAGCTCAGACCAGATCGCCTCCCATCCTTTCCTTGGGATTCCTACTCAAGGTGGGCAGGCGGGAGTCTGTTCCAGCCCCCAAATGGAGCATGCAGGGGGTCTTTGGCCCCTTACTTCTGCCCCCCTGTGCTGTGTCTGCCTCCTCCACGGGACGCTGGGCGGTTGCGGCTCTTCACGCAGGCCGCGTTTCCCCAGCCTCATTTCCTATGCTGGGGACTCCGCAGACCTGGAAGGCTCCCTAATAGGCAGGGAAAGCAATTACCTCTCCTGGCCGTTCTCCACCAACAAAAGATTAAGGCTGCACCTATTAATTCTGGTCCCAAAGCACTGAGCAGAGCAGAACCTTCTTTCCCTGCTGAATGTTTTATGACTGGCCTGCCTGGGTCCACGTCCTTCTCCCTGCGCTCAAGGACAGGCCCGGCCCGGCCGGCATGCCTGGCTCCAGGAGTGTGGCCGCCTCCATCCCCAGAAGTTGCCTACTGGCCCGGGCTGCTTTGCTGCTGGAGTCCGTCGTGCAGAAGCTGGGAGAAGCTTCTCAGGGTGGGGACATGTGGGGTGGTGAGCACTCTATGTGATGCCCCTTCTGCAATGACGGGTGGCTTTTCAGTGGTGGAGCCCACCAACTTGGCTTGCCAAAGTTCTAGGTTTGATCTCTGCCAGCATCAGCAGCATCTCTCCAAAGAGGGCTTGGCTGAAGGGCAACCGTTGGCCAGCTCCAGGCTGGTTCCAGATCAGGTGCTTTGATGCAGGAGCTTCCACTTCAGCAATCCCAGGGCCAGTTGCAAAGAGCTTTGGAGAAATGGCCAAGCCAAGGCTCCAGCTCTGTGGAGGAAACCTCTTTTCCCCAGAGGGGAGGGAGCTGGAGTCAGAAGAGAACCTGGAGAGCCAAGCCACTGACTCCGGGGACTGGCCACGTTGTTCCACCACAGCTCTTGGAATTCCTGGGTGCTTCTAGCAGGCAGGAGCCTTCACGTTTGCCTCTTTATGTTTCTCTGGCGAAGCAGCTGATCTGCTGAAGACCCCTCTGAATGGGCTCTGGGCTCTCTACATTTGAGCTCCACAGTCCTGTGTTGGCTGCTCACCCGCCACAGGAGAGAGTCCCTCTGGTGGAATGGAAGCTTTGCCTGGAATGGGGGCTGTCGGTGCTGCCAGAATCCAGCCAGAGCTGAGACCCAAACTGCTTTGGGGGATTCAGCTCTCCTGTTGGACTTCTCCTGGGGACACCTGCTTGGCCACCGTGGAGAGAGGGAAACAGGCTTGGTGGACCTTCTAGCTGAGTCTGGAGAAGTCACTCTGGCCCAAGCAGCGTTGACTGAAGGTGGGCCTGAGCATTGCGAGGCAGAGAGCGGGGGGACCAGGGAGGCCTGTGCCGACTTGAGGAAGGAGAGCCTGACCCTGGGGCTGGTTCTGGCAGCCCCAGAACCAGCCTCAGCTAGAAGGCCCTCCTTCACAAGGGCTGGAGCAGCCCCACAGCCAAGGGGAGGGGAGAAGCCCTTGAACTTCCATGGAAGGTCCTGACTCTCGGCTCTCCCAGCCGCCCAGTAGGAAGCAAAAAAGAGTGTGAATTAATTAGAGGAACATCTTTTATGAATGTTTCTGTGGAGCTCTAATGATCACTTAACCATCATTATCCCCACTTACGGGGCTGAAAGAGAACAAAATATTTAAGCACCGTTTGGAGACACACGAAGATCCTGCGGAGCAGAAGACGCCGAAAGCAGCAGTTGGAGGCCAGGGAGCCTAAGGAGAAGATCCATCACAGGACACCAGTAGCCCTCAGGAGAAAAATCCCCTCCGTTGCAACCTCCAGGCCATGCAGCCCAAGCTGAGTAAGGCGGCATCCAGACCCCTGCCAGCTGAGGAGAGCCCCTGTCTGGCTCCCACAGTACCCTCTGGGAACGGTGGACACAGGGTGAAAAGGCATCAAGCATTTTCATTCTGGGACTTAGTGGCCACAATCCATTCATATGACATGTTTGCAATGAGTAGATCTGATTGTGTCTCTGAGTTCATCCACGATCAGCAGTTTCTTCATCCAGAGCCAACCATGTGGAAGGTCAGTCTGACTGGCTTCCCTGAAAGTCTTTGCAGAAAGGGGGCTAGAGGGGGTGGTCAGCAAAGCGGCAGCTTCAAGAATCACAAGAGGGAAAGACCACCATCTTGACCTGGGCCTCTTGTGCACCCCCATGTGCCACTTTCACATGTACCCTCAGCCTCCACCCCTGCCTGTCACTGCAGATCCCCTTCTGAAGTCCAAGAGCTGCAAACACAGACCCCAAAAGCATCTCTGGAGCCCAAATCTCGTGCCCTGGAGATCCTTTTCAGCTGCATCCACCGATGCTTCTTTCAGGAACACACCAGCACACGGATGGAGTTTTCAGGTCAAAGGTGTGGGGGGCACCACCGTCTAGCCTGGCTGGGGGCATCTGGCTGGCTACCTGGGGATGCAGCAGGCTGGCCCACCCAGGCTTCAGCCCACAGGGGCTTCTCAGGCTCTTTGGCAAAGAGGGCAGTCGGGCTCTGAAGGCGGCTTCCATTTATTCTTCCTGAAGGGTGCAGGACTTGATTTCGTCTCCAGTTGAAATGGCGAACCTTCGTATTGATGGTTTGTGGGGGACTGGTGAGCCGAGCTCCCTCCCCAGCACACGGGAGCATTTTTAATGGGTAATATATTGAAGCCATAAATTCCTGCCAACAGGATTGCAATGCAATAGCATAATATATCTTCTGTTCAATCTTTTCTGCATTATGCTTTGTCCTGCATTTCAGCGGATGTATTTATGGAGCAAGAAGCTTTTTTGGAAGAGGCGCAAGACCCTCCTCCGGCATCCTTGGAAGAAGGGGAGGCATCTGGAACCCACTGACAAGGGCCGTGCCTGGCTGCTGGTTCAGGCATCTGTTTGGAAAATTCAGCCCTGACTTTCTGGGCAGCCAAAAGCAAACACACCAGTCAGATGCAAGTCACCAACAACTCATTAGCAAAGCCACAAGAACACTGAAAGCAGAGTTGGCAAAGCAGAGCGAGAGCATCTCCAGTGCAGCCGGGGGGGGGGGGGGGGGCTAGGCAGACCTCTCGGAACGGGGTCTCCACAGTCTGCTGCTGCTGCCACGGAGAAGCCCCTCCGGTCCCTTGTGCCCATCGGTCAAATGGCGGCAGATGGCACTCCGTGCAGGTAACCTTGGCCAAGGGAAATACATGGCAGGGCCAGGGAGGAGGCACATGACACACGGCTGCCTGTGGCTGCAGATGTCCTTGGTAAAATTTCCTCCTCTTGGATGCCTCTTAGGCTGCAATCCTAACCTCCTGTTAGGCTGGCCTAAGCCCTGGCATAGATCCTGTGCTGATCTGGGGGTGTCGTCACCAAAGTGTGTGAGACCCGCCTGCGCCACTCCTGGGGGATGGTTAGGCCAGTACACAGACACGTGCTTGACTCCCTACAACATCACAGGAACGGGAAGACGGGTGAGTTGTGCCAATCTAGGTTAGGACTGCACCGTAAGTGTATTTAGTGGCTAGAAAGAAACTCTCAGCGGAATATTAGTCTCTAGTATGTGTTCTTGTCTTCAGGAGGTTTGGTTGTGTGTTTATATCTGAAGGACGGGGTGTCTGCAACCAGCAAACCACCGAAAAAGGCTTGGAATCAATAACCTGACTCGACCTGCTTCCAACTTGCTGAGACCCCAAGTGCCTGCTTCAAAAGACCAAGTGGCCTCTTCGCTGCCACTGCAATGGCTGCAGAAGTCTTGCCAAGGATCTGCCCTCCTCCTTCCTCCAAGTGGGCTTAAATGGGGTCAGCCGAAGGACCCTGACTTGGGTTAGGGAGGGGGTGAATTCAGCTGTGACACTGGTGAGGACAAGGAGCCTCAAAGGAGGGAGAGGAGAGCACCTCTTTGCTTCATCAGCAAGTGGCACGGCACAGAATTCCTCCTCTTCCTCATCATGCACTGCTCACACAGGCTGCTAGTGGACACTCCTCGGAGGTCTGACTGTTGTTGGCCACCAGCCTCACACCGGTGGCAGAGGGGATGCCTTTTCCTTCCACCTTGAGGGCTTCCCAGAGGCAGCTGGTGAGCCACTTTGGGCACAATCCTCACCAGTTTAGGCTGTCTTAACTCAACTGGCCTATCTTCCCATGGTGGGGGTGGACATGTTGGTGAATGCCTGTGCACTGGCCTAACCCCCACTCCACCAGGAGTGGCACATAGGTGCCTTATGGCATTTTTGTGACACCCCCAGGTCAGGACAGGGCTTAACCCAGCCTAAGTAGAGGTTAGAATTGCAGCCTTGGAGAACGAGGAGTTTAGACTAGATGACCATCCTCCCCTTGGGCCTGGTCCATCTTCTGATCTCGCATGGTCTGGAGGTTGCAGGGAGGGAGCAGAGTGGAAGGAGGCAGGATTGTTAATCTTTGCTGCCAACCCAGCTTTTGCTGGCCCTGAAATAAATCAAAGAGCCATCGGAAGGGTCAACTTCTGCTCCCACCACCCCGGCTGCCGAGGCCAGGCAGAGGGGATTCGGCACCCAGCCGTCTTGGGAAGAAATGCTGGAGCACTTTGAGCCAGCCGGACTTCCAGAGAGACGTTTATCTCCCTCAAAACAAATGAGCAGCTGCCTGTCGTGCTCCGAGCGGAGGGGCCTGTGATGCACGATTGCATGGAAAAAACCCCAAAGCTGTTCGCTGCCTCCGCAGATAAGTGGAACCTTTGAGAGGCGATGCAGGTTGAGGTTTCCACATTTAAATGACTTTTTGTGCACATATGATAACAAATCTCATTGAAAAATGGATTCAGGGACCATATCAAGCCCCACATTCAGCTGTCTCTGGGTAGCTCAACCCAGCAGAGGGGCCAAGGCAATAATTCTGGCGATAGAGACCTCGGCCCCGCTGCTTGTGGAGGAAAGCAGAGTGATCCCTCCTTGTGATCCCTCCTTTTGCCTCCTGGCTATCAGTTCCATCATTGGAGCGGGCAGATCGGCAAAGGCCCATCACCTGGGAATGCACCTGGCGGAGGAGCAGCACATCCTTCAGCATCACCTCCTGATTTTCTCAGGGTAGGCAGGAGAGAGCAGCACCCCCTGCAAACCCAGGGTGTTTGGCAGCCCCGGAATGAACTGCACGTGTTTCCAGGAAGGGAGGTGACCCCTCCTGCCCGTTGCTGCTGCCAAAGCTCTTGCCGAGCAGCTGCGTCCGTTGCTGGATTCCCTGTCTGCGGTCATTCAAGTGAGGCCCTTGGCTGGCACTTTGCTCCTTCCCCTTTCTTGCTCTCTTTATCTGTTCTTTAAACGCAGCGCTCCCGTTATTAAATACAGAAGGTTTGCTGGAGGCAGCGCAAGACCTTTCTGGAGAATCATTATTCTAATTCTGATTTTGCAATCCTGAGCAAATTACCTGGGATGCCTAACGGAGAGGAGGAGCCCACAGCACTGCCTTCCATTCCGGGGGAGAGAAGAGGATTCGTGCACACCCGGCAACATCGCTGGATTCCTGGGCAGCTGCAAGAACCACAGGGACCGGCTCCTTGGCTGCTCAACCACAAGCGGCCTGGAGTCTCCAGGAACTGCCCGTCACTCAGCAGGGATGCAGCCTCTCTCCGGGTCTCAGATCACAGCAGGCTGACCCTCTGGTGCTGGCAAGACCCACAGCCAGGCCCTTTCAGGCCATCTCAGTGTTCTTGAATATTTTAGATATATCTGGATTGTTAACATGCTTTTAGCTCTTTTGTTAGCAGGGTCTGTGCAGACAGACAGACAGACAGACAGACAGACATGGAAGTGAGGGACAGACAGACAGACAGACAGACAGATATGCAAGTGAGGGACAGACATGGAAGTGAGGGACAGACAGACAGACAGACAGACAGACAGATAGATAGATAGATAGATAGATAGATAGATAGATAGATAGATAGATAGATAGATAGATAGATAGATAGATAGATAGATAGATAGATAGATAGATAGATAGATGCAGAGCCCTTCCTTCTGCCCCCATTTCTGTTGCGTTGTGAGCGCCTGGATCCCTCCCCACTGAACAGACACATCAATAGCTCTCATCTTGTTACATCCTCTCCTTTACGGCAGAACACACGGCCCACGTGGCGTCAGGCAGCGCTGTTCTCGTTAATGCTTGTCGATCGCGCCAGGCGTTCACCTCTCTGAAGGAGTCAGTAATGTTGGATCGATGGCTGGCATCGATCCTGCTGCTAATGCTGTCCCTGAACCCCTCGGGCAGCTCGGACTTCCTCCCTGGCTCCAGGAAGCAGCCCTGGCAAACTCCTGGCCGCATCCATGCGCGTGCTGCGACCCAGGCTAGGAGCAGACCGCAATCTCTTCCCAAAGAATGGGGGGCCGTATTCACGCAAATCTAATGCACCATCAAATCTAATGTGATTTTAAAAGGCTTGAGACTTAAAAAAATGCTCAGTGGCAATTGGAAAGCAGGTGCAAAATTAAATTTTACTGCATTAAACAAGGAGTTATATGACAATAATAATAATAATATGTTAAGGGGTTTGTGTTATGATTTTTACCTAATTACACTACTTTATCTAACAATGGGCTTATAATACCTTTGTATTACAAAAGAGGACTGTTAAACTCAGTACTGACCTATGCTTAATCAGTGGTGGGATTCAAATAAATGAACCTAGTAACTTAAGAACAGGTTCTGTGTCCCATTAGTAACTGGATCTCAGAGCCAGGCGCTCATTAGCAAAGGGTTCTATAGACCTGTGAGAACCCCCTGAAGGCCACCACTGCAAGTTATAATCAAAATGCGGAATTAACTCAAATCTAATGCACCACCAAATCTAATGAGCACCTCAGTTTTGAAGACTAAGAGCACAAGCCTAACCATGTCTACTCAGAAGTAAACCCCATTGTGTTCAATGGGTCTTACTCCCAGGAAAGTGTCTTTAGGATTGCATCCCAAGAGCACAATCCCAACGGGTGTTCAGTGGGCCGAGGGGAAAAGACAATGAAGTATGGAAAGAGATGTTAATGAGCAGACAGTCAACGTGGGCTGAGAAGAGACCCCAAAGACTGCATCATATGGGGCAGAGGGGAAGGGAGCTGAGGAGGATCAGGGCAAGACCCCAGGCAAACTTGGGCCACAGGGTCGTCGGGCACTGACTCTGGGCCTTACCCGCTAGTTGGTGTCCCTCCTGTCACCGTCAGCCCCTTAAAGGGGGCCAGGTGCCACCAGACCTGTGGCCCCACCTCACCCCACATGGAACTGAGGCAGGCACCTCAGTGTTAAGCGAGAGCTGACCCTTATCAGCCCCTCACAAGACTGAGGGCGTCATTAGGTCACCCTGCACTGACTGCCCCCAAACACCTCCATGTTGAAGACCTAGAGCACAATCCTAATGGGTGTTCAATGGGTCTTACTCCCAGGAAAGGATCTTTAGGATTACAGCATGAATATGGCTGGAAAAGGTGAGCGTTAGATTTGAGTAAATATGGTATATTCTGGAAACAGACTATTCTCTCAAACGTTATGGCCAATTAACTACATAGTGAAAATAAGGCTGCACTTTCCTGGGAGTAAGACCCATTGAACACAATGGGGCTTACTTTTGAGCAGAGATGGATTGTGCCCTCACTGCCTAAGGAACAAAAAGCGGATTTTCTTAACTCAAAACTGACCCATGATGGGTGGCAAACTCCTGGGGGAGGAGAAGGCAGGTCCCCCCCCCCCCATTTTCTTTTTTAAAACCCCAGGCACAACATCACTTCTAGGGCAACATTTTGAGCTTTGCAATGGGCAGCACGACCTTGAGCTATGCCAAGATGTCCCATCAATACACTACAGACAGATGTGCCCTTAGCCACTAGGACGTTCACCAAGCATTCCATGACATCACAGCAACCTAGCCGATGATGATGATGATGACGACGATGACGACGATGATGATGATTAGAACAGCAAATGGTGTTGGGCAGAGACTTAGTCCACGGGAAGTTCCCCAACCTTTCCAGCAGGTTTGGCATTTAGGGCCGTGGCAGGGCAGACTCCCCTGATTCCCCCCCCCCCGGTGCTACTCTCCTGCCTCCTCCTCCTCCTCCTCCTGCATGTGTGAAATCCCTACTCTTCCTTTTATGTTCCCTGTGTGGGCACCTCAGCCCCTCCCCAGTCATGTTCAGCTAATAGCCTCACACTGTGCTCATTAGGCAACTTACACGTGTCCCCCAATGATCCGTTGTTGTTGCCTTCGGTCCACGCAGAGAGATTGGCAGTGACCTTTATGTGGCATTTCCAAATGCCAGCTTGCGCTAACTGGCTATCAAGCCGAGAATTTATGCAACGCTGGATCCTTGGTGTGCTCACTTCTGGGCAGGAAGCCGGGCAGCTCCCCTACTGCAAGACCAAAGGACACACCCTCACCCCTCCTCTGTGGGGCCCCCTCCAAAGGATTGCTTCCGGGTGCCCCCCTCCACACTGAGGACAAGGGCTGCATCCCCAGCAGCACCTTCAGAGGGGGGCCTTGCTTGTGCCCATGCGCACAAATGCTCTCGGTGCCCTGGTCAGACATGTGTCTGGGGGTTGCCATCTGTCCCCAAAACAGGGACAGTCCCGATTTGGGGGGATTGTGTTCACATACGACAAGTGTGACAGTGTCCCAATTTATGAGAATTGGGACACTATGAGAATTATGGCATCCCTACTGTGGGTAGAGGCGGGTTCTGCACCTGGGCCTTGACTCAGCACTTGGGGGCCTTAGAGACTCTGGACGGTCCCAGCAAGAGACCCACAATGGTGCCGCCTGCTCCCCAAAGGCCACTTTCAGCTATGATCTCCAAGGCAGCAGGCCAAGAAAAGTGACAGGTTGGAAGTGTGTGTGTGTGTGTGTGTGTGTGCGCGTGTGCGTGCGCGTGCGCGTGCGTGCGTGTGTGTGTGTGTGTGTGTGCACACGCACACCTTTTGCAGCAAGCAGTCATCTGTCCCTATGCCAAAAATGCCTGAAACTGCTGGAGATGCAGCTGAAGCACATCCGCTGCTAAAATCCAACAGGACCATCTCTGGGTCTCACTGAGTCATGGGCATCCCTGGCCTTGGGCTTGAGAGACAGCCTGGTCCTCGCTGGAGGAGGCAGCCAGGTTCTCTGGAGAGGGTGGCACTGAAGTGGCAGCCAGCAGGTGGGGTGGAAGGGGTGCTGCACCCCTTTGCTTCCTTGTTTGCTTCCCAGTTAGGCTGTCTCTCCAACCCCAGGGGATTAGGGCACCACACTCTTTGGGGCTGTCCATTACGGGTCAGCCTTCTCTGATCTCAAGAACAGGACCCAGTCACCCAGAGATTCTGAAGGGTTGGGTGACTTGTGGGGCCTCTGCTGGCCTTGGCCTCAAAAGGTAAGGCCAAGGCCAGTGGCAGCCCCCCAGGTCACCCACTGGAGCCACCCACTGCCTGCACCCAGCCTTTAGTCCAGCGATTTTCAACCTTTTTCATCTCATGGCACACATCAGTTCTTGTCACCATTAACAAGATAAAATCCCCAAGTTTTCCTATGAATAAGTGTTGCTCCCCAAATTCCTTTGGCCCACCTGAAGACTGTCCTTGGCACAGCAGGATGCCATGGCACACTGGCTGAGAATCACTGCTGCAGCTGATGGCTGTCCAAAGGCAGCAGGTGGTTTGGTGGATCAAGGACCGCCAGGGCCAGAGTGGCTTCTCCGATCCCCCCCTCGCCCCCCCCAGCAACAGCAACAAAGCCAGCAACCCTGGCACCGCTGAGCGTGGGACAGAGATCCGGAGGGAGGCCTGACGTGCCGCGATTTCCCCAGGCGGCATCTTAATTAAAAGCATTGAGTGTTCTCAGCTTTGTGAAATTAACTTTCAAAGCGTTTGCTGGGAAGGCAGGCAAAAGAGGGGGAGGAAGAAGCAAAAAAGAGCCAGTGGTTTTGATGTAAGAACAAGTTGGAGGGGGCACCCAGCAAGGGATGGTGCCGGGGGGGCTTCCAGTCGGGAGCAGTGCCAGACCCTCCAGCATTCAGCCCGAGGGGCATTAGGGGCAGGGGAGCCCTACAGCTCCTCCCCTTATTTGAACTGAAAGTGAAGAGACTTCTTGGGGCTGTTGCAGCCCTAGAGCAGGGAGGGGGCAGGAGTGCAGCAGTGGTCCCAATCCTAGTGCGTGATTCAGTGCCTGCCTGATCCAGCATGTTAGGATTGGGCTGCCTGTGAGTGAGTGATCCTTCCCGCTCTATCTTAGTGTCAGCCTCTGGCCAGGAGGATCTTGCTGTCAGGACTATGCTGGGAAGCCGCCCTGCTGCCTTGCGTTGCTGGGTGTCCTGGCGGGAGAGGAGGAAGGAAGTCGTGGCAGGGAAAGGTCCTTATCACGTGTGTTTCTTCCAAGCGGCTGCGGGAACCTCCTTGGCTTCTGCATGGCTGATCCCAGCTACAGAGACTGAGGAAGGAGCTGGGGTGGGGAGGGGGGTGATGTATTATTGCTGCATTAATGCTGTGATGCAACATGGACTTGGCATCCATCAGTCTTGGAAAACTACGGTATCGTCCTCGATGTTGCATGTGAAGCACGAAGGCCTGGGTAGATTGATATGGAGGACAGGCTGTTACCCAAGCAGCAAATCTCCCCTCTCCACACCACTGAAGTAGTCCAATGGAACGGCAGAGCCAATATGATGGGTTCCAGCTGTGTCGCAGAGCTAGGCTAAGGACAGGAGCTCACCCTGTCTTGGGGGGACCCGGGTCTCGAACCCTGGCCTGCTGGTTAACAGGCACAGTGTCTTAACCGCTTGCGCCACCCACAGCCATGCAACATGGAAAGCTCCACATTATTACAAAGCCTGGCAAGGCGCACACTCTCAATCACCATGGAATGACCACCGCACCAGCCCTTGATATCCCCACTTCAAGGCATCCCAGCCGGTTTGCTGCTTCCAGTCCTGATCTGGTATTAATCTTTAATCACCTTGTCTTGTTTGGTGGAAGGGGCGGTGAAAGCTCATGGGACGTCAAGGTTGCCTCCAGCTTTCTCCAACCTGCCTTCTCCAACCAACCTCCCAGCTTCCTGGGAGTTGGGCCGGATGGGTGGGCAGCACTGCACTTCCAGAGCCACTGACGGACATTCCCCTGAAGCCACATGGAGAAGATGCTGGTAAGAAGGTTGCCTTGTCTACCCAGGAGCTCCAAGATTGCTTTGATGGACAAGGCCACAGAATTGGGAGTCGGACACTGATGGTGCGTCTGCCCTCTCTGCATCTCCAGTGCTGGGGATCTGGTGCGTCTTGATTTCTGAGAACCGTGGAAGACGGGGGCTGCTTGGTGAGGGCCACCCAGGTGTGTCCAAGGCTGTGCTGGGAGGATATTACCCCGAGTATCCATCCCACAATCAGTGTGCTGGTCGAACTTGGCACACTGACCAGTGAATGCACCAAGTATGTCCCCCTGGCTGTAGGTACCTTCAGACCATGTAGCCTCTCAAGGGGACGAGATGCCCACAAGCCATGTGCACACTGGAAACTGTGCTGAGCTGCAGATGCACAAGGAAAGATGGTGGAAGTGCAGAGGGTGGGAGTGCAGAAGGCGGGGGGTGGGAAATGTCCCCCCCTTAAGGAGCCTAAATGAAGGGCACTTTCCACCGAGGCTCTGCGGCAGAGCCCTTGAGCGTTGTGCCCTCACTGGCTGATGATTAGAAACATCTTGACTGAGCGGCTGCGGAGATGCCCGTTCCTGGGTTGTGTTTGTTTCCCAGCCAGCCGTGCTTTAATTAACATGCAAAAATGGCTTTGCTGGATCTAAACAGGCTCGTTTCTGTTGAACAATCCCCAAGTGCTCATTAGGGAGGCGTCGCGGGCCAAAGGCTGGAACCACCACCTCCTGCTCCGAGCCGAAGCCTTGGCGAGGAGCACCACTCAGCATGTGGTGAGAGGAGCTCATCGGAAAGGGCCTTTCCAGCCTGGCCAGGATGGAACTGCTCCTCGTCTGCGTCACGGGGAGGGTCGGCGTCCTTGCTCTGCCTCCAGCACCTGGAGCAGCAGCTCCGCAGGAGGGGCTGGAATGGGGCTGCCCACGTCTGATGCTTTCATGGAGATCCAACATTTGCATGTTTTGCTATTGAAACCCACCACGGAGAGATGCGCCTGCAGAGAAGACGGCCATGGAGCGATGCGTTCACTTCCTTTTGCAAGGACCTCAGCTGGGAGAATCTGCTTGGAAAGACCCTTATCCTGCTTGTTTCTCGTCTGGGAAGCATCAACCTGGTGACCTGCAAAGATGGACACTTCTCACAGCTGCTCTTGCAATGGAGGACAAACAGCCCCCCTCTTGTGCCAGATGAACAGGCCAGGCGAACGGGCTGGAAGAAGAACCAGCAATGGACGTTTGGAACCAGCAAGCAACACAGGACACTTCCTTGCCCGGCCAAAAGGCAGGTTGGTTGGTGTGTGGTTTTCACCAACAGTCCATGGCAGAAACACTTTCTTTCCCCTGTGAAGGGCACTTGTCCCCACTGCAACGGTAGCCCAAATGCCCACATTGTGCCCCTTGTTTTATTCTATTTACTGCGGCAAAAAGCCATATTGAAGTAGAACATGAATGACAAACCCAGTTGGGCTGGCAAAAGTCCCCAACTTCCATGCTGGCCTGCGATGTCACAAAAGTGCCGTAATGCACTACCGTGCCGCTCCTGGGGGAAGGGTTTGGCCAGTGCACAGACATGCGCCGGCCTCACCACACCACCGTGGGAACAGGGAGACAAGTGAGTAGTGCTGGCCTGAACTGGTTAGGAGTGCGCCTTGTGTTGCTTCCTCCAAAAGTCGGAAAATATCCTGCACAAAATGGTTATTCTGCAAACTTTGCCATTTGGAAGTCACAGGACCTATTATTTCCCCTTTTAGTAACTGAATGGAATTGGCCCCGCTCCGCAGCCTTTGCAGGCTGATCCTGCGTCTTGGCAGCCAGTCTGATGCCTGCGGGTGTTATAACCATTTCAGTATTTACATATTTGCTGCAGCTCAAGGACTCCACAGCAGTTCTGAATCTTCCGTACAAAATATTGCATTTACGCAAATCTAACGCACCATCAAATCTAATGCGTGCCCTGATTTGGCTGGGAAAGGTCTGTGTTAGATCTGAGTAGGGACAGTGTCTCCCTGAGCATAGTTCAGGAGGAAAACAAGCAGAGCCAAAGAGGGGGGGTCCCTGCTCTGCTCCTTCCTTCCTTCCTTCCTTCCTCCTTCCTGAAGGAAAAGTTGTCTCTGCTGTGCATATTCACTGGGGCCATAACAAACCAGGGTCCAGGCTCCCCCCTGCTGTGATTGATGGACACGGGGATTAGTTTAAGCACAAGGAGACGCTAAGTGGTTGGGCCGGGTCCACAGCACATCCATCACTCCGACAGGCAGAGCAGGCAACCGATTTTTTAAGATCCAGTCACCTCTTCCTCTCCCCCTCCGCCCCCCCATCACCCCCAAAACAGCCAGCTGGGGTTTGTGCAGGTACCCCCCAGGTACAGGGGGGGGTGATAACCCAACACCCTCTTCAGACGTGTTCTGACAGCCGCTTCAGTGACAACACACGCCTAGGTGAGCCGACTGGGAATTTGGGGGAATACATTCTGACTTGTTTTGTCCCAGAGATGGACTAGTTTGCCCTTCTTTGCTCTGAATTAAGACTGGTCTAAACCAAGGTTATGTCCAAGCAAGAAGAGGAGGCCACTGACGCGGGTGGTTGTTCTCCAGGCAGCTCCTAGAACTCTTCTTCCTCCAAAGAGATGCTTCTCTTCCCTTGTACGAAAGGGAGGTGTGTTGTTCCCTTGGAGCCCCCGTAGCATGGGGGGCATTTCTTTTTTAGAGGGGGGAGAATATTATGGCAAAACATTAATGCAGTGGCATAGGTGGAAGGGGGTGGAGGAGTGTGGGTGGGAGGGAGGTGTGCCAAAGGCCCCTCCCCTTCAGAGCCATTCCAGCCAAGACATTTTCAAGACCCCAGATGACTCTTCAGACAGCTCTGCTTGTGTTCAGTCATGTGGGTCAGAAGTTTGCAGAGGACCAGACACTAGCTGTGGGCCACGTAGAGGCTTCCTGTGGCCACATCTGGCCCCTGGTCGGAGTTGGGAAATCCTGGTGTACATCTCAAGCTGGCCAGGAAAAACCACCCCATTTCTGAACCCTGGAGAGACTCCCACTCCCTGGATCAGGCACGTCCAACTTTGAACAGGTCCTGATCGACTTTTTCTGTGGCAAGCCCTCGGCAGACGACCTGCCAGCACCAGCTCTCTCCTAGAGATGGGAAAGACGGAGCCTGGTCAGACAGCCTGGCATTCCAGGTCCCTGCAGGCTAGTTGGATCATAGTGTGGGAATGGAGGGGCCTGCAAGGCATCTTCCTGCAGCTGCCCATTAAGAACTAGCCGGAGCTGCCACCTCCCTCTGATCAGGGGGACCAACTTGTTGGAGAGACGCACTCCAAGGCCAGGCTGACCCCAAGTTTGGAAGCATCAGTGGGCAGGGAACGGCTCAGAGCCGATTAGGCTGGACTTGTAGTGGTGGGAATGCTGGTGGTCTGAGAACATCTGAGTGTTGGCCGGTCCAGAGAAAGAGCATTTCCCATCAGGGGCTGGGAAAGTTGCTCTTGGTTGCTGCCTGTGGGGATGCTGTGAAGCCTGATCTCCTTCTCCTCCTTCTGTGGGTGAGGCTTGGCTGGACAAGGATGGGCTGGGCTCAGTGCTTTGCCGCAGAGCAGCTTTCTTGGTACCTGTTGCTGACCTGGCTGAGATTGTTCTCCATCCTGGGCCTGATTCGGTGACTTGAATCTTTTCAATAAACTTCTCTCTTTGTTTCCTGATTGTGGATTCCTAAGGATGTGCTTTTCCCCCTAAGAACCCACAGAGATCAGTGCCTGGGCTTTCACCACCACACTTTCCTGTTTGCCCCAGTTGTATTTCTTTAGCATATGGCAAGACCGTACAACGGCCGGGAGATCCTCTGGACCGTCCAGCAGCCGGTGAGTGTTTATGTCCAGGGCTCAGGCTAGTCCATGTGGTTCTCCAGGCAGCTCGAAGAACTCTGCTCTTTCCAGGGGGTCATCACAGCATGGTCAGCATCACCTCTGGCATCAGGGAAGGCATCTCCCAGCAGGAGTTTTCCAGTCAGCTTTCACGTCATCACTTTGGAGGAGCCTAGTGATGTGGGATACTGATCTGCAGGCAGTTTATTCCCCAACACCTTCCGAATGTGTTTACTCTTAAGAGCTCTTTGAGTTGCAGTCTCCCGTCCAGGAGCTGTCTGGGTCTTTCCCTGCTTAGCTTTTCCAGCAGCCCTGCACTCAACCGCAGAGGCACAGCTGGTGCCTGTTTGCCCCAGTAGTTGATGAGTATTCATTGCAAGAGGCTTCCAGTGACCTGCCTTCAGGCAAAGGAATTCCTCTGAGTTTGTGGGCTTAAGGGCAGCTGGTCCTACACTGCACCTGATGTTAAACTAATGGTGTTCCCTCCCCCACCCCGCCCCGCAACACGACATCTGGGATTCCTTAATCATCTCCCCTCTAGAGAGACACATTGGAGAAGGTCTAGAAGGATGTGGCACCAACAGGTCCCCCTCCTGCAGGGATCACACAAGTCAAGTAATGCACTCTCCGGAGATCTGCAGGTTGCACTGCATCCAAATTCCAGCACTCCAGGATCCTGAATTGGGCCTTGATAGGAAGGACTCCACAGACCCTCTGGTTTTGCACCCTCACCCTCCCACAGCAAAGCATTCATGCTCAGTAGGATTGCCATATGTCCCAAAAAACAGGGACATTCCCAATTGGGGGGGGGGATTGTGCACACATACCGGCAAACGGCACAGGGGATCCTGTCCCAATTTTGTGGAAGAGAATTCTGGCACCCCTAATTCTCAGAGAAAAATCAGTCCCTCTTGAGCTACAAACCTGGTGGCCTGAAGGCTTTGATGCCGGCAAGACTTTTGACTCTTGGCCTTCAGGATTCATATCTGGCTTTTACAAGCATTGCTGTTGCTCATCAGACATTCTGTTTTGGAGTATTATTTTAATGTATTCAAGTTTTATGGGTTTTCAGAATAGGGTCCAATTGTTCTGATTGTGATTATTGTACCTGCCCTTTTGTAAGCCACATTGAGACCCTTTGGAGAAAGCCAGGGAACAAAATACTGGAAATAAAGCAATATTATTTGGGGACGAAGAGGTCTCGGGGATACCCAAACTCCATTCCAAGAGGCCACGTGCCTGGGTCGCTTCCCAGGCGGGGCTTGCGGGGGAATTTGTAGGAGAGACGCTAGCCCCCCACCCCCTGCAGGATGATTTACGGTCCAGCCCTTCGAGGCACGGCAGGGAAAGTGGGGATGTGACATTTTTACTAAGAGATGATAAATGCTCTTTTTCGGCTTTATTAGGAGAACTTGAAGAGGCGCATAACCGGATCGTAGATTTCTTTGGGGCTAAAGCCTTTAAAGTTTTGCGATGTGCAGTTATGGGAAATGAAGTCTGCCCTGCAGTTTGCATAGCCATGTCTGAGATCATTCCTCCTCTATGTCCACAGCCTGCAGGTCGTGGAGAGGAGCAGGGGAGCAGGCCGGGGATGCGGGGAGCCGAGCCCTCCCAGCAGTGCACAAGGCAGAGCCGTCCCTGCCGGAGACTCAGTTCGGTGGCTGGGTCAGGATCCCATCCACGCTGAGCATTTGCAATGAGAGCTGAGCAGGAAAGAAGCACAAGCCAGGGACACTTCTTGCCATGTTCACAGCAGGACATATTGAAGAGCAGGAGCCTGTCGTGTCCCTTTCCCCACCACTCCATTAAAATTTCCACATGCATATGCATGCGCACGCACGCACGCACGCACGCACACACACACACACACACACACACACACACACCTGTTTTCAATCTTTTCTGGAGCGTTCTCTCTTCTGCCACTTATTCCAAGTTCCAACTTTGCAACTGCAACTGATGCATTTCCATTTGAAGATGTGGCTCAGTCCATCCCAGACTGGATCAGGCAATGGTGGAAAGCAAAGGAGTTCAAATGGGAAAGGGGGGATTTTTCCAATTCCAGCAATTCCATCGCAAAAAGTTTATTACTCCCCAAAGTGGACTCACTTGGAAGACATTCACAGGATTGCAGCCTGACTGTGACATCAGCTTCATCCTGCCTCTCAAGAGGCCTTTGGGAAAGTTGGCGGCTTTGATTCCGCTTCCACTTCTAGGCAAACGGCCAAGGCAGGTGCTTTTCCCATCCTACTTGCAGAAGGACTTTTGAAGTTCCCTTCCCTCCCTCTTGACCGGGAGGGCAGCAGGGCAGCAGTTCAAGTACTGCAAGACGGGTGAGCTCCTGTCCTTTGCCCAGATCCTGCCAATCTAGCAATTCCAGAGCACTTCAGTGCAAGTAGGTACCACTCCAGTGGGAAAGTAAAAAGCATTCTGTGCACCATGCCAGCCACATGCCCATGGAGGCATCTTCAGACAATGCTGGCTCTTTGGCTGTAGAACTGGAGCGCTGCACCCTATAACCGTGGCAGGTGCCTATGGTTAGCAGGGCAACCTGCAGCCGGTTACAGCTGGCAGGGCAACCTGCCAGGGACCCTTTATCTTTACCTTACCTTTACCTTACCTTTCCTTCCCCTTACCTTTTCTGACCCCAACCTCCCATGGACCCGGTCACTGCCTGTAGCCTGCAGGGAATCTAGAAAAAACCTGAAGGCAGCAAACAGGTTCAGCTCCGTCTCTCATCCAAAGTCCTCCCTGACTTTCTCTGGAGATGGTTCTTCACCTTCAACTCCCTCTCAGTCCCACTGCCCAGTCAAATAATCCCAGTAGGGATATTTCTGCAGTGGTGAAGCCTGGGATCAGAGACAAGAAAAGCAGGCAACTCTCCCTTGTGCGGCTGTGGCCACAGCCTTCCTAGCAGATGCTCTGTGGCTACAATTCAGAGTAACTACAGGACCTTTTACACCAGGCTTGTCCAACCTGGGCCCCCCAGGGCCACATCTATGGGCTTTCTAAGCCAAATGCAGCCCTTGAGCCTCAGGTTAGACAAGCCTATTTTACACCGACATAGTCACGGTGCCACCTATTGGAAATGCACAGAGCGATCCAGAGTAAGTGCCTCTTACTCTGGATTAAGTCTTCCTGTAGTTATTCTGGATTGTAGGGTTAGGGCAAAATCCAGAGTAACTACAGGGAGTCCTTACTCCAGTGTTAAGAACAACTTACTCTGGATTGCAATATGAATTTCCCATAGGTTTTCACTAGCTGGTGCAGTAACTACAGGTGCACGTAATGTCTCTTACTCTGGATTGGGGGGTTAGACTCTCTAAGTCTTGCCCAGCATAGGCTGGGCTGCACGTTTTCCTCACACAATCTAGTGCGAGCATCATGGCAATGCATCACCTTAAGTCTCCAAGCTCAGCGATACAGGTGGAGGGAACGTCGGTGCATCACGTAAGTGCCTTTGGCCGCCTTTCCTTCCTGTTCTCCCATTTCTTTCCACCGCTGGTCTTCCAGTCCCGTCACACTTCATTGCACCAACCCGAATGGCACGTCTCCTGATGGCACAATCCGGGCAGCACCGGAAGCAGGAACATTATTTCTTCCAATTGGTGCCTTCAACTTCCAAGGCAGTGGAAACAAGAAATTAAAAAAAAAACAATTATAATTCGACCTAACAATCCTTGGCTAAATTAGGATGAGCTGATATGCTAAAAGGGCCAGGGCCAAAGGAGGTTGAAAGGGATTTCTTGGCCCCTGTTATACCCCCTTCTCTCTCTCTCTCTCTCTCTCTCTCTCTCTCTCTCTCTCTCTCTCTCTCTCTCTGTGTGAGTGTGTTTCTACCTCCCCATTAAGTGACCACTTCATGATGCATCTGACCAAGCGGGCTCTAACTCACAAAAGCAGCCCTAGAACAATAAATCTGTTCATGCTGCGGGTGCCAGAAGCCCCTCTTTGTTGTCTGCACACAATAACAGCAGCACCCCCCTTATAAAGTGCTCCGAGTCATTAAATATTAAAGAAAGCCCAGCACTCGGGGGGCCGAGCACAGCCTTCCCCCCGTTCCGCCCCCAAATGGACACAACCCACCCGCCTGTGAGGGATGGACCAGCCGGGGAGAACGGCTGCCTCTCTTGACAGAATGGAGCAAATATTCCTGGGATCTTCTGTTGTTGTTGTTGTTGTTGCTGAAATGCTTTCCTCTTCTTGCCGGAGAGCCCAATATCCAGGCAAGAGAAATCCATTGATATGAGGGGCCAAGAGCACATTGGCAGGCTTGATAGATTTTGTGTACAGCTCAGCCGTATATCAGAAGGAAATAAATATATTGATGGTTCTCCTTAGAAAAGCAGCTATAAATTACGGTTGCCTGATATTGCTAATAAGCATATGGATGATGCAATCTGTGCTGCTCAAAGCCCCGCTCAGGGCTCTGAAGATATATTTAGCCTTGTCTACTGCACTGTGGGGGTTGAGTCTGAACCCCCCCCCCCCCCCGAACCCTTTGCCCCTCCTGAGAGCTCTGATGCCCTCCTAGAGTCATTCCTGGATCCAGCAGGTCTCCAAAGCCCTCCATGCCCACCTACTTTCCTTTCTCTGCTACATCCCTGTTCCAGCCCCCAAAGGACTCCTGCAGGCACCGCTGCCAGCCTTCCTGCCCCTGTAACCAGAACCACCATGCCCACAACACCCTGGTGCTTCCTCCCAACTCCTTCTCAACAGCTCCCAGTTTAGGTTCCTGGGGGTGCAATCCTAACCAATGGAGCCTGGCACAACTCACCTGTCCCCCTCTTCCCATGGTGGGGTTGGGAGGTGGGCGCATTTCTGTCCTCTGGCCTTCCCCTATGAAGAGTGGCACAAAAGTGCATGATGGCATTTTTGTGACGTGCTGCAGGAGGCAAGTTTGCAAACTCTGGAAGGATCTTGCAGGCCAGCAGCCGGGAGCAAAGAGCGGGTGCCTTTTCCCAACAGGAATATGGAGAAATGGTTGATTCCAGGGCTGGGGGTCGGGGGCAGCCTGGGAGCCATTCTTTCTGCGGAAGTGACTGCCCAGCTGCCCAGGGCAGCCTTGTGCCAGTCCCTGCCGCCAGCTCCGTGTGCTAGCCCCTTGTGCCAGCCCCTGCCCTGTGTGCCAGTCCCAAAACCCACTCTTTCTTGGCCCTATCTTTGAGAAGCAGAGCTGGGGAAAGGGTGGGTCCTCTAGCTGTGGGTCCTCTGTGGGTCCACCTCCTGTCCTTTCAGGAAGCAGACCTAACATCTCACAGAGAAAGAGATCCTTTACAGCCCACAAGTCCACTTGGTGGTCTTTCCCAGAACTCCCGGAGAGGATTGTCGTGGTATTTCTTGCCAAGCCAGGACCCCCCCCCCCCCCCGCCACACACACACATTTGCAGCCAGCCAGGACCCCCTCAGGCACTCAGCTCAATGCTGCTTTAAATCTCACCTCTGCTTGATAAGCATTTGTGAGCCTTTAAAATGATAATTGCACAGCGAGGGGTGCAGCTCTGCAGCTGCCTGGCACACGTAGACAGACGGGAGGGGGGCATGCAGGCAGACAGCCACGGGGCTGTCCTCAAAGGGAGGCCAACGGCAAAGCAGAGGCAAGCACGGGGAGGGCTCACAGGTGCCCACTCACCCCATCTCCAAGTGTCACCTGGCACAACTGCCTCACAGGGTGCCCTGGCACCATCCTGCCCAAAGGAATCCAAAAGGGTCTCCAAGCCCTTTCCCAGCCCCCCAGGAGCGGCCAGTGCTGGAACTCTGGGCCTCCACCGCTCGAGCCACAGATCCTCCCAGGAAGCTGCTTCAGACTTGGTTCAGCCGGGGTTTTGTCTAGCCTGCTTGTTCCTTTTCCTCTGCGCAGGGAACCAACTGCACCAGTCAGCCACAGGCACTTGTCTTATATGCCATTTTTATATGAAAACTAGCAAAAAGTGTACCCACGCTGTGGGAGTCAAATTCCCACACATGCCATCTCCCCACGGCACATCAATCCCCCATGCACATCAACCCCCAATGGGCAATATCCCCCCATGCGCAACATCTCCCATGCGCATCAACCCCCATGTGCAACATCCCCATGCGCATCAACCACCACGCGCATCAACCCCCAATGTGCATCACCCATGCGCATCATCTCCCCATGTTCATCTTCCCATGCACAACCCCCCCCCCACCATGTGCAGCATCCTACCCAGTGCAACCCCTCCCTCTGAACAACATCCTCCAAATTGTCTGGATGTTGGTCAGTCTTCCATGTTAAGTATAGGACCAAAACACGTTGCCCCCTTTTCAGCCCTTAAGAGTTAAACATCTTGGTGGGTGTTCATGTCACGGAAGGAACTCTCTCCCCGAATTTCACACTTCTAGGCCCCGCGGTTTTGGCAGGTCATTGATGAGTCAGTGAGTGAGTGAGTGAGTCAGTCAGTGACTTTTCTCTTTTATATATATAGATATGCTTAGATGCATTTGCTCCATTAACTCACGTGCACTTTTCAAGGACACACTTTGGGTGCCTTCCATTCTGCCCTGGAGACATGAGGACTCCTGCAGTGCTTTTTATTTTTATCTCTAAGGGTGCAATCCTACCAGGGGTGGCCCCAAGCCGGCTCGGGCCGGATCGCCCAAACTGGTTGTTCCCACGATCCCGCCGCTACCGAACCAGTAGCTGCAGGATGGCAAGAAACCCCAGTGTACCGGTTCAGTACACCGGGGGGAGACGCAATGCACGTGTGCCGACCTCGACCTGGAGGAGACGCACAGCACATGTGCCAACCCCTGGTGCGCGCGTGTAGGAGACACATTGCGCGTGCGCCGGGGGTTGGTGCATGCGCAGTGTGCCGGGTGGGGTCTGCCCCCAGCCCCGCCCCCGCTCCCAGCCCCACCCCCTGACCCCATCCCCGCCCCCAACTTCCAGCAAACCAGTTGTGGGGTGAGGCGGGGCCCACCACTGAATCCTACCCTAGGCCGGCACAACTCAACAGTCTAATGCTGATGTAGGGAGAGAAGTGCATGTTTGTGCTCTGGCCTAACCCCCAGGAGAGGCACTTCCCGAAGGCTCTTAAGGCACTTTGGTGACTCCCCCGGGTCAGCGCTTGCTGCCCCCCAACCACCCCTACAGCAAAGCGCAGCAGTTCTGAGCTGTGTCATTCCTGGGGTCTGTCAAATCATGATGGTGATGCCCGTTTGGGGGTGTCACATCCAGCAGGGGGGCACTTTCTGCCCTCCTGTTTACCTTGGAATCTGGGCAGGTCTGTCCCCATTCAGCAAGAGCCGCTTCTTGCCTTTGTACTGGTAGTCCAACGCCACTTGGATGGGGATGCCACAGTAGCAGCGCGCAGTGTCGCCAGTCCCCCCATGGAGTATCACCACTCTCCCCCCCCCCCATGGAGTATGCCTGTTGTGTACACGACTGGGCAAGAACTCAGAAGCTTCTCCCACTGCCAGCCACATCAATAACCACTTAAGCAGCTGAGATCAATACCGGCCGCCTGTGTCTCATTCGCTCCTCTCTTGATAAGAGCTCTCCGATGTGTAGGTTACCTGTTGAAATTGGGCAGCCCCCCTTCTTGGAGCCCTGCCAGGGGTGCTTCTGGCCAGCCATGCAGAATAGAATTGGGCCCTGAATCCCCCTTCACAGGATCAGGCCCAGTTCCAAGATATATTCGCTGCATCTCTCCAAAATTAGCAGTTTGCCGCTCTTCACAGAAGCGGAGGAAAGTGGAAGCAAAAGGTTGAAGGCTGAGCAGTGCTCTTGGGGGGGGGGGACGGGGGGGCTGTGCAGATGACAAGGGCCAAGAGCCGGGCTGAGCATTGGGCTAATAAAATGGATTTAATTGGTTTCTAGGAAAGGCCCGCTCAGCAGCGAGGGCTGCCGAGGGGCTACGAGGGCTCCTTGGCACTTCAACTCTTCCTTGTAATAAATACTTCTCAGCAAATACAAAATTGAATCTGTTGACATTGGGGACTCTGGTCCACATCAATTACCGCGGGCTGCGCTGCGGCTGCTTTCCAGGAACAGATCTGATGCCACGGCACGGCTCTCTTCCCACCATCAACCGGGGAGCCAGAAGGGTCCGTGTGCAGGGGGAACCCACCTGGTCCCTGATCCAAGGGGCTCCCCTGCAGAACAACTCCCCCCTCCAGCTTTTGCTTCCACTTCTACTTGGGCTGGGGGTGAATTGCAGGGCCTGGGCAAATTAAACACAGCAAGGCTTTCCTGGAGGGGGAGTCAACTGAAAGGGGGCAAGAACAGCAGGGGCGCTTACTCCATTCTCCCTACACTTTTCCCACATTGAGAACCCAAAGAGGTGCAGTAGGGACTCGATTTCTGGCATACGTTTCTGGGCACCAAGGCAGGCCCCACATGCTGGGGAAGTCATTTGGCTGGCAGACTCTGCCCCTTCCTTGCCCACCCAGGCAGTTTTGCCCTTGGCCAGCGAGGCATCCTTTGGCCAGGGGCAGGTCTCGGAGAGGCCGTCAGAGGGGGCCAGATCCTCATTTGCGCGATTGCACAACCAAAGTGTGCTTTATGGAGGTTTGCAGGAGACGTAAATGCCATCAGTCACATGAAAGACGGACAGGGAGAGAAGCAGTGGCAGCAGGCCGGACGTGACCAGCAAGGCTCAGGGGATGGCGGTTGCAGAGCGCATGCTTCCAAACCTGCTGTGGTGCCTTCAAGTCATGTGCTCTCAAACCTGTGCCTGCCGCAGCCTCAGCCCTCCTTGACCTCTCCAAAGAGTCCCTGGCAAATGGGATGTTTGGAGAGACACCCCACCAGGCCACTCGCTGGAGGCCACTTACTATAATCCTAAAGCGGAAGACTTTGGAAAGAGCGTGAGCAGGGAGGGGGAGTTCTTCTGGAGGGCAGGACCAGGATCGATGGACAGCAAAGAAGATTTGGGTGAAGAACCCCCTGGCAGCACAACCGTTTCTGTCTTAAAGGTGGACGAAACACCAGCACTGCAACCCTTTAACCCACCTCTGCCCACCCCACAGGAGGACATATATGGTCCCTGTTGGGAAAAGGAGAAGCTGGACTGCCACCCTTAAAGGGCGTTGTGGTCAGAGTGAACATACCTCATCACCAAAAAAGAGCTCATCAAAATGTTGAACACCCAAGAAAATGTAGGACATGCCAAATAATAGCTAAAAACACTTAGGGCACAATCCTAACCCTGTCTACTCAGAAGTAAGCCCCATTGTGTTCAGTGGCTCTTACTCCCAGGAAAGTGTCCTTATATATGAAAGTGTCCTTATATATAAGAATTGCAGCCTTATATATGTTGCTTACATGTGGCTGAGATGGCGCAAGTGGCGAAGATACTGTGGCTGTGAACCAGCAGTTCAAGACCCGGGTCCTATAAGACGGGGTGAGTTGCTGTCCTTCGCCCAGCTCCCGCCAACCTAGCAGTTCAAAAGCACGTAAATGCAAGTGGATGAATAGGGACCACCTTGGTGGGAAGGCTAAACATGGTGCGCCTTGGGCAGTCATGCCAGCCCCATGACCACGGAAATATCTTTGGACAACGCGGGCTCTAAAGCAGGGGTGTCCAAAATTTCCACCTCAGGGCACTTGGACCTTTAATAATTGTGTAAAGGAGGGAATTTCAGCAGGTGCTGCTTCTCATCTCACGTATCAAAAGCTGTACCTGCTAAGATTTCTTCCGCTAAACAATTATTAAAAGTCCAGGAGCTCTAAAATTAAAAGTTTGGACTATAGGATTAGAAACGGGGATGAGCAGCGCACCTTAGCATCACTACTAGCAGCGTCACCTGCGCGGGACACCTTTACACCTTTGTGTTGCTTTTATGTGGTTAATTTAAACACTACGTTGCTTATTATTACATTCAAACCAATTATGTATAATTTATTACATATAATTTATGAATTACAGAAAAGTTACATGTTGGAAAAGGAAGACAATGAAGTTTTTTTTTCCCCAGGACAGAAGGTTATAAAAGAAGACACGTCCTGGAAACGCAGGACATACGGTCACCCTGGTTGTGGTTGTGGGCAGCCTGCACTGGCTGGGGTTGGACTCCAGGGTTCCAAAGATGCTTCCACGAGGAACATACCCCACATCCAGAGTAACTACTGGCGCACACAAGAGACTTTACGTGCACCCGTAGTTACTGCACCTCCTAGTGAAAACCTATGGGAAATTTATATTGGAATCCAGAGTAAGTTGTTTTTAACTCTTAAATCTGTCGTTACTCTGGATTTTGCCCTTTGTCCTTAAAAAGATATATAAAGGATGAGGAAAGGACCTGAAAGAGAAAGGGAGCTGGCAAAACCGGGAAGGGGCACAGCAACGGCCCTCAATTCTGAGCAGCTGCACCCCATTTTGAGGTCTGGTGGGCACCCGTAAGTCCCCTGCAGAGCCAGCTCCAGAGATTGCCTGGCACCCCAGAGGTTTGGCAGGGCCGGGCAGGGAAGCTTGACCTACATATCCGGAGAGGGAGAGACTCTGCAGCTTCCTTTATGTTTTTCTTTTTTCCAAATGCATATTCATTTTTGAAATCTGCTGGAGGCAGCGAGAAGGAATCCAAGATCAATGTATTCCCAACAGGCAAGTCTGTTAGTATAAATGCATATAAATCAAGCTAATTAAAGAGGGAGGTGTGTTTAATCTCTCTCTCTCTCTCTCTCTCTCTCTCTCTCTCTGACAGATGGACAGACAGACAGACAGAGCCACCTCTTCCTCCTGGTTCCTTTTAATTTGTGTTCCCCACAGAGTAAAAACCTGGTGCGAAGAAGAGGAGGAGAGGGTGGGAAAGAGAGTGGAGCTGGCGTGCTCTGCACGGACCTGGACACCAGGGATGCTTTTAATCCAATCCATTAATCAATTTCTCTGTTGAAATTGAATTAACTGTCTTTCATCAGCATCCCGTCCTGGGACTGGAAAACAGTCACCACCACCAAAGGATGCTGCTCTTCCCCTTTCACAGCCACAAAGGCAAGAACAGCACTTGCCCAGCCCCAGAGATCCCCCTTCCTGCCTCCCTTCGGGGCTTGGTTCTTCCTCCTCCTCACACTCACTTTCATTGCTGCCGTTTTATTGATGGTCGGTTTAGAGCCACCGTGGAATTTATGTTCCACAAAGGCAAGGCCCTGATCCGCAGTGGTCTCATTGGGAAGAAGGCACTGCTGAACTCGATGCCTTTGTAGCCAGGAGCAGGTTGTGGACCAGTCGCTGGACCCAAAGACAAGGTGACGGCCTTGTGCATCCCATTCCGCAGCTTCTGGGGCTCCCTTGCGCTGGGAGTTGGTGCGTCTTCCTTGTAGGAGATGCCCAGGGCTGGGGGTCGGAGAGGCCAAACGTCTCTTTGATCCAAAGGGGCTGGGAAGGAGCAGTTCTCTCTCCCCTTGCAGACTTTGCTTCACCCCATTTCTCCTCCCCAAGTCCCACCAGGTGATTGACAGTCCGCAACAGTCAGGTGAAATGTTGCCCTCTCGGAGCTGCAAGGGTTACCTTTGGCTACCTGAGAGCCCCAGAGCCCCAGAGACTCAGGCTGCGATCCGAAGCCCAGTGAGGCTGGCACAAGCCCCGCGCTGGCCTGCAACTCATGTCACAAAAGAGCCATAAAGCAATTCTGCAGCACTGCTGGGAAGGGAAGGGGTTAGGCAAGTGCACTGACCATAGGAATGGGAAGACGGGTGAGTTGCACTGGCCTCAGCGGGTTCGGACTGAGCCGTCCTAACCATCACCGTCCTAGCTGCCCATCTAGGCTGGCAGAAGAGAGAGGAAGGACTTTCCCAGCCACCCCTACTCATGCTTTGGGCCTTCCAATGCCAGGCAGGAGCCTCCAACCCAAAGCTGCCCACCCTTCCCACAGAACTGCTGGGCAGAAGAAGAAGGGGCTTCTGCGGTGCACAGGAAAGAGTGCAGGGGGTTCCGGAGACCCAAATGTGGGGGCAAAACAGCACCGGCGGAGCAGAACGAGCTCTTTCTGAAGCAGTGCCAGTCGCATGCCACAGGCAGGCCCTCCTCATAATAGGTGCCAGGAAATTAATTAAGCAGAGGATTAGCTCTTCACAATAACACACTTGGAAGGTGCAAAGCACAACAGTGGCAGCAATTACGGAAACAACAACAGCAAGGAGAAGCTCTTGGAGGGCCCGTGCTGGCTGCTCCTCTGGAGCAACAGCAAACTCCACTACAGCAGCAGCCTTTCCTGTAGAGATGGTGAGCTTCAAGGCCAAGCAGGGGCAGCCTGTGGAACTCTCTGCTACAAGATGTCCCAACCAGGGAGAGGAGGAATATTTGGAGAAGCATATAAAGTAGATGCATGATGCAGAACACCGCAGGGGACAAATGCTGAAGAAGAAAATGATGATGATGATGATGATGATGATGATGATGATGATGATGATTCAGAGAAGCACTAACATGCTTTGAGTGTTTATGAGCAACACCTGAAAGGACGACATGGGCAGGTGCTTGTTCTCTGTGGTTGCTCTCCACTTGTGTGTGTGACTGTTAAGCCAGGAGTCCAGCACCACCTTTGCCCACCCTGATCGGAGGAGTATCAGGAGCAAAAGGTGGAAAGAAGCACCTGGCAGGAAGAGAGGTGCAGACTAACAGGCTCTTCCCTGCCCCCCCCCCCACAGACACTTCTAGCCCCTCTACCTGCACTGCATGGATTGCTGAGCCCCAGCATCCTCCCAGTGGATTGTAGGGGGGAAGCCCCTCTCTGGCCCTGGGCCTGGGAACCCCCACTCTGTGCCCAAAGCAGAGACACAACTCGCCACTGGCATCTCCTCTGAACTGTTTGAAGAGCATGGGGGTGATATCTATTAATAAGCATCTTCTATCTATTATCAGCACCAACCCAGGAACTGAAAGCCCCCTGGATGCCAGGTGGGGCTGTGATTCAGAGTGTTGTCCCTCCCACTCCCCCCTTTCCTCTGACCCGCCTTGCCTCTCCAGCATCTTTATGGGCATAATTACTGAGCGCTATTGATTTCCTGACAGGCGGCATGATGGAGCTTCCTTGCAGAGTTGGGCTAATTTCAGACACGGGGCTTTTACGATGCCAGCCGCCCAAGTGATCTGCCTGCTGTGGCGGGGGGGGGGGGTGGAGGAGGTGGGGTGCGCACTCCCTAGCACTCCCTAGCCCCTGCTCCTTCTTGTGGACTGACTGCTGGCCACACTTCCATGGCTTTGCTGGGGAGGGTGTGTGTGCCCAAAGGATCTCCCCTGCACCGACACTAAGGCAGGGGTCTCTGCTGGCAAGAAAACCAGAAGGTTGGGAGGACTTCAGGATGCGGTCTCTTGTTGCAATTTGTGCATCCTCTGGTAGGGTTGCCATAATTCTCTTCCACACAATTGGGACAGGATCCTCTGTCACACTTGCCAGTATGTGAACACGATCCCCCCAAATCAGGATTGTCCCTGTTTGGGGGAACATATTGAAACCCTACCCTGAAGGCACCTGGTGAGCCACTGGGAGATCCAGAAAGCTGGATTAGGTGGGCCAAGCAGGACTTTTTGATGTTCTTATATGTTTTTTGATCCAAGGTTCCCGAGAACCTCCCAGCACGCTCCATCTTCTAAGCCTTGCACAAGTGACAGGAAAGTAGGGAGGCCAGTCATGGCAAGCGGTTGCCACAGACCTGGAGCCCGATGTCACTGTTCCAGGATTGCCAGAGACTTCAGAAGGTGAATAGGAACTGCTTTGACAGCCAGGTTCTGTGGACCTAGTGTTGCCATAATGCCACAAAACCGGGACTGGACGCCCTGTGACACTTGCCGGTATGTGAACGCAATCCATGAAAACCAGGACTGTTCTGGTTTTGTGGGACTTATCGCAACCCTATGTGAGCCACATACCCCCATGTAGCTGGTAGAACGACAGTCCCTGGGCATAGAGGTCCACTTGCTGATGGACATGCTCTGGATCCCCCCCCAGGAGGCACTTGTTGCTCTTAAGTGTCCAAGACTTTCGCCACAACCCCTCCACATCCTTCATCCCTCTGCATCCTCAGGCAAGAAGCTGCTCCTTTTTCTCTTCCCTTTCCTGTTGAGAAAAACCACCGGAGAGGGCAGGGAGGAGGAACATGAATGTGGCTGCACACATATGCAAAGACTGGAGACACCAGGAATGGCAGTCGGTCTGGTGAACGGGATCAGCAGGCCGTGGTGGGTGGCAAAGAAGCTGCCGGTACCAAGAGAGACGTGCACCGGTTGAGGTGCCAACACCAGGGCTTTGGATGCCGCAAACTGTGCTCTGGCCCTGACACCCGGGGTTTGCAAGCAAAAAGGAGGAAGAACACAGGCCGCTCACCCATCCTTCTGCCGCCACCTCCCTCTGCCTCCTTCGCGCACACAACATGTGCACACAAAGGTGCTCATGTGCACTGCAGTGATAAGGCCATTCCGCAGGTGCTCCAATTCATCTCTCCATCCCAGATGGAATTTGTAATTTATTTCCATGGCGTGTGCTGCATTTGGGGGATGATGCAACACAGAGATGGAGAATGAGATGAGGCCGAAAGGAACGTGGAGAGGGAGGGAGGCCGTCCTGGGACCTCCTCCCACTTGGCTGCAGAGACCGCAGTCCGGGTGCGAGGAAAGCAAAATTTGCAGGTGAGGTGCCCCAACCAGAAACACCAAAACAGGCCCAGAAACCTGGAGCAGAACCCTGGTGTCCATCCAAGAGGACGCCAACTTCCACTTCTTTGACACAGAATCAGTATTTTGTATTTTATTCTGGTTTCCACTGGGAAAGAAAAGCAGGCGATGAAGATGACCGAATGCATGTCTGTTCTGGAGCCCAGAAATACGGGCAGAGGGAGGCTGCAGGGTGGCCTGCGGTGCAGCCCAGCAAGTCACTGCTGGATCAGTTGCAGAGGATGTGGGGGACTGCAGGCTGGCTGCCCACTCATGCCAACTCATGCTCCCCCATCCCAGCAGTTGATCAGACACCTTCCCCCCTCTCCACCCCCACCCCGTTAAAACCCCGAGCCAGCAGGAGCTGATGACAGGCAGGCGGAGGCTCCCAAATCAGAGTGGCTGGCTGAGTGCCTGCTTGAAAGCAGCAAGAGGGCCTGAGCAAGGAGGGTCTATTAGGCTAATTAGCCTCCATGCAAATCCAGCCAAGCAAGGGGATGAAACAGCAAAGCCAGTAATTGAAGCCCAATAATGAATATTTAACTCTCATAAGTAAAGTTTAATTAAGTTCCCGATTGCTGAGGCTCCTGCTATATTGCAGTGGCTTTTGAACACTTGAAGACAAGCTGGAAATAACCTTTGCAAGGCGAGTGGGGGGGGGGGAGGCGAGGGGCCTGCCCGCCTCCCCTCCTCTGCCCGACTCTCCAAGGGGTTGTTTTCCTGCACGGCACTTTTGCCTGTAGGTTTCATTAACAATAAAGTGGAATTAATTTAGTGGCGGATCCCCTGCCTCCCCTCCCCTCCCCCACCTGAATAACAAACAGTTGCGGCGTAGGAGAATTAATTAGGGCCGGTCTTGGCAAAATAGGTCACGTTCATTAGAACTGCGGGGTGCTCCGGGCTGGGAAGTCTGGCTGGTGGCAGCAGATGCACCCGCAGGGACTTGGACCTCCAGCACCATCCCGCACGAAAGCCAGACTTTCCCATTTGGAGGGTGGGAAGGTGGGAGGCAAAGACCCAGAAAAGGGCAGCCACGGGGAAGAGGGCCCAGTGCTTCCTGCCTCCATTCTGTGTTCCCTTTTACTGTGTCAGCAGTTGAATGGGGATGGACAGACACTGGGGGTTTCTTCCGCTGCCACCATCCCAAAAGAAGTAGGGCAATGGGGAAAGACACCCCCACCCAGCAACAGAATCCTGGGTTCTGGTGGAGAATCAAGACAGCAGTCTGTGAGCAACCAGATATGCCCACTCAATGGACATGGACCAGGCCAGTGGTGTAGCTGGGGGGGGGGAGCACTCAGTCATGGAGGGAGGCTAACCCCTTCGGGTGCAATGATCAGGCTCAAATCAGGTGGCCTGGTCAGTCCTGCACCCAAGAGGGCCTTGGCCTCAGTGAATGGTGTCTGCTGTAGCTTCCGCCTGCTCAGCCTGCCGCAGGTACGCACTGCAGGGTCCAATCCCTGCTGGGTCACTCCCTGCCAGCCAGTCAGACTGAGGATGGCTCGATTCTGCCCGGCTTTCCTGCCTCCAGGATGTGGGTGATGGAGCAGCTGGGCAGGTGCCAGGTGGAGCCTCCCATCCCACTCCAACTTGAAGTGGTCCATCACTCTTGTTGCCTTGATGAGCCAGTTACTGCTTTCAATCCCAATCAGGATTTCAGTCCTAATTACTGCTTTGCAATCCTAAAATGCAAATGGATTTCTGAGGTGGCACTCAAAGCAACCCCTGAGCCCAACCCTGTTCCCGATGCTGCATTCCCAGCACTTTCCTTCCAGTTCCTGGCATCTGCTCTGGAACCACCAGCCCTTCCACAGGAGAGGAGGCTGGAGAGGAGAGCAAGAGTGGGGAGAGTCCAGAGGAGGGCAGCTGGGAGGGAAGTCGTGCTCCTGCTGAAGGTGCGTGATCCGCCGTGCCCCAGGCAGGTGCTTCTGCCCGAGGCCGTCCCCAGGGAGTCCAGGGGTAAATGGCTCTGATCCGCTGCTGATCGCGCTCGGAAGAAGTGCTGCTTTCATTAGCACTCTCGCGCTGCTCCTCAGAATCTCTGCAAAGATTTTTGCAGCTGGGAGCAGAGTTGGTTCCTCTGATGATGCTGAGATAGAGTCGCCTATTGATTGCTGTGTCAACCTGTTAATTGCAGAGGCTCCCTCTAAATCCTCCCCAGCCGCTTCTGGGCAATGAGCATTTGGACGGCTCTATGCGCTCCTCGGTGCTGGGTAGGCTCTCCATCTCCTGCGTCCCCTTCCTGCCACCCAGGGTGCCAAGTCCTCCTGCCTGCCTGCCTGCCTGCCTGCCTCTCCAAGTGGATTGGTGAGGGCACAGTCCTAACCAATTTAGGAGGACCTAACTCACCTGGCACGGCTTCCCACAGTGGTATAGGGAGGTCAGCGTATTCCTGTGCACTAGGACAGAAGGGCCTTGTGGCACTGTGGTGACGTCCCCAGGACAGCACGGGACTTTTGCTGGAGTTTATACCAGCCTAGCTGGAGCCTAGGATTGCAGCCTCAGTGGGTGGGTGAGCAGGCCAAGGTGAGTCCCGCCATCTTTGCTGCACGATGGTGAAGGAGCCTGTCATGCAGAAGGATGGCACTCGGGTAGGATGGCCAGAGGGCTTCCAGCACACAACCATATGGACCAAGAGAGGGTTCAAGCAGAGCCCCATGTGGAGGTTTGGTTGGAAAGTGAAGAGAATTCAGCTCCAGGAACTAGCCCAACTGGCAGGCCAGCCAAGACTGCCAAAGAGGGTGCTCGGCCAAGACTGGTACCTGGATTGCCAGGAGCAATGCCACTTAACTTGAAGCCCTGCAATGTTGTCTGTACAGATGGTACACCCCAGCCTTTGACCCCTGAATGGCTAGAAGAGTAGCCTCTTCAGAATAAAAATGCATGGTCTGAAGTGCAGGAGGGGGCACCCTCACCCTCAGCTGGCCAAGCAGGAGGTGGAAGCAGGCCTGGCAAGGCCAGCCTCCAGCCGCCGGCAGATCTGCGCTCCGCTCTCCCCCCAGCCCCAAATCTGCATTGCGCAGACACTCCAAACAGAAGCCTCTCCTGCTAAATGGCAATCAATCCCCGGCGGCCTCTTTCCGAAATGCCTGCGATGACAATGAGTGATTTGTAACAACATCCAATCAGGTGCGCCTCACCCTTCCTGTAATTGCCTGTCCTTTTCCCGGCTCTTAAAAGCTTTCCAGGGGAAGAGAACAGAAGCTCCTTGTCAGGACCAGCCTCTTATACAGATGAAAAGAGTCGGCTCTCCCACCCCTTCCACGGCGCGTCCCCCCCGCTCTGATGTGTCCACTTGACTCTCGGATCATCTGAAGTGGATAAAACAAGCTGGAGTGGGGCCTCCTTGAAGGCAGGATCCGCAGGGTGGGCTCCAGCCCTGACCCCAAGAGGACCGGCAGCCCTTTTGCCCAGCTGGCCCTCCTGGCTGCTCCTGGCTTCCAGCCAGCACTGCCTGGTTCTCACCCTGAGCCTTTGGCCACTTTGGCCAGCCACACAAGTGGGTAGGGGCTGGATCTTGGCTGGCCTTCCTCTCCCAGCTGCGCTGCGTCAGAGACAGTCAAAGCAGGGAGTGGATCAAGGATGTGGCACCCGCCACTTGGCCACTGCTTGGATGGGAGGCAGCTGTGCTGGATTACCCAGCCCAGGACAGAAGAGCCCTCTGTCCAGCTATCACGGTACCAGCTCACCCCTCATCAACAGGCTCAGCCATAGGTACAGCATAGGTACATAAAGAGCTGAATTCGTTCCGGAGGCCTGCTCTTTCAGTGAAACACTCTTTAAGTGAAGCGGATTTTCCTTTAGGAAACAATGGAAACTCAGATGATTGGTTCCACAACCCCCAAAATATTCACTTAAAAATACTGACCGGATGTAAAAATGATGACAAAAAACTGGAATTGAATTCAAAATATGCATTCAATGTGCAGGATCCTATGAAGTCTGCAATCCTAAAGGCACTTTCCTGGGAAACAATTTAACACAATGGGCTTACTTCTGAGTAGACATGGTTAGGAGGCTGCAACCAAAGACACTTTTGTGGGAGGCTTACTTGGGCTGCTGCTGGAGGTTCAAGGTAGCAGGGGGGGGGGCACTTGGGGGCAGTTAGAGGCAGCAGCACTGGCCAACAGCCCTTTTATTGAGCCTCCATGCGGAGCATCAGGGCTGCATAGCACGCGTGCCCATAACATGCTTGCTTGTTAAGTGAAGCGGAATTTGTTATGTGAAGCAGGATTTCTTGGAAATTTGTACTTGTAATGTGAAACTCTTGTTATGTGAGGCGCTTGTTAAGCAAGGTACCACTGTACTTATCTACTGCATTTTCAGGACACCAGATTTCTCTTCTGACTTTATTTCCGAGGCAGTTAACCAGGGTTTGACAACGGACAAGGAGGTTCTCTATTTCAAGCCCCTTCTGCATTCCAGGTGTGCCTTTCAATGTCCGGTCTCACTTCGCTGGCCTCAGTGTTAAGCCTCTGGAAGAGACTCAGCTGAGACCACCTTCCTTTCCTCTCTTCACCCCCTCCCGCAGCCCAGCATCAGCGTGCAGGACCTCCAGTCTTGTCAGGCAACACCAGTTCAACCCACCAGGCCAGACCTTCTTCTGCCCGTCTGCACGACTAAAGAAAGCCCTGACCCAGGAGGGAGACCTGATGGCACACGTGACCCAGGGCTGGTGCTGGAGCACCCCTGGTTGGAGGACTCAACAGGAAATGGAAAACCTCCAGCTCCTGAACCTCTGGATGGAGCTACTATGCTCCAGCACATGCACTTATCTGCTTGTTGCAGTCGTCCCTGGAGGGAGCCGCTCCATACAATGTAAACAGGTTAACATTGATGTTGATATGAACATCTGCTGGGTCAGGCCAGAGGTCTCTCTAGCCCAGTTTCCTGTATCTCAGTGGCCCACCAGATGCCCCAGGGGATACCCAAGGGAACAAGATCTCTGCATCCTATGCCATTCCCTGGCACCTGAGTTGGTCACTCCAGAAAATACCCAAATACACAGGAGAAAGACAAGTGCACACCTTGTGCCACGGGTGGCATCCTCATCCCCACAGAGCATGCCACGGCACTCTCACTGATCCTCCACTGCACCTTCACTGATCCATCACAGACCTCCCCAGGGCACCAGTTACCTGAAGAAAACATAATGGTTTCGGCCCAGTCTAACTTCCACTCTCTCTCCCCCCTAACATTCAGCCCCATTTATTTGGGGTCCTGTTCAGGCTTCTTCCGATCCCACTGATCAAACATGCCGACTTCAAAGCATGTGGTCAAAGAGGCCACATCCCTGAGGATGGCCACAGGAAACAGACAGTGAGACTAATAGGGTCCTTCCTGCATTCTTGTCCTCGCTCTGTATGGGCTTTTTGTCCCCCCAAATACTTGTTTGATCCGTCCCCTGCACGAGCCCACGACCTCCAAGTGGCCGGCAGCAATTTTCCTCCGCGCTAATAGTTCTGGGTTTGTGAAAAGTGCCCCTTGTTTCAGTTCACTGCATTTACCTCCGTGTTGTGCGTGGAAAGAGTCCTAAATTAGGGCTGGGCGAGAAGGAGGAGGGCTTTTTGCAAACACTTTCGCACACACAACACTCACACACACAAGGACACGCACACATTTTTCAAGGGCTGCCGCAAGAGAGGATGAAAGTGTTTGCCTCTAGACGGGCGACAACGAGAGAGAGAGAGAGAGAGAGAGAGAGAGAGAGAGAGCTGATTGACTGTGATCACCGATTCTCTCTGATGAGAAGCCGCCTCTCCCCGCCCTATTGCTGTCAATGGGAGACACGTTCCCATTCATAAGCAAACGCCGATGGGGAGGAAGGAGCATCCCACTGAAAGCAACGCAGGCCCTTCCCAACGGTGCTTCTGATTCAGGCCTGCGCCTGCCAGTGTGCAGGGACTTCTGGACCTGGACACTGCTTCAAATGGGAACTCTCTCACCATTCCATTTACTAGTAATGGAAGAGCTAAAATACAGCCCAACCTTGTTATGCACAGGTTTATTTTATACAGGGGTACCTCTCATAACAAGCGCCTCACATAACAAGCATTTCACTTAACAAGTATAAATTTCCAAGAAATCTTGCTTCACTTAACAAGTTCCACTTCACTTAACAAGCAAGCGCGCTATGGGCACACATACTATGCAGCCCTGACACTCCTCACAGAGGCTCTTTTAAAGGGCTGCCGACCTGCGCTGCTGCCTCTAACTGCCCCCAACTTGGGGGCAGTTGCCTGGAGGTGCCAGAGGCAGCTGCCCCTAACTGCCCCCAAATACCCCCACCGGCCACCTTGAACCTCCAGCAGCCCAGGTAGCCTCCCAGGAAAGTGTCTTTGATTGCAGCCTTCTAACCATGTCTACTCAGAAGTAAGCCCCATTGTGTTCAATGGGGCTTACTTCCAGGAAAGTGTCTTTGCAGCTGCCTAATCATGTCTACCAGAAATAAGCCCCATTGTGTTCAATGGGTCTTACTCCCAGGAAAGTGTCTTTGACTGCAGCCTCCTAACCATGTCTACCCAGAAGTAGACACTGAACACAATGGTGCTTACTCCCGGGAAAGTGTCTTTAGGACTGCAGCCTAAGTAGACTTCATAGGATCCTGCACATTGAATGCATGTTCTGAATTCCATTCCAGTGTTTTGACATCGTTTTTACATCCAGTTAATATTTTTATATGAATATTTTGGGGGTTGTGGTACCAATCGTCTGAGTTTCCATTCTTTCCTATGGGAAAATCTGCTTCACTTAAAGAGTGTTTCACTTAAACAGCATGACTTCAGAACAAATTAAGCTCTTTATGTGAGGCACCATTGTACATGGATTTGACGCAACACAAACGGTCACTGCAAATGAGCAGGAATGCGCTGATCCCTGGAGAAGGGGAAAAAGGCACCCCTTTAAAATCACAGATTTCCCAAAAAACTGCTTTTCTTCCTGTTGTAGAGGAGAGCCATGCAAGCAGTCATTCCATTCTTCAGCTGAGGCAGGCAGAGGCAGGCAGAGGCAGGGGTCCCTTGCATTTCTAATGGCTGCCTGCCTTGCTACAGCAGGAAGAAAAGCTGTTTTTAAACTTTTGTAAGCGCTTTTAAAAACTGCTTTGATGTATCATATTTTGGGGTATCAGCAGAGTCTCAGAATCAAACCCCTCGGGGTACTGAGGCGCAGCCTTATTCCTTGAGGAGCAATGGAGGAGCACAAAACCTGTCAATGGGCTTTTATATTGTTCCACTGTTTCTTAATCCATTGAGGGTTCCAGAATAGAACCCTCACCCAGTGGAGAACGAGGGGCAACCTGCATCTCCATATTAGTTGGGAAGGGCTTGAGGACCCTGTCCTTGCCTTTGCTAATTTGCCAGCCCATCCCAATGACTCCGAGGACAAGCATTTTAAAATCCGTTCACAGGGACTGGAGATCCCATTGCAGCAACTCTAAGAGCACAATTCTAACCATGTCTACTCAAAAGGAAGCACCACTGTGTTCAATGGGTCTTACTCCCAGGAAAGTGTCTTTAGAATTGCAGCAGAAAACAAAGTTTTGTTTTGATTTTTTAAGCAAAAGACAACATAAAATCAGGAATATGTAAGTGCTGACAGTTCCAGATTACAGGCAAAATCCAGGGCAAAATCTTAGGGCAAAATCCAGAGTAACTACGGGGAGTCCTTGTTCCGGTGTAAGAACAATTTACTCTGGATTGCAATATGAATTTCCCATAGGTTTTCACTAGGTGGTGCAGTAACTATGGGTGCACGTAAAGTCTCTTACATGCTCCGGTAGTAACTCTGGATTTGGGGGTTAGTTGCAAGTGCACAGAAGAGCTACTAAAAATTGCAGGGCACCCTTTGGAACCATTCCAGGTGGGGGAGCAAAACAGAGCCGTACGGCTGGAATGACTCTGAAGGGGAGAGTCCCCTTAAGACTTAGTGTTTTGTCCCCCTCCAGCTATGCCACTGTCGCCTCACCTGGAAAGGTGGCTCCAAAGGGGAGAGGCTCCTTCTAAAACTCACTGCTCTGCCCCCCTGGCTGTGCCACTGGTCTTCCCACCTGAAATTGCTTGCGAGGCTTAGGCTCCCCCAAGATCTATTGCTATGCCTTCCTCCACCCCACCTGGAATGGCTCTGAAGGGGTGAGGCTCCCTTCTAGACTTAACTGCTTTGCCCCCCTTCTGGCTATGCCACTGGACAGGAGCAATGGAAATGGCAGGAAAGGAGAGGGCGACACCAACACCACAGTTTCCAACAGTGGGACATTTTTTCAGGTTCTCCAGAGGTCTCCAGTGACAGCCATGCACAGAACACAAGCAGGGTCTCCTTCCTTCCTTGCTTGCTATTTCCACCACAAGGGCACACAGGGCTCCCCATATAGTTTTCCAAGCGCTCTGAAATATCTACAGCCTGATGCCCTGTCGTGGGTTTGTTTTCCCTGATGATCTTCTGAAAAGTGCAGAACCAAACATTGGATCCTATATGCAGACTTGGACTATACACTGACATGGGCTTATTCCCTGGAAAATATGCAAATGTTGCACTTGTGAAATTGCTTTTGTAACTCCTGGCTGCAAAGGGCATCATCTGGCCCCAAATGGCCCCCCATTTCCAAACCAAATGCCCGGCTTGGACCTGTCCAGCAATCTTCAGCCTCCTCCTGCAGGAAGCAACTTGGAGCCCATTTCCCTCCCCTCCAGCCCCTGAAAGCAATTTCCAAAGAAACCCACCGAGGGCACTTCAAAGAACTCCTGACAAGAGGAAGCTGCCAGGCCAGAAGAGCTCTGCGGACTGATTGGCAGGCTGGCCTTGGCAAGTTGCCCATAGTCACCCCCCCCCTTTACAATTACTTCTCCACAAAGGGGTCTCTTGCTGATCTCTCCACTTCCTCCACCAACAAACAGCCAGAGAGACGGACATCAGGGACTTCTGGGGCGTGTCCCCAAAAGATGCAGAAGGGAGAGAGCAGCAGTTCCCAAGATCAAGGGGCTGCTCCGTGAGTCTGAGAGGTCATCCCTGCTGGGACTGAGCGGCTCTTTGCTCTTTGCTTCCCACGGGGACATGTGGAGTGGGGAGCGGAGCCTGGTGCTGCAGGACCTCCTCCTAGCCAGCACTGCTGCCACCTTGCACTGCCACATGCAGTGGTGGGCTCCAGCAGGTCAGCACCTACTCTATAGAAGCAGTTGTTAATGAGAGACAGGACATACAGAGTTTAAAAATAGCCATTTAAAAGTGGCTGCCAGGTGGGCAGAGAACCCGTTGTTCATTTCTTGGAATCCCATCACTGGCCATACGGTCTCCGTTTTGCACCCCCACCTGCAATGACTCCGAAGGGGAGGGAGCCTGTGCACACCTCCCTCCGATGCAGCCTGCTCTGCCCCCTCTAGCTCTGCCCGGCCACCACTCATGCTCCACAGTTCAAGGGCTTCTGTGCCTCGTTCTCAGAAAACCCACTGATCGCAATGGGATCCCTCCGGCCTTCTCGGTTTTTCCTCTTCTCGCTCTTTTGCCATTTGTCCTTCTGGCGCTCCTGTCGTTATTTGTTCCGAGCTTCCTCTGCCTCCCCCACTTCAGACAGTGCGCCTTCCACATGATTGTGTGGCTTTCCTGGGTGACACTTGGATGCAGAGCCGTACAGGAAATCGATGGCAGGGCCTGGCTGGAGCGTGAAATTTCAGCGGCAGGCAGGCCACCCGTATCTGTTGCAGGGAACCAGGACCCTTGTCTGCCCCCAGCATCCCCCCCAGGGAATGAGTGGCATTTCAGCTGACACTTCCTTCATCCATCTTCTTGGCCTTGCGGGCAGCCATTGATTCTTCCCGTCTTTGGGGTTGGAGAAGCTTTGGGGTGAGGTTTGCAGCCACCTGCTGCGGATACTCAGGGGGCAGCCCAGGGCAAAGTGGGGGAGCAGAAGCTTTGGACTTTGGGAAGGGGGAAAGGGGAAGGCAATCGTCCTGCCTGGTGCAGAAGGAGGGGGTTCAGGGGAGGGGAAGAAAATATCCATCACATTCTGTCCGAGTCTCCATCGAGAGCACTGAGACCAACCCAGGGCCTGATTTTTTCCAGTATAGGCCACTCTGTCCTTGAATGGCTGGATGGATGGACTGGACATTAACATCTGATTTACCAGAAGTATTTCCCATATGCTAAACTAACTAACTAACTGACTGACTGACTGACTGACTGATTTATCAAGTCCAGAGTTTTTTCTGGTGGTGAAAGGATTTAGCCTCTGGTGGAGTTTCCAGTGTTGCCAGGGGTATTCCCAACTTCTGGGGAACAGTCTTTGATGCTCCTTCCATGTACCTCCTTTTCTCTTCTCCACAACAACCCTATGAGGTAGGCAGATCGTAGAACTCTTCTCTCCCAGGTGGAATCCTTCATGGCGCGGTCATCACATCTGGTATCAGGAAATGCCTTCCCAACTTCCAGCAGTTCTCAGGTCTGCCAAGCTGTAAACGGAGACACTTTCTGGCTCTGATGACCCCTCTTCTGCAGCTGTGCGCTCGACCACCCCACCACACCAGCTGCCACCTGTGGGCTGCCCCCCCTCTCAGCCGCTTTCCATTCCAGCTTGCCAGTCCAACTAGGAGCTGCTTTTCCGAGCGCCAGGACTGGGACGCCTGCCCGGTCAAGGGTGTCAGTGTCCTTCCCCCCTTTTCTGGCCCTCTTGGATGGCAGCTCAGCATATTTTCTTGGTGAAATAAATGTTATTTTCTTGCCCACCTCAGTCTCATTCATCTTCCTGTCAAGGAGAATCACAGAGAGAGAGCGCAGCAGCAGAGGCCATTTATTGCTTCCAATACGGCAAAAGGGGAGCGCTGTGCTCTCGCTCTCTCGCGGTGTGCGCGTGCATGTCGGCGCACATGCCTCGCCGCCCCCTTCTCTTTCACACCCACAGAGCTGATCCTTGCTTAATCAAGTGGAAACAGGGATTAGAGGAGGTTGGCAAAGAGCTACCTGCTTCGTCTCGGCCGCCCCTTTGTTCTGTCCGGGGCCATAAAACCCTTTGCGATTATTATCTTTTTCATAAACTTTTATGGAATCTGATGTTATGAGGGCCATAGAAAACTATCCAATTAAACTTCCCCAGAATCCCATTCTTAACTCTGGTGAGCTACACTGATGGGAGATTAAAAACTAATATAGATGACAAATGCAAGGGGGCAAAGGGCGGGGAGGGAGGAGAGGCTGCTGGCCCCCTGGCAGGCAGGCAGGCAGGCAGGCAGGAGGAGGCCCCGGCTGGCTGGATGGTGGAGCCCGATGGAGTCCACCACAGATGAACCATGAGCCACTCTGCCCAGAGCACCTCTCCGGAGCATTTGCTCCAGGCCTGGAGAGGGAACTGTCCACAAGCAGCTCCCAATTTGCCCATTGAAGCCAAGAGGTCTGCCAGGGACAGCACTGGCCCCAACTGGCCAAGATCTGTTCCCTCCCCAGGGACATTCCCGAGTCCTCCTGCCCGTGTTGCACACTTACTGCAGCCCTCCTTTCAAGGAGAGGCCAAGAAGAGGAGAAGGACCTCTTGGGACGGAAGAACGGAGGGTCTTCATTCTGGAACTCCTCAGCATTGCCTTCCGCCGGCTTCCCTGAGAACACATCTTTTTAGAGGAAATGTGGCCAGGATGGTGCAGCCCTGGATTCCTGACCCTTTTTGCTCTCACCCGCCTCAAGGTGACCATACAGCATGGAGGACAGAGTGCTGCTACCTATAAGTGTAGAACAGAAGAGGGAATTAAGGCTTCAGTCCTGGAAGTAAGGTCCATTGCACATAATCTTCTTACTTTTGAGTAGACATACTAAGGATTGCACTGTTCCGCAGGTGTAGCTCAACACAGATGGGTTTAAAAAGCAGCACCTGCCTCAGTTCCCTCTTTGATGCTCCGCTCTGTCCTCCCTGGCCCTCCTCAGAGCCCCTTCCCCTTTGGGCCCCTCTGGCCGTGGGAGAAAAGGCTCCTTCCCCACCTGCTCAGTTTATTCTAATGGTGTGATTTGTAAGTCACAAAGATTATCTATCTATCTATCTATCTATCTATCTATCTATCTATCTATCTATCTATCTATCTATCTATTTATTTATTTAAAATGTGTGTCCCGCCTTTCTCAGGTCATAGAGCGATTCTGAACACTTTGATGTGCGGTGGTAGCAGCAGCATCAGACCCGCTAGCCAAATACCGTCTGGGCTCTGGATTCAGTGGCCCTCCTGGGGCCAACTCATCCTCTGCCTGATGTGTGTGTTTGTGTGAAGCTCTTTGGAGGTGTGTATTTGGGGCCTCCTCGTGTGAAGATCGCTCTTATTAATGGAGCTGCCCTTTTCAGTTCTGTTTTTGGAAGCTCTACAGATCATCAAGAGCTTTCCAAGAGGAAACTCTCATCAGAGCAGGGAAATGATGTCAAAGCTGAACTTTAATCCAGCTGGGCCTCCCAAGACTCCCAAAGTTTGTGTGTGTGTGTGTGTGTGTGTGTATGTGTGTGTGTACGTGTGTGTGTACGTGTGTACGTGTGCATGGATAGATGTAGATGAAGGCAACCTTCAAAAGCCAGATGCAGGGAGGGCACCTGAATGCAGGTGTCTTATGTGCTCCGCGAGGCATTTGGTGCGCCGCTATGAGATAAAGGAAGCGGGACTAGGTTGGCTTTTGGCCTGATCCAGTGGAGGCTCTTCGGATGTTCTTCTGTTCTTCTGAATCTGCTGGTCCTGGATCGGTTCCCTTACGCAGGGGTGGCACCGCACAGGCGGCATACCTTGCCCCACAGGGCAGGCTTCAGGGTTTTGCCCTCTTTGTTGGATTGTAGAAGGTTGTCTTTGGTGGAACTGGAGTGGCGGTTTATGCCCAGAGCTGCCTCTGCATCTGTGATGTCAAGGGAGCGAAGCAGCAGGGCACATCATGGATCAGGGAAGGTGCTCCTTTTCCTGTGTGCCCAAAAAATTAGCAGCCTTCTTCAGGTCTGCTGGCCCTGGGTCCTCTCAGGATCAGGAAATGGAGATGGTGCCCCCCCCCCCCCGTTTAGGGTCCCTATGAGCATGCCCCCCACCCCTGGTCCGAGAAGGTTAAGGTGGGAGTGGAGGGGGTCTTTCAGAGCCACTTAAAGGATATTGTTAGGGAGTCAGACCGGCCTGCAGCTCCTAAGGCGGCTATGTGCAAGAGGTCCCCAGCCCGCCCACTGTCCCTTTTGTCCGAGCTTGACTCTGTGGGGTCTCGCCCACCCCCAAAAGGTCTGCTCTGGAGCCTGAGGGACCAGCCTGAGACATTGGCCGGAGTCACCGCCAGAGCACTGCCCAATGCTGTCCTCTGGCCCTCTCCAAGCCTCCGTTTCCAGGAGTAGCAGCCTGAAGCCTGGCAGTTGCTCAGAATCCATCTGGAATCCAGGCTGCAGCATCTTTATTGATCCCTCCGCTGCTTCGCTGGCCTCCTTGGTGTCTGTGCCGGAGCCGTGACGGTTTCGGCAAAGAGCTCCATCCGGGGCCGTTCTGCTTGGTGCTCCCAGAATTTTCAGCATCCGGAACTGTGAAATGTGAACTTGCTCATCTGTCAGAGACGCGCCACTTTTGCTGAACTCTTGCTCTTTGCTTGGAAATCCACACGATTCTGATACGTCTTGTGGGGGGGGGGTCTATTTTTTAATTCAGTCCCTTTATTGGACAGCTGGGATTCTTTAGAACCAAACTTGGTAGTACAGGGGTGCCTCACATAAAGAGTTTAATTCGTTCCGGAGGCCTGCTCTTTAAATGACACGCTCTTTAAGTGAAGCAGTTTCCCCATAGGAAATAATGGAATCTCAGACAATCGGTTCCACAACCCCCAAAATAGTCATATAAAAATATTAACTGGATGTAAAAATGATGACACAACACTAGAATTGTATTTAAAACATGCATTCATTGTGCAGGATCCTATGAAGTCTACTTAGGCTGCAATCCTAAAGACACCTTCCTGGGAGTGAGTCCCATTGAATATAATGGAACTTACTTCTGAGTAGTCAGCCTCAGGATTGCACCCTTAGGCTGCATTCCTAAGGACACTTTCCTGGGAGGCTTACCTGGGCTGCTGCTGGAGGTTCAAGGTGGCTGGTGGGGGCACTTGGGGGCAGCTGCCTCTGGCACCCCCAGGCAACAGTTAGAGGCAACAATTATTGGCAGCAGTGCTGGCCGGCAGCCCTTTTAAAGAACCTCCATGCGGAGCATCAGGGCTGCATAGCAAGCATGCCCGGAGCACTCTTGCTTGTTAAGTGAAGCGGAACTTGTTATGTGCAGCAAGATTTCTTGGAAATTTATACTTGTTATGTGAAACGCTTGTTATGTGAGGCGCTTGTTATGAGAGGTACCACTGTACTTAAATTTGACTCCAATGTGCCACCCCAATTTTGGAGACTGAAAAAGTAGCGTGTTCAATTCAAGTAAATATGGTACCTTTCAGAACTGTGTAGCTGTTGGTATGTCTTTGTTGCACTGTTACTGTGTTGAAAGTGTTGTTAGCTGCCCTGGGCTTCCCTGGAGAGAGAAGAAAGGCCAAGCAGGAGAGTGCTGGAGCATCCCACACACAGACCCCACCGGAGGGTCTTGCCCTTCAGCTCAGCAGGAAGAAGAGCTGCTTCAGTTCTCCACACCTTCTGAACTTGTGTTCTGCAGGGGGCCACCAGCCCTCTCGGAAGAGCCGGCACATCTCCTCCAGAGCTCCTTTCATCCTCCTCTTCTACTGATCTTCCAGCACCGCTTGCCATCAAAGCGGAGCAGCCCCTCGGGTTCTTCTCAGCAGCCTCACCTGGCCAGAGGCAGCCACCCTGGTTGGTCTTTAGCTTGACCTCTTTGTGTGGCATCCTCCATGCACCTGCTTGGATCTCTGCTTGGATGCGGGTATCCCACCAACTGCCTGTTCCTGTCCAACCCTCCCGTTCTCCGTTAGCTGAGTTTGGGTGGGGGCAGCTCTTCTCTCCAGCTGGTGGAACCACCACCCTTGAGCTGGATTTCTGGCCTCAGTGCCAAGTAAGGGTATGGGGAGGTTGTCACTGAGCCTGGTTTTGCACTGATGATTAATTGGAGATCCCCCAACCCACCCCTTCCCCCCCTCAGCCTTCTTTTCCCTATAAGAGGTCTCTGTCCCGGGCAGGGGCTGAAGATCCCTCACTACTCTCTTATCCCCAGCGAAGGCCTGCCAGGGGCAGTCACTTCTGGGCAAGGCCAGCATGTCTGGGGCCAAAGAAGCCTCTTGGACATGCCTTTGATGTGTTTTGATGAGCCAAGTCCCTCGTCATCCTCCTGCAGCTGGAGGAGCCTGGCGGGGGCACCAAGAGTCTGTTTGGGTGGGTGGGCTTCCAGGCCCCCTGGGCATAGAGTCAGCAGAGTCTGCAAACACTTCCTAAGAAGGAGGGTCCTGAAGGGGGCTGGTTGACACTGGGGAGAGCTTAGGAGGTTCTTGGAGAAGGAGATCTTGGGAGGATTGGGGGGAAGGCTCCCCAAAGCAGGTCTCACTGACCTGCTCTGGGTATGTCCAGGTGTGTCCCATGGTACATCAGTTGGGGAGAGGACTCTGACCAAGAGGAAAATGGGGCTATGGGTGGGTGCATGCGGGCTTTCATGAGCAGCCAGCTGTGGAGTGTGAGCCTCAATGCAGCCCCCAAGCCCTGATTTGTCCAGTGAGATCCCCCAGAAGAAAAGTGGAGCTGGGAAGAGGGACTTCACAGGAGAGTTAAGTTGGGTCCGGGGAAAGCAAGTGAATCACATCCTTGGCTTTGGGGGCATCCTGCGACCCCCTGGCCTCTTCAAAGTGTGCCAGATGCCTCCAGTGCCTGGCCCTCCACCCCTTCCCCCTCTGGCCCCAAACAGAGTCTGCTGAGTTCCAGCGGCCACAATGCCCTTATTAAGGCAGAAGAAGCAGCCCTTTGAGCGGAGAGCTGCCCACGCCTCTGCCCTCTTTCCCAGCCCGTTCCTGCCGACTCCGTGGTCAGAGGCCTCACTGGCCTTGGGCACCACAGCCTGACCCTCCAGAGGTTCTGATCATCTCCCTCTTGGCCACGTGTGCAGAACCCCTCTGGCCAGATGACCTTTGGAGGGGTCACTCTTTCCCAGGCCTCTTCGCCCCGCTTCATCCAGAAGGGAAAGGGCCAGCTGCAGCTTGTCAAGCATGCTTTGTGCATCAGAAGCTCCCTTTTCATGCCCAACTGTTTGGAAGGATGAGAAGGCAGGCCATGTCCGAAGAAGCCTCCCTTGCTCTGGATCACGGTCCCTAAGCCAGAGGGGATCCAGCTGCAACTCGGCACAGTGGCACTCGCCTCAGCCCAACGTGGCAACCTGAGGGAGGAGGGACCCTGGACCAGGCTGAGCCTGTCCTTTCACTGGATCTCTGGCACAAGCCTCTCACCATCCCCTTTCCTTCCAAGCAAGGTGGGTGGCTGGTGACTTGTAACACCCAAACTGAGTTGTGCGCTGAGTCTTGAGCAGGTTTGCCACTGAACTGTGGTTGCAACTTGGATTGGGGGCACTTGTGAGTCTGAGCCTTGGAATCAGTCCCAGATCTCCAGTGGGTCTCCCCTCCTGTTTTCAGGCTATGCCAGGCTTGCCCCCCACTTGAGCTCTCAGACTACTGTTAGGAGGACCAGCACCTTGACCTCCTCGCTGACTCTACAGTTCTTTCTGGTCTCTCTGCAGAGAGCTATTGGCACCATAGTTTCCTTCCATCATCATCATCATCATCATCATCATCATCATCATCATCATCATCATCATCATCATCATCAGCCTCTGTTTTATTGGATTTGAAAAAAGAGTGCAGAGTGAAACTTATATGTTGGATTTCAGGAAAGCTGATTTCAACAGGCTTAGAGGAGTCATGGGGGGATCCCATGGGTTGAGGATCTAATGGGGAAGGGGGCCCAAGATGGGTGGGAGCTCCTTAAGAGGCAGCTTCTACAAGCACAGTCAGAAACAATTCCCATAAAAAAGAAAAGGGGGAAAATGCTGAAAAAACCAGGTTGGCTCCACAGGCAACTTGGGGATCAGCTGAAGTCAAAGAAAGAGAAGTACAGGGAGTGGAAGACTGGAAAGATCACCAGGGAGGAGTACAGGCAGGTAGCCCAGTCCTGTAGGGAGGGGGTCAGGGATGCTCAAGCTCAGTCTGAGCTGAGGCTGGCCAGGGGAGTCAAGGATAACAAGAAGAGCTTCTTTAGAGATGCCCAGAGGAACAGGAGGAGAGACGAGGGGCTGGGGCTGCTCCTGGACAAGGATGGACAGCAGGTGTCTGGAAACCAGCAGAAGGTGGAGCTGCTCAACTCCTACTTTGCATCCGTCTATTCACAGAAGGAGGGCTGTGCAGATGGGGGTGCGGGATCATTGGCTGATGCGGGGATGTGTTTACATCCCCTAAGAGGTAATGGAAACATGGATGGTGCAGAAGAGCAGATTAAGATTGACAGAGAACTGGTTCGGAACCACTTAACTGGCCTGAATGAATTCAAGTCATTTGGACCGGATGAGCTGCATCCTGGAGTTCTGAAGGAACTGGCAGATGTCCTTGCAGAGCCTCTGTCGATCATCTCTGAGAAATCCCTGAGGAGTGGAGAAGAGCCTGGACTGGAAGAGGGCAAATGTAGTCCCAGTCTTTAAGAAGGGGAAAAAAGAAGACCCCGGAAATTATAGACCAGTCAGTTTGACTTCAATCCCGGGCAAGATATTAGAGCAAATCATAAAACCCACAATTTGTGCACATCTAGACAAGTACTCGGTGATCAAAGGAACCCAGCATGCATTGACCAAGAATAAATCTTGCCAGACAAATCTGATCTCCTTCTTTGATGGGGTTACGAGCTTCCTGGACATGGCAATGCTGTGGATGTCATTGATCTTGACTTCAGCAAAGCATTTGACAAAGTCCCACATGACATTTTAATTAGGAAGTTGGAAAAATATGGGCTAGACGGGCAATTGTTAGGTGGATCTGCATCTGGCTCGATGGCCGCACTCAAAGGGTTTTAGTAAATGGTTCTGTGTCAACCTGGAGGTCAGTTTCTAGTGGGGTCCCCCAAGGCTCTGTCTTGGGACCGGTTCTCTTTAAGATTTTCATCAATGACTTGGAGGAAGGGATACGGGGGAGCCTGATCAAATGTGCAGATGACACCAAACTGGGAGGAGCAGCAAACACAAGAGAAGAAGGAGAAACCTCCAGGAGGATCTGGATAAACTGGAATCCTGGGCTGGAACCAACAGAATGAACTTCAACAGGGAGAAGTGGAAGGTTCTGCACTTGGGCAATAAAAACCAAAAACACAGGTATAAAGTGGGGGATACTTGGCTTGGCAGCACAACATGTGAGGGGGATCTTGGAGTCGCCACCGTGGATCACAAGCTGAACATGAGTCAGCAGGTGATGTGTCTGCAAAGAAGGCAAATGCCATTTGAGGCTGCATTAAGAGGACTGGAGCTAGTTCTAGTTCCTCTTTACTCTGCATTGGTGAGACTCACCTGGAGTCCCGTGTTCAGTTCTGGGCACCTCACTTGAAGAAAGATGCAGCCAAACTGGAGCAAGTCCAGAGGAGAGCGACAAGAATGATCAGTGGGGTGGAAGGGAAGCCCTACCAGGAAAGGTTGGGGGAACTTGGGATGTTCAGCCTGGAGAGGAGGACGCTGAGGGGAGACATGATTGCCCTCTTCAGATACCTGAAGGGCTGTCATAGGGAGGAAGGGGCCAATTTGTTCATAGCTGCTTCTGAAAGCAGAACTAGAACCAATGGGGACAAACTGCAAGAGAGGAGATTCCGGGTGGATATCCGGGAAGCATTCCTGACGGTGAGGGCGGTTTGGCAGTGGAAGAGATGCCAAGAGAGGTGGTGGACTCTCCCTCACTGGGGATCTTCTAGCAGAGGCTCGATGAGCACCTGTTGGAGATGCTCTAGGGGGAATTCCTGCTGCAGGCCGGGGGCTGGACTAGATGACCTACTAGGTCCCTTCCAACTCTAGGATTCTAGGATTCTATGATTTCCTGGCTCCCCCCAGCTCCACCTGGCCTCCCTGAGGGACACCTATCAGTGTCCCCATCCTTCCCCTGGCTCTTTGCTGGAGCCAGGACTCCCTCCCCTGACATTTCCCCTTGGGGGAATTCCCCTCTCTGGCTAGGGCAATGGTGGAGATGGGCATCCCCGGTATTGGGAGCCCCCCACCCAGTGGTGAGCTTCAAGGGGTTCTCACATGTTCTATAAACCCCTTTGCTAATGAGGTCCTGGTTCTGAGAACCAGTTCCTAATGGGACACAGAATGTGTTGCTAATTTAGGTTATGGGGATATAGAACCTGTTGTTAATTTATTGGACTCCCACCCCTGCCCCCACCCCACTCTGGCCAGTAGGAGGTGCTCCGTGGAGTGAGACAGGCAAGCTCTGATCCCTGAAAGGTGGGATCTGTTGGCCTTGCTTTCCTTAGGAGGGGCTGGGTGGATGATGGAGCTCAGAGAACAGTGACTGCCTGACAAGACGGAGTGGATGGGGATGTCGGGTGTGCAATGAGGCAGGCCGAGGTTGACGCCTTTTGTCACCGCAGACTCAGTGACAAACTCCGAGGCAGCCAGAAACAGCCGCCTGCATCCCTCGGGCGCCCTGGGTTGTTGCATGTCTCAAGCAGGGGTGGGCCCGGCCTGGCCCAAGAACCGGTTCTCCGGAAGTGGGCGGGGCCAGGGGGGCCGGGAAGATTTTTAATTTAAAAATTAAAAAAAATTTTAAAAAATAAAGTTACTTACTTCAGAGTGGACCTGCATAGGATGGGGCTCTGAGGCTGCAGTCCTCTCCACACTAGCCTGGGAGTAAATCCCACTGACTATACTGGGACGTACTTCAGAGCAGACCTGCATAGGATGGGGCTCCGAAGCTGCAGTCCTCTCCACACTGGCCTGGGAGTAAGTCCCATTGACTGTCATGGGACTTACTTCAGAGTAGACCTGCATAGGATGGGTCTCCGAGGCTGCAGTCCTCTCCACAATGGCCTGGGAGTAAGTCCCATTGACTGTCATGGGACTTACTTCTGAGTAGACCTGCATAGGATGGGGCTATGTGCCTCTCAGCCCCCCCCTCCCCCCGCCGGCCAGGGAGAGGCTGGAGAGAGCACGGTGGTACCGCGCGGGTTAGGGTTAGGACCCCGAACTGGTCTGCCCAGTTCTCCCTCCCCCCCACCGCCGCTACCGGCTCGCCAGCGGCGGGGGTTTGGAACATCCGGTCCCCTGGGACCAGAGCAAATAGGCCTCTGCCCACCAGTAGTCTCAAGGCACTAGAAAGCTCTCGCTCTCTCTCTCTCTCTCTCTCTCTCTCTCTCTCTCTCTGGCTCTCCCCCCGCACCACTCTTAGCTTGAACTAGTATTGACCTGAACTTCATCCAGATGCGATATGGGGACAACTGGGACATGCTCAGGCTTTGGGAGTTAGCCAGACCAGAAGCACGTCACTGGTCTGGTTGCACTCCCACTGGGCCATACTGGTGTGGTCCAGCCAGCGGCACCAGCACACTGCTGTTGGCACGACGTCTATGGCACACAGTGCTCCGGAGTTTGCTGAAGAACCCAAATTCATCCATGGCTTCTCACCCTCCTGTGCCAAAGCATGACCCTGACCCGAGCCCTGGCAGGATGTGGCAGTTGGCCACAGACCCACTGCCCAGACGGAGCCAGGCCAGGCATTGCTGCACAGCCTCTCGCACTTGCTCCTTGGAGCTCAGCTGCTCTTCTGGCCTGCAGAATGAGCCGGGGAGGAGGAGGCGCACCCCGTCACTGCAGCTGTTCACAGCTGGGCTTGTGAGAACCTCCAAGTGAGAAGGTTAACCAAGCTGTCAGAAGAACTTTTTGTACACGACCAAACTGCCAAATGTGTTTACATTTTGAGGCCGGGAGACTAACGAGAAATAGATACTCCGGCTGTGTGATGCGCTAACTGCCTCCGACACGCATGGCAGCCCTTGGCCGGAAGAAAAGCACCCGCTGCCCAGAGGCATCCTCGCCAGTCGGGGTGGCCAAACCGATGCCAGTGTGAAAACCAAGGAAAAGAGAGCAGCCACTTGCCAGGGCCACCCTCTGGGGAGGGTTGCCATAATTCTCTTCCACAAAACCGGGACAAAACCCTCATCCGACTTGCCAGTATCTGCACAGACATTTGGACATCAAATCATTTTCACGACCAGAACATGAACTGACCCATCAACATGGGGTTCATTGAGGCCCCTCATTATTACCAGAGTGCGTCATGTGGGGAGATCCTCAAGGTTTTGATCAGGAGGATGATAACAGGGTCCGAAGCCACCTGCCAGGACACTGTGAGATGCAGGAAGCTGGAGCAGGTGGGGCCTGGGCATGATCCAGAGGGACTCAGAACTATTCATAACTGCTGGGTATCAACAAAGAGATGAAGGAACATCACCAGGGTTCACATCACGTGGTGCAAGACCCCAGGGCGTCACCCAGTTCTGAGTCCCACTGGATCATGCCCACCTGGTCCAGCTACCTGCATCTCACCGTGGCCTGCCAGGTGGGTTAGGGCCCTGTTATCATCCTCCTGACCAAAACCTGGAGGTCCTCCCCACGTGACATACTCTGGTAATAATGAGGGACCTCAATGATGGCAACTTCAGCACATGCGCAGTGCACCTTCACAGCCGAAGCTTCAGAGGAGAAGCTTCACACATGTTGCATAAAGTGCAAATGTTTGTGCATAGGTTTGTGCATGCGCAACTCTGGGCGCTGCTTAGAGATGGGCAGATGCCCCCCCCCCTCCAAAGAAACATCTGAGCCCATTGCACATGTGCTGACTTTGGAGCATGCATGCTCTGCTCAGAGTGCTAGAGGAGTGTCACCCCCGGGGTGCATCACCCAGTGTGGCCTGCACCAGCTGCACCACCCTGGTGATGTCCCTGGGGAGATGCAGAAGTGCCTGTTTCCCTCATACTGTGCCCAAGACTATGGCATGTGAGTCGGGGTGGGGATGCCAGGGAAGGGTCCTCTCCCCTCAAATCCTTTTCCATGCTGGGAATCCCCGAGGGAGGAAAGGAGGGTTCTGCATATGTGATCTGTGAGCTTCTTAAGCTGCCCAGGTTTCTTCCTACAACCCGCGGTCCCGGCAGGTGCGGCTTGCCTGGCAGGGCTGTTCGGGGAGAGCTCTTCTCCGCGCTAGACTCGGAGGAATGTGGCTGCTATTATGAAATCATTAAATTAATAACGTGGTAATATAGGCAGACATATAAAACAATCTGTTCCTAGAACAAAAGGAATTACCACATCCCAAACATTCATAATTTAATTTAAGAATGAATTAAAGCAGCGCAGAGGATCTCAGCCTCAAAATGTCAATAGAATTATGTAAATAGGACTCGGCACGGTCATGTGCCATGCACGGGCGCCCGTGTGCCAGCCGGAGAGAGAGAGCGAGCACCAGGGGGACGGGCCTGAACATAGTTGGGAAGCTCTTGGGAAGGGGGGGCGCGCTTAGTGCCGAAAACCCATTGACAGAAATAGATTAGGTGGTTGGCTTTGCATAAAGAATTTATTAACCACTCAAAGCTCTTTGCAGAAAAAGGGGGAAGACGGGATTTATTGTGTTTGCCCAGCTTGATGCCAGAGCAAAGAGGGGGAGACAGTGAAGAACAGATTGGTTGATATGTCTCCCTAATGGCATAGCAAGAGGGGGTGAAGCAGCCACGTGTTGGAGGGAGCCTCACCCCTTCGGAGCCATTCCAGGTGTGGGGAGCAAAACGGAGCCATACGTTGGCTCCGTGAGGCTCCCTCCAACACGTGGCTGTTCCACCCCCTCTAGCTATGCCACCAGTGAGTGACAGCAACTCAGCAACCCATGCTTGGCATGCCAGGCAATACCTTCCTCACCATTTGTGGGGTTTGGCACTAAAGCTTTCTTCCTTTGGACATGAGATCAAACCTTAGTGACCAAACTCTTATTCTCCTAGTACCAGATATGGACCCCAGAACAGCTGCTCAGAGGACCCACGTAGGTGCACATCTTACCAAGGCAGGCCGGGGAAAGCCCCCCACCCCTAATTCTGGGGTCAGTGAGAGACACTTAGGGCAAAATCCAGACAAAGGATTTAAATCCTCTATGGGGCCTTAACTACGGGGAGACCTTGCTCCAGTGTAAGAACAACTTACTCTGGACACCAATATGAATTTCCCATAGGTTTTCACTAGGTGGTGCAGTAACTGTGGGTGCCCGTAAAGTCTTTTATATGCTCCAGTAGCTTCTCTGGATTTGGGGGTCAACCTTCCCGGTCAATCCTATTCTGGTGGTTCTTCAGGGTGCAGCAGCACCTAAGTGGCCCTGGTGGGACCACCAGAGTTCTCCTCGGAGGGCTGCCCCAAACCCCGCAATAGGAGTCTGCACCAGAAATGCTGACATGATCCAGTCCAGCCTCTCCTTCCTTTGGCATCGAAACCCACATCCACTACATGTGGAGGGCAGGAGAGCCCTCTGTGTCGGAGCAGTCTGGGGCACATCAGCTCCCCTCCGCCTGCCCCTTCTTGAGCCGGATCCAGAGCGCCCCTCCTGCCTCCGAGTTCCTTTCCACCCCCTCTTTGTTTCCACTGCCGCTACCTACGAGTTTTCCTTTTGCTTGAAATTAATTTGTTATAATATATGTGTACAAACTTTGATTGCTTTTGATTAAGTTTAACAAGCTGAAAAAAATCTGCTGAATTGAACATCAGAGTAAACAAATCCGTTTTTTGGGCCTGCTTGTGCATAATTAATACATGCTGTCATTTTGGGTGCAGTGAATATATCTATTATGTTACGATAAAATATGTGTTGCTGTAATTACTACATGCAACCAAAATATGCTCCGGATAAATTTGCAACCATCTCCAGACAAAAGCTGCGTGCCAGCTCGTTCCCACACCGCCTGCAACTGAGAGCCATCTGTGAGTCTGGAAGAAAGACCACGGGCAGCAACTGGAGCTGGTGCCAAATCTCAGAAAGAGGTTGGGCCCCCCCTTCGCCCCCCCAAAAATCTCCACAAGCTTTGCCTTTCCTGACTGTGTGCTGCTAGGCATGGAGTGCCATCCTGGGATCACTGTGAGCTGGCATGAGTTCCTTGCACCAGCTCTGGAGAGTCGTAAATGTGCCATAAAGCACATGTGCACCTCCTCAAGTGTAAGCCGCGCTGGCACAAGGAGGTGCAGCAGTAGAATCCAGCCTCCGTGATGGCAGAGAAACAAACTTGTGTACCAGTCGAGCTTGGAGGGAGGCAGGATTATGAGTGGGCAAATGGAGTGGCATGTGGGGGTCGGACCTGTGGCTGCTCCTGACTACACCAGGAAGACCATCTGTCCTCTTTTTCCAGGACATGTCCTCTTTTTTAGCCCTGTGACCTGGGAAAAAAAAATCTTCACTCTCCTCTTTTCCCTTGTGAGCAGCATGTAGAATTCATTAATAAATTAGATGTAACAAACTATATATAATAGTTTTAAATTTAGTAATAAGTAATATGGTGTTTAACTTAACCACACAAAAGTAATATATATGAATGGTTTTAGCTTTTATGTTTTCATGTCCTACATTTTTCTTAGATATCTTACAGCTTGGTGGCCCTTGTCCTGTTTTTGTGGTTAGGACATATGGTCACCCTGGTCTACATATCCCCCTGGAGGTGGCGCAGATCCAAGAAGACCCATTACAGCTGCTGCACCCTCCCCTGCGGTAAGGGGGAAACATTCTCCTTGCCCTGCAGTAGCTCAGGGGCAGCCCCGATGGAGAGCTGGATGCAGCACAGGCATGTCAGGCTGCCTGCACCAGCATCCTTTAGGACTGCGCTGTCAGGTTCCATGCGGGTTTGAGCCACTATCACAGGGGGGAGGACCTTCTGGACACTCCTGTAGGCACCCCAGGAATTATGGGCTGCTGTGCAGGTGGAACCAGCCTGAAGATGAGGCCGCAGATTCATGGCTCTCACTGCACCTCTGCCTGCCCTATGCCTGCAAGCTCAGCCCGGAGCTTGCTTCTGCTCCTCAACCCTTACTCCAGAGGAGAGGAAGCTGCTGTGCGCAGGCCAGGCAGCCAAGGTGGTATGAGCAGGGGGCAGGCAGCAGCTGCCAGACCCCTCCAGGCATCCAGGTTGGGAACAACTGACCCCGCTTTTTCAAAAGAGGGTCTCCTACAGCTCCACCACTGTGTTTCTCCAACCAGTTGGAAAAGGGGGGAGATGCTGTGGTCTGGAGCCGAGGCTCCGTAAATTTACTCCAACAGCATACAAAACAAAGTGGCGCTGGTTCCTCATTTGGTTGCCGGTGGGACCCCCAACCAGCCCTGGCTGTTGCTTTCCCTCCTAAGCCTTGCGAGGGGCAGAAAAGGGGGCTGTCACTGGAGATGGCTGGGGTGGTTGTGGGGCGTTGCCCAAAATGGGGCTGCAGTTTGTTTCGGATTAGCCTCTGTCAATCCACTGGAAATGATGGGTCTGGCCATTTCCACTCCTCCAGTCTGGCCCCCTAAGGAGGGGTGGAGAGTGAAGTGGGCAGAAGCGGGACTGTTACAGCCCCCGTGTTGTGGTCCCCAGATCTCACGGCCGCCTCTGCTCTGCGCTCTGGAGAACAGTCTTCCAGACCAAGAGGAGAGGACCCTGCCGGCTGCTGCTCTGGCCATAAGTGGGCTCCTTTCGGATGGGCACTGCCTGGGCAATGCCAGGCACCCCAGCTGGGAAGGCAGAGTCACTGGCTCCTTAGAACTCCCATCAGGCCCTTAAGAGGGAGGGGGCCCAGGGCTCAGCCTGCGGGGTCATGTCAGGACATCACTCAGGGATGAGAGATGTAGGAGCTGCGTTCTGTCTCTGATTAACCAAGGATCACGACATCTGCCTCCCCACCCAAAAAGGCGCCCCACCCCGCTGCCCTCCCCATTCCACAGCTCTTAGCGCATCTTGGATCTGAGCATCGTGAGCATGGCAAGGAGCATCAAGAAAGACTCTTGTGTCCTTCTTCCTCTTCCCCACAAAAAGGGCACAGGAGCGCACACCTGGCTGCCACGTTCAGACGGCATTCTGTCTCCACCACTGGTGCCATTTCTTATTGGATCTTTTACTCCACAGTCTCCTCGCCTGGAAAGAGGACTGTGGGTGCTGTTCCAGTGCGCACCAGGGACTTGTGGAACCAAAGCACCACTCCAAAGTGTTTTTGAACACCATGCTGGTGTGACGCAGACTAGGCAGTTGGGAAACCTGAGCCAGGGCGGTCTGGATCTCAACAGACCATCACAACGCACGGCTGGGGGCTGCGCACAAAGTCCCCCAGCCTCTGCAAGGGGATGCTCAGGTCTGTCGACTCCGCCTGCCACATCAGGGAAGGAATTGTGTCCTCCTCCAAAGCGTGCCAGAGGACTGCGTTCTCCATGCGGGCACCTCCTTTCCTTCTGGCTTCTTCTTTGTGGCTGACTCACCAGTCCTCAGGGGAAGGGAATTTTGTCTGGAAGGCTTTGGTCTACACAGTGGTCAGTTGAACACACAGACAGCAAATATGGAAGAGATGGCCCACTTTATTAATGATTAATAATGATATTAATAATCAGTAATGGTATTGATAATCGGCAGACCTTGAACTTGAGCTTAAACTTGGGCTGAATTTAGACCCCAACATCTGCCATGCGGTTATGGGGAAGGGAGCTGACAAGATCTGTGGGCCCCCAGGCAAACCTGGGTACCAGGGTCGGCGTGCACAGACTCAGGCCCTACCCCACTCAGGGGGTTCCACCCCAACTACCCCTTCCCCCAAGGAGCCTTGTTTGCCACCCCTATCCCGCACGGGATTGAGAGCAGCCCACTGGCAGGAGAGGGGTGACCCAACCAGCCCTCGTCCTGCCCAGAACTGAGGGTGGTCATCAGGGCACCCCCTGTGTCTCAGTTGACCACAACTGCACAGTAAGATAGACCCATTTTTAGATCTGCTCACCCACATCCCCTGCCACAAAGGGGGGGGGGTCAGCCTTGTGCTTGGCCCCCCTCACCCCTTTTGTCTGGAAGGCTTTCACCATGCTGGCCACATGGTCACCACATAGCGCACCTTCTCCATTAGAGCAGAACGGCTGTGTTGACCTGCTCTTGACCAGGCTCAGCTACTTACCAGCTTAGCAGGTCAACCAGCAGGAGTGATGATGTCAGCCTCAAAAAAGAAAGAGCGGAGAAGCCGGGCGTTGGAGCCTGTCCTCTGCATTTGAGTGCCAAGCCCCACTTTTGGTTGTTTGTTCCGCAGTTGCCGTTATTTATTGTGTGTGCACAAACATGCTACATTTGGCTGTTTGGAGCCAATTAGGGTCCCCTTTTCCCCTCCTCCAGCGCCTCGTATCCCGTCTAAGGAGAGTAATTGCAGGCGCTTCAGAACCGGGAGAATTAATGGCTGAAAATGAAGGCAGTTAACAGCGGAAGAAACCTGGCCGGTCGGTGCAACGTTGTGCAGGCAATTAATATTTACGGCTCCTGGTGTCAAATAAGCTGTAAATTGAATGAGGTTGTTTGCAAGGTAATTAAAAAGAGGCAAGGCAGGAGATGGAAAGGCTTCCTAATGGAAGGCCATCAAGCAAGGCTGCCTGGCAGCGTCTGGGCCACCGAACGTGTCTGTGGCGCTCGGTGGATGGGGATGGAAGAGGAGGCTGCTTCGGTCCTTGCAGAGGTGCACCTTCTCCTCTGTGGAGCCGAGTAGAGGACAAGCCACACGTCAGGCTCATCGTGGAGCTGTTGAGACAGCGGCACTGCTTTTGCAATAGGAGCAGCGCTGGAGCGCCGGAACCAGACCCAAAACATGCTTAGGCCAGAAGCAGAAAGAGAGGAGGGGAGGAGGCAGTGCAGGGAAGACACGCGCGCTCGGCACTTGACCCAGCTTGTCAGCACTTCTTGGCAGCTTCTGTACATTTGCTTCAGATGCAAGCAACGCATCGAGTAAAAAGGCTCGGTAGTCTTGGGGGGGGGAGGCAGGACTGCTGCGGTGTGTGGTGGGCACTGATGAGTTTGCGATACTCACAGTAGAGCTGCCCAGTTGCCCCAGTGCTGTGGTTTTCAACCAGTGTGCAGCTGCAGCACACTGGTGTGTTGTGACAGTTCTGCAAGCAAGTCACAACAGTGTGGAGCACCACAGTTGAAAAGTGCTGACAGGCTCTTTTACAGCTGGTCTTGCTAACCGAGACCAGCACCCTGAACCAGCAGGGAGCTGATCTTGGGTCTTGATCCAGTCTGGGTCGCTACCTGCCAGTCTATAGGGCAGCCAAGGGCCAAGAGAACTGGAACTCATTCCGGTCAGTTTCAGTTCTGCAGCTGGATGTGTGTTCTGCAGCCAGAGTTTGGCCAAAGAGCCCTGGGCATTGGCGGACCAGCCTTGCCCCTGCGAGGACTGACGTTCGCCCACTGGAAGATTGCAGTCCTCCTGGGGCAGGATCTGCATTGGACACAGTGGAACTTACTCCTGAGCAGCCAGCTCCAATTCTGCACCTTGCTTCCCTGCTGCTACGGGGCCAAGAGTGTGAAAGCGCCCCCTCCACTGCCAGCCCTTGTTGGCCCTGGTGCAGCCCAATTCCTCATCCCAGCCCAATTCCTCTCCTGCCCCCCCGAACAGAGTCACAGCCCTGCGTGGATCACTTTCTGCCAGAACCCTTTTTGAGCACAGCAAAGCATCATTTGCTTCCCACACCCCAGCAGGCTCCAGCGCAGGCACTTATTAATGTCAGCTTTGATGCAGCCCTTTTCCTGCTCACGCTAATTCTAGAGGCAAAGCCAGTGACGAGCACACAAAGCGGTGCCAAAGCGCCCGGCCACGGAGCTGCTCACGTATGGCTGCCCAGCCAATCTCTTCCTGCGTGTGAAATACGGCAACAGTGGGAGTTGTGGGGGGAGGAAGCATGTTGATGCTATGGGGGCAGAACAGTAGGATGGGGGCTCCTATGGTGGGGAAATTTATACAGCTCCATCAGCACTTGCTCTGTGCAAGGAAATCAGTGGGGGGGACACAAACCCCTGAAGAAGATTCTTAAAACTCTGGGGAAATGGAACACAGCGGCAAGGCATGCAGGAGGCATGGCTGTTCCTTCCCGTGGGGTCACAGGCCTGCCGTCACAGCTTCCCTTACACTCACACCCCATGGATTAGAGACCAATATGGAGGATAACAAGGCTTGCCCACAAGCCGACGGAGGGGTCTTGGTGTGGGCCACACTGAGGCTCACTATGGGCTGCATCTGGCCCCTGGGCCGGGTTTGCACACCCCTGCTCTACAGTGAAGGAACAAAGCAGCACATTAGGGTGGTCACACTGATTCCCCCGCAGCTTCCCCCATGCCCAGCTAATCCAAACAGGGCTATCCTGGCTCCGCAAATATTGTTTGCACACAAAGGGAGCATCAGCTCAGATGGGCACTTTGCGGGCATCTCAACACAGTGGGCACCAGCACAGAGACCAAAGGGGCCACATCTAGATGTGATGCCAGCTACAGACATTCACTTCTTTTGCACACCCATCATCAGGCTTGACTAACTAACTGACTTGGTGAATCTCTGCTGGGGACTTTGACGCTCCTCAGCTTTCATGGTCGAGACCCCAGTATCTTCTTGCCCTTCTCAGAAGGAAAACCCCCTTGATCAGTTGTAGGTGGCGGCTGAACTGAATGCAGTGGAATGTGCTCTGCCAGCACAGAAGGCGCACAGGCTTTGTGGCGTCTCATTTAAAATAATCAGGACCAGAGCGCCGCAGAACTGCGTCCAAATCGCAGAGTATGTTGTCTTTCATTCGGTACTGATAATTTGGCTCTCCTATTTTCCGACGACATCTGGGGAGGTGAGAAATGAGCGGTGCCTTGTCCAAGAGCAGCTTTTCCTGGGGAGCTGCCAGCCCACACTTGTGTTTCTCCACTTCCAGATCCTCCCAAATATTTCCATTCCGGAAAGAGATCGACATTGAAAGGCACAAAGAGTCTAATTGAAGAGACTGCAAAGACGCAAAGGGCAGCGCAGGCGACTCCAAAGCAATTATTCTGCACTTTTGTGCAGCTTCTCTTCCCCCTCAGCTCACAGCTGTCGCTCAGCCAGAATGACCTACAAGGTGGTGCTGGAGGTGCCATAATACCCCCCCCCCCCCCGGGGAGAAATGGACTTTGGGGCAGGGGCTCCCCTTTCGGAGATTCTGCAACGCCAGGTCTCCCCCTCCCCACCGTGCTGGCTTTTTCTCTCCTGGTCAGCCACGAAGCTGCTGTCAACAATAAAAGCTTTGTCAGGAAGAGGTGGCGATGTCTGCACTACCCATTTTCCTGCCATACAATCCCATTTCCCTGCAAGATTCTCCTGGAAAGTGTCAATTAAGATGAAATGTTTCCATTTAGAGCGCTCGGAAAATGGAGCCGAGCCGGTCGTGCCACCAGCTGAACTCATTGGGATTCAACGGAGGAGCCCCTTGGAAAGTACAAAGCTTGCTTGGCTCTTAACATTCTGTGAAATTCCCCGACTTCTTGGCTCTTTATTGGATGCAAATGTCAGGAAAAAAAGTTGGCCAAACTCCTCTTTTGTTTTGCAAAAGGCAAAGCAGCGGAAAGTGTCGCCCTCACGTTTGAATGGAGGGAAGGAGAAGGGTCTCCACCATCTCCAAGACCCGGCCTGTTCTGAAGGCGGCCTCTAACCATCTCCTCCTACGAGCTCAGCATCCCCCATTCACCAGGCTGCTTTTTAAGCAAAGGGCTCTGCCATTTCCTTTGGAAGCACCCCCCCCACCACCACCACCACCATACACACTCGACCCCACATTCTCCCAATGTGCCTGGTCCAGGATCTCCTGGTGAGCCTTACAGCCACCTGGGATGGTGCAACCCGTCAGCCTCCCCTGATCTCTCCTGCAAGGGGTGCCAAACCCAGCTTGTGAGCAGGGAGGTCACACAGCCCCATTTTTTTCCAGCTTTGCTTCCTCTCAGGGCACAAACAGGAATGGCTGGGAGCAAAGAGATCCTTCATCCTACAAGCCATCAGTCTTGAGCGATGGATGTGTCTTCATTGGATGCTGCAGGGCAGAGTGCTTGGCAGGCACGACCGGTATGGCAGGAAGGACGGAGGTGGTGCCAGCATGCCATATGGCCAAGTCCAGACTGGGCACTGCAACGGCTCTGGCTTTGGAAAGGACCAGTGTAGTTCATAGGTGAGATGCAAGCAAAAGTACTCAGGCGAGAAGTCAAGGAAAAGCCAGTGGTGCCCGTATGTGGCCGTGCCAGCAAAGCCATCACATGATGACAGCTGCAGGAATAGCCCCGGAGGGCATCTGGACACCAGCCAGCCTGAGCAGGGTTCGGTCAGGGGACTTCCAGGCAAGAAATCACTGCAGCAAAAGCAGAGCTCCTGGTGAAGCTGAGCTGGAGCTGAGCCCCGCTCTTCCCATGCCAGTTGCATCCCAACACAGGGAGCTGGAGTCACACTCTGGAGCCTTTAGCCCTTGGAGTTGGGCCCTCTTAGACATGGGAGCCACTTGTGTATTTGTCCCAAGCAATGCTTGGAACATCAATGTGTTCTGTTCAACAGTGACATAGCTGGGGGGGCAAAGAGAGAAGTCTTGCAGGGAGCCGTCCCACGGCATGCAAGCAGCCTGATGCCTCCATTTTGCTCTCCTGCCTAGAACAGCCCCAAAGGGCAGGGGAAGGGCCCACTTGGACTCCATTGTGAGGCTCTCTGCAAAACGTAGCGCTTGCACCCCCTCTTGCTATGCCACTGTGTAGAAACCAGGCTTTCTTGCACGGGCTCCGTCACATTCCGAGGATACTGTCCTCGGGCACCATAAACTATTCTGTGCTCTGCAACAGTGCAGAGGGATCATCGCTGAGTCAAGATGGAAACAAAATTATCTGTGCCGTCCAAATTATTTAGTAGGCAGTGTTTTCCCCACACCTGTGCTGTGTGTACTCACTCTCCAGACAAGGATTCATTTTTTATCCCTATAATTAATTTACCGGCAAGAACAAAAAGAGGCTGCCTTTTGTATTTTGCTTTCAAGAAGGCCTGGACCGGGGAGAGATTAATGGTGCGATCCGAGGCGCGATCCTTTGCAGCAACCCAGAAGGGTCACAGATGTGCCGTGGAGGAAAGCCAGACGGCACGTGGAAGTCTGCCACCTTGCAGAGGACACATTCCGCCTCCAGGGCAGGGAAGGTTGTACTGGCCAGCTCGGCCAGTGCGTGTGGTCCGGAGGGGCCTAAGGGGGCAGGAGAGGACGTGGTCCAGAGGGGTTCCAGAGTGGAGGAGGCAGGTGTGACTGCGGGTGTGCTGCCAGGGAATGGGACAAACCTCCTGCCAGACCAGACCAGACACAATAAATGGTAATACCAGCCAGTTCACCTAAATGCAGTGGCTTCATTTGGGTTTCCGTCAACCCCTTTTAAGTTTATTTATTAATTTCACAGTATAGGTCACTCTATCAAACAAAAAGGCCAGAGGCCAACTGATGACTCACATAACTGAACTCACATAACTCCCTCCAAAACTTGACTGCTCCACCCCCTCTAGCTACACTACTGCACATATGTATACATATGTACATATGCATACATATACACACACACACACACACTTACGTGCAGTAGTGTAGCTAGAAGGGGTGGAACCGTCACGTTTTGGAGGGAGTCTCTCCCTTTGGAGGCATTCCAGGTGGGGAGAGCAAAATGGAGACTTACCACTCAGCCCCCCTCTAGCTACGCCACTACTTATGTGCTCCTTTCCATGTCAGGGTCTGGCACTGAGGAGGTCCTTGAGGCCAGCCCTGTTGCTCTGATGCTTCTGCCATGACTCTGTTACGTGTTTCCGGGTCGTGCAGAGGGCATGTGCAGAAGTGTTGGAGAGACCCCCTCACGCGCTTGATTGTATGGCTTTGGAGCAATTTCTGGTGCTCCTTCTGGTGCCAGACCCAGACATGCCCTCCACACAACGCTGGCGACTCCTCAGGAAAGTCTCCTGCGAACCTGCATTAGAGGGAGCTGGTGCTTGCAGGGCCCGTCATGCCACTCTGTGCACACTTCCAAATGCACTGCTGGGGAGCCCCAGCAAGGCCATTGCAACCCCTCTCACTGCAGTTGGCAGGAAGGAGCTGCGCAGAGAGGGTTTCTCTCCTTTTCTAAAACAAATTCTGATTTGGCCCTGAAAAGTGTTCCCAAGAATGAAACGCCCCGTGTGGGAGAAGTGAAAACCACTTGGACTCTTAGAAGCTCTACACTCCTGCCCGAAGCAGGACAGCCACAGGCTCAGCTTCCAAAATGGTCCCCCCCCCCTTCAATTTTGGCCACCCCTGCCCAGAAGTGTCTGCAGATGCAGTTTCCTCCCTTCACAGCACATGGAACAACTGGGAGCACACAATTACCATAAAGGCGAATCTCTCCATTTCATCAGCCCCACGAGATTGTATCTCTGTCCTTCCCCATTTGGAGCAGCGGTGGCTGAGCGGGTCTCTAATGGACCCCGTGATTTCCGAGGCGCACGTCGGTTCTGCCACCGAGCCTGTTCCAATCAGTCTCCCAAACAAGCAAGAGCGCCAGGCGGTGATTTGCCTCTTAGGAAACAAAACCACTGTGCGCCTCACACCTGATCCCACAGCAACCCTGCCTGGTCTGTGGCAAAGATGCCAGCCACGAAGACCGTACTGCGGGCAGAGGGGAGGTGGTGGATCACATTCTGCACTGATCTAGTCCTCACGTCCCGCAAAGCTGTCGTGGTCTCCTGGCACAGCTGCGCTGCTGGCATTGCCCTGGTCTGAAAGCCCAGCTCCACCTGGCCTGGATCCACCTTTACATGCAATTCTTCCTGCCATTAAGGAGAACATATTATGCCAGAAACATCTGGAGCAGTGATTTGCAACCTTTTTCATCTCATGGCACACCATCCGTTGTTTTTACCATTGACAAGGCACACTATGCGGTTCAACTCCCCAAGTTTTCCTGTTAATAAATGCGCCTCCCCCAATTTCTGCAGCACACCTCAGGAGCATCTGCGGCACACTGGTTGAAAATCACGGATCTAGAGGGCCTGGAGCTCCTCCGGCCCTACAGAAATGCCATGTGCGGGGTGGGGGCTGTTGCTGGAAACGCCAAGACAGCAGCTCCTTTTGCACAGTGACTTTGCCCCACACGCTCTCACCCGTCTAAAGAACCTCCTTGTACCATTGGGGTTGCACAGGGTTGACCATGTGAGGGCACTGAGCCGCCACAGACGGGATCCGACCCCTCGTGCCCCTTGCCGGTCCTTTACCTCCCCCACCACCACAGGAGGAGGCTCAGGTGCCAGTGAAAGAATCGGCACAGGGTTTGCATCTTGGTATGTTTATTTGAGTTATTGGTTACGTGTTCCACCTGCTCTCCTTTTCCCGCCACACTCCAGCGGCCACCAGGGACTGACTGCGCAGAGGTTCTCCTGGTCTCTGGAGTGCGGATGTTTCTGGCCTTCCCCAGTTGTTTTAAAAATAAATGAAACCAAAAATAAACCTCGACAAGACACCGTTTTTGCTGGAATTTGTTCATATCATTTTGGCTGCTTAAAACAAAAGTTGGCAAGGAAGAGAAAGGGGTGGTTGGTAAATGCTGGCGGTGACGTCTATACCCACGTCTATGGAGATGCAGGTTTCCCTCGATATACATACTCTAAATATGTATAGAATGAACGGAGCGGGACACGCGTCGGCTGCCCTCGAGGCTGCTTTCATCCAAGCAGAAGCCAAAGGGGGCTCAAGGACAGAATACGGGGAAGGGTCTTTCTGATGACATTAAAATCCTAAAAAATGGGGAGGGTAAAACCAGAAGAAAGAGTAAGAGGAGCCACCCCGTGGAGCCAGCCAATCTTCTTGCGTCCCACAACCAAGTGACGGTGTGGACTGCACACAGCTTGAAGATGCGCAGTCCAGGCGTGGGGGCCGCCCTTCTCCAGACCAGACTCCCCCGGCTCTCCTTCCACCTCAAGCGACACCCCCTGCTTCGGGCAGAGAAAGTTAAGACACTTCAGTGAGTCCTCTGAGGATGGCAGAGCTGGAAAAGGGAAAGTCTTCTCAAGAGTAGAGAGGAGCCAGATCAAGGTGGGGGGCACGGCCCCTCTGCAGCAGGTGGGGGCCCAGGCCCTGCAGAGTCTTCCAAGTAGCGTCAACCTCCGCAAGGTGATTCCCGGCTGCTTCAAAGGCAGATGAGTTCTCCGTACGTGACTCACTATCCCACATGAACACATGTGTTCAGTCACCCCCCCCCCCCGACATGTCAAAAACCAAACACTTGAAAGGGGGGGCAGAACGCCCTGGTTGGGAAGGTCTGCTCTTGCCCAGTTCATCAGGGCAGGCCTCCCTGTGCCCCCCTTGAAAGCAGAGACTCAAGGCAGGAAGCCGAGGAAGGAGGGCTCTTGCAGGCTGCGGGGAGGATCGTCGCCTGTTGGTCAGTCCATGTGGGATCGGGACCGAGTGCCCACTTCTCCCGCCACCCCAGGACAGCCTGACTCACAAGTCCTTTTATAAAGCCACTTTCACCAGGAGGAAGGGGAGTGCGGAGAGGGTGCCCGCCATGGAATGCCGACAGCTGGATCCGTCCAAGGGCAAGGTCTGCTGTGGAGGCAGATTTGTGGGCACCAACGACTGCGGGGGGGGGGGGGGGGGGAAGGGGAGGCAAGAAGAAAGGGTCAGTTCAGCATTGCAGCCCCAGGGCCTTGTCCTCTTCCTGAAAGGGCTGCCCGCGTCTGTCCTTCAGAGCCAGAGGAAGTGCGCTGGGTGGGTGGTCAAGCTTTTCTGCCCGTCCCGGCCCTTTGTCATGGCTGTGCGTGGGGGGGGGGGGAGCTGCAGATAAAGCCGGCAATTGTGTCGTGCCCAGAAATAGGAGCCGGGCAAGGCAGCGGTTCAGATGCCAGACCAGGCCGGGAGAACGTCTCACCCCATCTGATTCTACTCCCAGACCCACTTCAGACCTGCAGGGTTTTGGGGCCACTGGGCTTGGAGGGTCCCCCTCTCTTTGCAGGGTTGCCACACAACCTGGTTTGGGGGGATTTTGTTCACATACTGGCAAGTTTGACAGGAGGGGGGTCCTGTCCTGTTCTTGTGGAAGATCATTATGGCAACCCTATCTCTTTCTGAACATGAAAAGCACCAGCCTGACCCACTCCACCCTGGCTCCCCCCCCCCCATTGGCCCACCACATCTGAAGACCCCCAGGCAATGTCTCTGGCCTATGCAACTGATTGACTGCACCCTATGGGACTTCTAAGGCACATATGGGAACCGCTCAGCCCCGATGCTGCCACGTACCTGCGGGATGCAAAGGTCTTTGGACTGGTTGAGTTTTGGTCCATCTTCCTGCAGAAGAGAGAGAAAGGCAGTGTTTAGGACTGCTAGTGGGAGACCCACAAGGTGCTCCAAGAGGACCTCTGCTCATGTTTGGGAGAAAAGAAGGGCTGAGCTCCAAGAACTTTTGGGGTCCCAAGAGTGTGGCCCCTTTTTCCTGTGCTTCCCTCCTCGCTACATCTGCGTCCCAGGGGCAAAGGACCAGACTGCAGGTCTATGGACCCTGGGTGTGGAGCAGAGATCGAGAACCTTCTTGAAACCTCGTGGCACACTGTCAAGGCAGTCAAATTGTCAAGCTGCACCATCAGTTGTTTGACCATTAACAAGACGCACCATGCTGCGGGGAGGGGCACAAATCCCCAGCTGCCCTGCTAATACATGACTCCGACATCCCATGGCACATCATTGGTGGCACACCAGTGTGCCACAGCACAGCGGCTGAAAATCTGCAGGTGAGCCCAAACTCTGCAAGGCACCAGCCTCCTTGCCCTCAAGGTGGGCAAACTCATAGCCCTTTCTTGATCCCCGCAGGGTGCCTGAGCCTGTTGGGTGACCAGCTCAAATCTTCCCATTGAGACCTCTAGGCATGGGGGAGAAGCTCCTATGGTGACCACGGGAGAGCTCGGAGGGAAGGATCTGTTTGCCAACCCTATCCAGGATCCGTTCGCCAACCCTATGCAGGGACTCTGCAGCCAGAGTCTTTAGGGTGAAGTGTGTGCGTCCCCATCCTTCAGACATCAGACAAGCTTCTGTTTCAAAGAAGCCTCACTTGATCCTATAAGACAGAGATTCCCAGAATCTCTTGATCAGTTGCAATGGAGGCTGAAGCCACATCTCCTGGGAAGTGGGATGATTTCATATGGGGAAGAGGAGAATTTGGCACTGGGGGGCAAGAACATAGCAAGCCCTCCTTTGAGAGTCTGCCCATGGGCACAGCACTGGTTCCACCCCCAAGGATGTTGAGCTGCAGCAGTTGTGGTGCACCCAGGCCCCATGTGCCACCCCACAGAGCAGCTGCTGCCCTCGTTCTGGGCAAGCTGAGCCCCTTTCCACCCTCCTCGTGCAGCCAGCCATGCAAGGGTACCGGCCCCATTGCCCTTCTCAGCACAGGCCAGCAATTTGGAGGCACCTGCGTCTAAAGCAGGCAGGGCAGCAGGAGGGACGGCGCACAGGCTGATTCTCAAAGCGTTCAGACCAAGACCGTGCAACTGTCAGAAGAGGTTTGCAAGAGAAGCAGGAGAGGAAGTGTCTGCTCCCAGCCTGCCCCCCTCCGCCCAGGCTTCACATCTGCCTTCCCTCCCTGCGGAGCCTCCAGATTGGGGAGAGAAAGCGGAGAGAGGTTTTGCACACAGACGGAGCACTTCCCCCCCCCCCAAAGGGTGGCAAATACTTCTTCCCCTTGAAAATCAGTCCCACCTGCAGCTGCGCAAGGCAGAACACCAGAGAAAAGCCGGCTCAAGTACCATGATTAAAATAGCAGCAGAAGAACAAATAATCAAAGAGAAACAACATCAAAATCACCCGGTTGAAAGGCTCGCTCGCTTCCCACAGCTGGCAGTGCGCTCCTTCCAACAAGAATCCTGACACGGCAAGGAGTTCCACCGGCCAGAAGAGAAGCATCGAGTTGTGCAAGGTCAAACCATGCTTTGTTTCACACAAAACTGTTCTGAATGTTCGTGTTTCTTAAACAACCCAGACCCAAGGAAGATCATCTCCGTTTTCCGACCCCCAACGCAGCTGCTCTGGACAAGGACGGGGCCTTCTCTGCAGCGGTGCCCCAAGGAGGCACATCTGGCCACCTCTTCACCAGACTGTAGTTGCTTCCTAAAGTCTTTGTTGATGCTCCAGGAGTTTGGAGCCTGTTTTCTGGCTTCCTTTGGGTTACTGAGATGTGGTTTGGCTCTGCGGCTGCAATGGAGTGCCCTTGGGGGGCTAGTGGGCTCCTCTCCCCCCGAGGGAGTCAGCAGCCTTGTGCAGCTCCAGTCTTCCATAAAGTTGGCATCGGAGTAAGATCCCCTGGTCTGAACCTGCCAGATGCCTTGACCCTTCCCAAGAAAGGGAGAAACCGGCTCTGACGTCACCCAGCCCACCACTATGCTGGCCACAGGCTGGTGGCCTCGAGACCTCTCCAAGCGCAGGAGCTGGGAGTGCTTTTGTGGGGAGGGAGCAGCTCAGCCACATCCGCTTCTCGGCAGCTGCTCTTTTCAGTCTGGAGAAGACAGGCGCCCTGTTCCAGCTGCAGGAGGGCTGTGAAGGGGCAAATGTGGTGACCTTGTCAATCATGCACCCTCCACTGTGCGGCATGGATTCCATCTCGGTGGAGACAGGAAATTGCTCTGGATCCACAGATGCGCAAGAGCCTGTGCGTGGCCACCAACTGGCACACCCGGGTCCTGCTGAGGATTTCTTCTTCCGCCCATAAAAGTACAATCGTCAACAACAGGTGGAAGAAGAAGACCCGGTGAGGTGGAGGTGAAGGTGAGGACCAGGTTAGGTGCTCTCGGAGCTCTTCCCCTTCCCAGGGCAACTGGTGAAGAGCTTGACCCAGTGATCCCCAGCATCTCCTTGAAGACCAGTAAACTCACAGCACGCTGGGAGTCCTGAACGCCCAGATATGGGACGTTATGGAGGGGACTCTACAGAAAAGGCACCAGGTTTTGACCTGGCACACCAGCTTTGGTCAACTGTGAACAGGATCCGTACCCAGCATGGTGTCTGCCAGGACTCACAGTTTAAGCAGGGTCTTGCATCTCCCCCTCAGTGTGACAAAATATTCACCACATTATGCCCGAGCGTCCATCGACAGTGTCTGAGATTTATCAGTATAGACCACTCTGTCCTTGAGTGGCTGCACGGACTGGGCACAGCATCTGATTTACCTTAAGCCCGTGTATTGTATGTCATACACTCAATAAAATTCATTCACTCATCCACTGACTGGCTGGATGGACCGGACATTGGCACCTGACTTGCCATAAGTCCATGTACTGAATGCCATATGCTGAATAAATCAGCAGTGCTCTGGACTGAGCAAGGACCTGGACCCGGATTGAGCTGGACTGCTGGGGAGTGATGTGGAAGATACTGGAGGGGCCTTCTCAGGAGAAGGAGGCAGAAGAGCACTTTGCCCACCAGACCTCAGCAACGCTGAATGTCCCAACGACGATGGCAGGCTGTGAATCAGGCAGGCAATGGGGCAGAAGAGGTGCTTACGGACAGAGCCATGTCCTGCCCCCCCTTGTGCCATTTGGAGGCAGCGATCCTGGCGCGGAAGGCAGCGGAGGTGCCCTCTAAGGCGGCCCCGGTGCTCAGATGCGCTCCAACTCTAGCATGAAATTGAGCTGCTGATTGTCTCACGCGGCGGTAACGAGAAACATAAGATGTAATTTCTCAGGCATGCCGGATCTAATTAGAGGCTGCCCAAGGGTGACATTGGGCCGTCCGCTCTCTCGCTCGCTCGCCTGGCTGCGGAGGGCCTCGGCTCCGGCAGCCAACAGGAGAATCCCAATGGCCAACAAGCCTGCGGGGAGCAGGGAACGCTTCTCCCTCTGGAGAACCCGCTGTGCCAGGTGGCCGGCCAGCCCGCCAGCCCCAGAGAAGTGGCCTCCTCCTCCTTGCCCGCCAGTGTTGACAATCTCCTTCCAAGGTAGGTTTGGCTTCTTGGAAATGGTCAAGCTGCAGGTACAAAAGAATCCTCACCTCCAGGCTGCAATCCTAACCCCAGTTAGGCCAGTACAAGTCCCAGGCTGGACTGGGGCTCTGGCAAAAGTGCCGTAAAGCACTTCTGGGGCACTCCTGGGAGACTAAGACCAGTGCAGAGACATGTGCCGGCCTCCCCACACCACCACAGGAACGGGAATGGGTGAGTTGTGCCAGCCTCAACTGGTTAGGATGGCACCCCTGTCTCCTTCTATGGTGCCGTCCTTCAGCCTCCTGCAGCCTCCCTGCCCAGTGATCACCTCCAGACCATGGAGCAAGTGCTCTCAGCTCCCCACTTCCAGCCCCCAAACCTCCCTGTGGCACATGTGACCATCACATACAGGGTTGTACACCTTCTCATCTGGCTTCTCCAGCAACGGATTCCTGGATAGATGCACCAGAACTTCAAAGGCCCACCTGGGTTCTGTCTTCACAAACACTGAAGCATCTTCTGCAGGAGCCACAGATGGGAGGCCAGAGAAAATGCAACAACCAGACCTCCAAAGAAGAGAGACTTTTGGGGAGTAGGTCAACTGCTGGCTGGCTGACTGACTGACTGACTGACTGACTGACTGACTGACTGACTGACATGCTGCCTTTCTTCCTCAAAGGGCACTCAAGGTGGCAAAGGAGTGTTGTGCCCGTGCCTTGACTTGGGTCTGTGAAGAGCCCTGCCTGTGGCCTTACCTGAACAGAGGCGCAAGTGGTGATCACGGATATGAAGAGGGTGTTGCCATTACTGACGTCATTGGTTGAAGGGGGGCTTTTTTCCACAGTGGGGGGCAGGGTGATGGGAGACAGCGGGCGCAGCTTGGTAGTGCCGTTGCCAAAGGCTTGGATAGCATTTCCTGGACATGGGGAGAGCAGGGAAGGAAGAACAGGCAGCTTTATTAAAGGGGAAAAACCTACAAGTCCTGCAATGAACCATCCTTGGCATGGGGCTGATCTGAGAGGAGCATCCACGACTTCTGAAGACCTCCCCCCAGACCACAGAGGCCCACAGCAGAAGCCACCATGGGCACAGCTGAGGGGCTGACAGGTGAGATCTTGGTCAAAGTATTATTCAGATTGTGTCCAAGTGTCCATCAAGAGCTTATTCTGGTCCAGGATCTTATTTATTTTTAATAGTGACCACCCTGTCCTTGAATGGCTGTACATTTGCTACATGCTAAATAAAAAAGCAGGCCTCCGTCAGTCTTGAGAGACTATGGTATCGTGCTCGGTGCTGCATACGCTGCATGCGAAGCACAAAAGCCTGGGTTGGATTGTTATGGAGGAGAGGCTGTTCCCCAAGCAGCAAATCCCCCCTCTCCACGCCACTGAATTAGTCCAATGGAAAGGCAGAGCCCATACGATTGGATCCAGCTGGCGTCGCAGAGCTGGGCTAAGGACAGGAGCTCACCCTGTCTTGTGGGGCCGACCCGGGTCTCGAACCTTGACCTGCTGGTTAACAGGCACAGTGTCTTAACCATTTGCGCCACCCACTAGATTAGATTAGATTAGATAAAGAGAGATAGAGATAGAGATAGAGATAGAGATAGAGATAGAGATAGAGATAGAGATAGAGATAGAGATAGAGATAGAGAGAGAGAGAGAGAGAGAGAGAGAGAGAGAGAGAGAGATAGATAGATAGATAGAGAGATAGATAGAGAGATAGATAGAGAGATAAATAGATAGGCCAAACTAAGGCTGAGACGCTTCCTCAAAAACCTGAGGAAGGTTTCAAGTCAGATTCCGTCTGACTTGCAACCTCATTTGGCGTCAGGATCTCGACAATTCCCAGGAAGCCAATCGGGAAGGAATGAAAGTTTCCAACCCACCCCACACCTTCTACTAGGCTCCAACCCTACATTTTTAGTGGGTCCTCTGAGGTCCCGGTTAGGGTTGCCCTACATCCTGGGAAACTGGGACCGTCCTGGTTTTGGGGGATTGCATTTGCATACTGGCATGTTTGACAGGGGATCATGTCTGGGTTTGTGGAAGAGAATTATGGCAACCCTGGCCTGATCCCTGCAGGTCTGAGCAAACTTGGGTGGGAAAGCAATGGCAGCTCAGTGGTCCCCTTTCCTGCAACCTGAGACCATCTAGCGCCCTCCCTCCAGTTCCCCAACTCCGTCAGGTCTCCCAAAAAAGACGGCTGTGCCTTACGGAGACAGGGGTTCCCTGTGAAGTCCCTCAGGAATCTCTGGCACTCTTCCTCCAGGTTGCCACTGCCCCGGCAGGAGCACGATGGAGACACAGTGAGGTTGGTGGCGCTGGAGTCCACATAGTTGGGCATCACGTCCAAGCCTGTCCAGAGGGGAGAGAGAGAGCACTGAGGTCAGGCAGGGGGACTCCGTGGCTGCAACTCCTGATCCAAACTTCAAGGACCCACTTCTTTCTACTGGGCTCGCTATTTTCTTCCTTCTTTCCCCAACTTCAAAATCCTTATCTATTGCAGGACACACATGTTGCCCGACGTGGTGCTCTGGACGCATCCTGGCATCTGTGCTGCTTGCTCTGCTGAGCAAATGTGTGTGCGAAGGGGGTGGGGGGATCAGGCAGCCCCGGAAAACCCCCAGCCTGCCAGATTCCCTCTCAACAGCTTGGAAGTCACAGCCAAGATTGGAATAATGGCCTGCTGAGCTCTTTGCTGTCCCTCTGGTGGTGTCAGAGAAGAAGGCTGGCAGGCCAGGGAATGATCCCTGCGAGGCGTCACGTGGACCCCGGAAGAGCCACACACTATCCTCACAGTACCCTCGTGGTCCTTCTCCTCCACCCTACACACACCCCTGATCTGGTTGCAGGGCCTCTGACAGTGGATGTCAAGGGGGGCACTGGATTGGCTGGTGCAATCATTGGACCTCTTGGAAGGAAGGCTGGCTGGCTGGCACCAGGGCTGGCACTTTGCCATTTGGAAAGGGGAAAACTGGCAGGAAAAATCCCCCAGGTCAGTTGGCCTTGTTTAGCCAATGTGGTCAAGCCGGGAGTGGCTCCCTGGCTGCAAGTGAAATATGGGGTGAATGAGATGAACAAGCTCCATATCCTGTCCCTGGCAAATTGGGGGGGGGGGAGTGGGGATGGGGAGAACAACGTGATTTCCCTCGTGACGTCCCTGTCCCAGCAGACCTTGGTGATGTGGGACCCCAGGGGATTTTTATAGTGCTTGTAGCAGCTTTTGATGCCAGTGTCCACGGGTGGCTGGGAAGGGCTCCTTCTCCAACATCTCCACTCCTGTCTGGCTGCAGCTTCCCTTGGGGACAACCCTCCAGGATTCTGGAAGGTCCCATACAGACCACACATGTTGGTGATGCAGCCCTTCCCTACCTGCCAGAGACACTGGCATCAAAAGCTGCTACAAAACCAAAAGAACGCATAGGGTCTCATGCTGAAAAGGTTGCAGGGACACCTGCCTGAAGGCAGACTGCCTCTGGAGTGGAAGCTGCCCTTCAAAAAACCTACAAGACCTTCAAAAGTCAGTTATCCTCAGGCATGGAATGCAGGGGGCCAAATCTTGGAGGACCCTCCACTTGGTGTGGACTCCCCCATGTCTCACTCCCCTCTGTGCCTGGCGAGATCAGCCCCCTGCACTCCCAGGACATCCACAACTCCAGTTGCTGGGGAGGGGCACAGGAGAAGCTCGATTCCCTTGGCACAGCGCCAGTCCCAGGAAGGACCAAGCACCGAGACTCACCCATCAGGCCGGTGTAGGCGCCCAGGCAGGCCTGGTAATTATCCCCAGGACAGTCGGTGGGGGACTGGAAGGAGGAAGCCACGCAGTTGGTGTGGAAATCTGCCAGTCTTGACCTGGGGAGGAGAGACAAGGGGGGAGGTGAGCGTTTCTGCCAGAAATACTCGGGGCCCCTCCGAGCCAAAGGAGACCAGGGAAGGCAGGCAAAGGCAGGTCTGTGCTCGACATTGCCCTTTGTCACTCTGGGCAGCCTTGGGCCTGATCCAGGAAGATCCAAGAAGACGCATCATGCAAGGAAGCCAAAGAGTCAACAGGAAAGACGGAACAGTCTTTGCACCAGTTGTGCTGAAAAAATCTCCCCTTTTGGGGGGAGGGGAATTGCAAACATGGTTGCTTGTCCATGGACAACACGGCTCCCCCTGAACTGCCCTGCTCTGCATGCATGACTGCGCCCGGACCGGACCGGGACCGTTGCTCCATCACCCCATTCGCCACGTGAGCCTTGCCTGGTTGAGACCAGCAGCGCACTCCACGCTTTGGACGGACTGATCCAAAAGAGAGGGGTCCTGCCTTCCGTCTGCTGACAGGCAACATGTTACCAAAACTAAGTCCAGGCTGCAGATTAACAGGAAGATCCCAGATGCAGCCAGACCAGACCATCAATAAGTGGGACTGCAGGGCCCATGACAGGCCATCTTCCAGGCCATGACAGCCAGTTAGGCCAGCTTAACTCCTGGCACAAGTGCTGACTGGGGGGTGTCACAAACGTGCCATAAGGCACTTCTATGCCATTCCTGGAGGGGGTGGTTAGGGACAATGCACAGACATGCGCTGGCCTCCCCACAGCTCCAGAGGAACGGGGCAACGGGTGAGTAATGGCAGCCTAAACTGGTTAGGACTGCACCCTTAGAGCCCCAGGTCCTACCCATCCTTTGAAGGAAGGCCTGGCACAAAAGTAGGAGGAACACAAAGGTCTGCTGGAGGAGTTCTGCAGCCTTGGCACCACTTCCAGGTCTGCCTCGGGGTCTCCGAGAGAGATCCTCGTGAGCATAAAGGAGGTGGGATCCCCCAAGGAATCCAAGGCAGACCACTGGAAGCTCAACAGCAGGACTGGGCCCAGAAAACACTTGGAAGTTGACCACGTTGCCACCAGCCTGACAGCCATGACATGATCCAGGCAGCAGGACCCATCCCTGGCACTTCCAAGCCCTCTTTCCAAGGCAGCCATAGACAGCACTGGCCGGATCTGGCTCTTGTTTCTTCCAGGACGGAGCCCAGAGGAGGGCAAAGGAAGCCCCAACTGAGAGGTGATCTGGCTGCGGGGAGAAGCGGAAGCAGAAAAAGCAAAGATTCCCTCCGCAATGGAATTCCCTTGGCACATTTTGCAGAGTAAAGAAGAAAAAGGAGGAGCAGAAGACATGGGGGTTGTGAGGACAACGTGATGGTCGACAAGGTGGAAGGAAACTGCTTGAATGAGGCTCAAGATGGCCAAAAGGAAATCCTCCTTCTGCTTCACACCACACCTAAGCCATGGATGCCACTGGCTTCCACGTGGCACTGACCACTGCAGATGGCTGCCTATTTGGACTGACACCATCCCTGAAGTGGGGCAGTCGAGGAACGGTGCCAAAGAAACTTGCTTGTTCAGAGACAGGGTCACCCCCAAAGACTGGTCAACCAGGGGGTACACTGGGTAGGAGCCGTGTTCTTCGTGCCCTGAACTGGGCTTCCTGAGGTTGCCCACTGTTGGGTTTCTGCAGCAGAAACTGAACCTGTATGTATGTATGTATGTATGTATGTATGTATGTATGTATGTATGTATGTATGTATGCTGCCTAACCCCCACCCCAGAATGGTGCCGAAATGCCTTAAGGCCCCTTTGGAAAACCCCCAGGCCAGCACAGAACTTACACCAGGAATTATGCAAACCTAAATGTGAGTTAGGACTGCAGCCTTTCTTACTTATTTATAGTGCAATCTTAAGGAATTTAGGGTGACGTAACTCAGCTGGCTCATCTTTCCTTAGTGGTGGTGGGGGGGGGGGGTTGGGGTCTGCCTGTGCACTAGTCCAACTCCCTACCCCCAGGAATGGGGCAGAAGTGCCTTGCAGAACTTTTGTGACAACCCCAGGTCAGCACAGGCTTATGCTGGCCTAACTGGAGGTTAGGATTGCAGCCTTGAGTACTTAGGCTGCATTTGTAACCCCCAGTTAGGCTGGCATAAGTCCTGGCATAAGTCCTATGCTGGATTGGGGAGTGTCAAAAAGTGCTGTAAGGCACTTTTGCACCACTCCTGGGGGTTTCGGCCTGGGGAGTTCAGCCAGTGCTCAGACAACCACGGGAATGAGGAGCAGGGATTTGTGCCAGCCCAAAAAGTGCCCTCAACTTACATCCTTCCTTTACTGACTGTATTTCTATCCTGCTTTTCCCCTGAAGGAGACAGCCAAGGCAACCTTACTTGCATCCCTGTGTTGGCTCAATATTAACACTGAGGAGGTTGGACTAGATGACCTACTGGGTCCCTTCCAACTCTATGATTCTAGGAATATCAATTACTTGTCAACACAAAATTGTGAGTTTTTAACCTGCAAACTGGAGCTAGAAACTCCTCTATCAAATGAGGCCAGTGTCACCACTGTGAGTGGATACAAAGAAGGGCAAGTGCTGGTCTCCCCCCTGCCCTGCCAGGTGGTTTGCTTCTCCCCCCAGAACGGTGCAAGACTGGAGTTCATAGCGAGCCTGCGTGCGGACTGAGGACCTGCACCGACCCTCCTGGAAAGGTCCCAAAGCACTTGGGATCACTGGACGGCCACACAGATGGGTGAGCAGCAGGGAAATGGGTGCTGAGCCTGGGGAACCCGCTCATCCTGCCTCCTTGCCACGCTTGTCTGGTGTGGGGAAATGGACCCTTCCCTTCCCTGGCACCAGAGCGGGGCTGGGCTGTGCTCAACTGAGCAGAATCAGGCCCGAATCTGCCCCCTAAACAGCTTGTTTCCCAGGACAGAGAAGCCCTTCTTTGCCCGCCAAGGGATGCACCTCCGAAGCCTCTCGTATTTTCTTTGGCTCCCTTGTTAATTAAATGTCACTTTCCAGAGCCACAGATGAATTACTCCCGCCAGTCGCCTGAAGTCTCAGAACGGATCCAGCACAAAAGGGAGAACATTTGCTGCATTGAAGGGGCTGCAAACATTTCTGATCCAATTCAATAGGGGGTAATGAGGCAGAGGACTGGCCGCTGCCCCCTCCCGCCTCTGCCCCCCTTCTCTGCAGGCCTCTTGCGGTTGTGACCAGCTGTGACCGCAGCGGCGGCAGCAGCAGCCCCATTTGGAAGGCTTGGAACTGCACCCATTTTATGCAAAGACCCCCAACTCTTTGAGGTCCTTGGAAACAACCAGATATTCCCAACCATCGTCAGCTGGGCTGATAATAAAAATAATAGGAATATATGGAAAGATCTGTGAAAAAGCAGCCATCGTCGCCAAGCTTGACGGTGTGGAGCCTGATTTGTAGAGAACCAGAGACGGAAGCACCCCACAAGCTCATCTAGTCTGACCCCCAGCCAATGCTGGCTACAACATCCCCCAACCAGCAGCTGTAGGGATGGAAAGTGTCCCCCTCCCACCTTTGGAGCCACCACCCAACAGTTCATGGCAGAAGGGATCTTGCTGACCTTTTCGTTGAAACCTCCCTTGTTGGTAGTTTAAAGCCTCTGGTGCTGGTCCTGCCCCCCAGAATGACCATGAACCAACTCTCTGCCTCTTCCACGTGATGCTGCCCTCCTTCCCCCAGCCAGGCAAGCACATCCCTACCTCCGTGCAAGCGCCGTCTGCAGCTCCCACCAGCAGAACAGCAGCCTGACGTGCTGCTGCCAGAGCAGAAGAGGCTGCTGTCAGTGCTGGGCATGCACAAGAGCAGCACATGAAGAGCCAGGGCCTGGCAGGTGCTCTGCGTCTCTCAGGGAAAGGGGGCCTTACCTTTCTCCACTCACCTGCGCTTCCCTCCCAGTAAGCAGGGGGGAAAGCCCTCCATCCTTCTGCTTCCTCACTTGTCCAAACAGATACAACGTAAACCAGGTGATGTCCGTATTGAGCATGGTGGTGCCTCCACCCCAGTGCACCCCAGACAGACCACTTGTGTTGGACCACCAAGTATGCTGGGAAGATGGACAACTATATCCCCCCTGCTTCTGCTAAGTGCTGTCATACTGACATCCGCCCAGCCTGCAGGAGTGCGCTCCATGAGGGTGGACTACATGACCCCTTGGGCTCCCTTCCAAGCCCTGATTCCAAGTCATGACTGGACCAGCATCTGCCCCATTTCAAAGGCCACCCTCCGTGGAGCATCTTCCAGTCCCCTGATCTGGAAAGAGGAGGTAGAAGCCACATCAACTCTGTGAAACCCGAGCCCAGGCTGGTCTCTTCTGCCAAGCGAACTCCGGGCAGGTGGACTGAATTAGGGATGAGTTGCCGTTCGCTCAAACCCACAAAGGCCATTAAAAACTAAAAGATGCCGGGAATAAATAAACAATATTCCAGATGGGACGTGGCGCCCTCCGAAATAAATCACAGGACGGCGCAGGAAAAATTTATATGCCATGCATAATATATCCAGCAGGCAGGTAGGAGCAGACGGAGGCTTGGCTGCCCCCTCCCCTGCAGCATCAGAGGCGCATCAACTGCCCTGTGGACGCGTGGCAGGTTCGCTGCCAACTGGAAGGCCAATGTGCGGCTGTCCTCCCAGGGGTCCCGCTCCGGGCGTGTCGCGCCCTCCAAGGCAAATGTTATTCTTTTCATCATACATGACAAGCCAGCTGGTGATCCTTTCATAATATCCAAGCCAGATGTCGCTCTTTCCATCAAGCACGACCAATTCAGGGCTGTCGGAGGAGATGTGGACTGCCAGGAATCCACCTTCCTGGATCCCTCCCGCGGCTTCCCAGATTTCTGCCTTTCAAGTGCCTCCGCAGAGCAAGACCTGGGTCTAGGGGGGCACGGGGAGGCCTGCCAAGCTGCCAATCACAGCTGCCGGGCAGGTGGTCCGCTCCAGCCTTGGCCGTGGAAAAGGGCCTTGGCCGAGGCTCTGGAAAATGGGGTTCCAACAGGACGGAGGGGAGGGGGGAGAGGCCAGTTTGGCTGGGCCTCCTTCCTGAAAGGTAGAATAAAACCAGATGAAAACCCCACCGAGCCTCCAAAATTCCCGCACTGGGAAGGGCTCCCTTTCCAAACGCGGCCCTCTGGTTGCCCACCTTGGATGGCTCATTTTCCTTCTGGAGAAAGACAAGCAGGACCCTTCAGTCAGACTGGGTCGCTGTGGGGAGCCTCTCCTGGTGACTGCGCACCGCTGAGCCGGGTCTCTTTCCTGCGCACCCCCCTCGCCCGGACCCATTGTGGGTTAGTGTCCAGGTTCAAGAAGGGGAAGACGGGCTGAAAAGCCAAGTGCCAAAACACGTCCTGGAATTGCAACTGTGTGCTGTGTGTGTGTTTGTGTGGCGTGCACAGAGTAATACACAGAGTAATACACCGGACATACACAGAGTCAGTTATAGTCTCCCCATCAAAGGACATAGTGCTGGGCTGATCTCTTTCTTCAAAGCAGTGGTTTTCAACCTTTTCAGCTCATGGCCTACTGACAAAGCACTCAAACGGTCAAGGCACACCATCCGTCCTTCCATAACTGGCAAGGCACACCACACTGTTCACATCCCTGAATGCCCTATTAAGGCATTATGGGTGCAATCCTAACCTAGGCTGGCCTAACTCATCCGTCTTCCTGCTGTGATGTAGGGAGGCATGTCTGTGCACTGGCCTAACCCTCACCCAGAAGGGTCTTATGACACTTTTGTGACACCCCCTGGTTAGCACAGGAGTTGTGCCGGGGCTTCGGCTGGCCTAACTGGGGGTTAAGCCTATATTTATTTAATGAAAAACTAAATGTAAGAAACCCACTTGTGGACCTCTCGTGGCACACCGGTCTGCTACAGCACACTGGGGGAAAACTGTTGCTTTAAACAATGGTGGGCCCGGCCTGGCCCAACAACCGGTTCCCTGGAAGTGGGTGGGGCCAGGCAGGGTCAGGGGCGGGGCTGTGGGTGCGGATGGACAGTGCGAGAGGCGTGGCGAGGGGCAGACCAGCTTCAGTACTGGCACTGCGCCTGCGTCATTGTTCTCCACCAGCGCGCACTTTAACTTTTTTTAATTTTCGGCCGCCACAGCCGCCATTTTAAGTTAAAATGGTGGCCGCGGGAGCCGAAAAGACCCCCGAACTGGTCCCCCTGGTTATCGCCCCCCCCTCCACTGGAGGGGAAATAACAACATCCGGTACAACAGCGGTGGGGAAATAACAACTGGTAACAGCCCACCTGTGGCTTTAAAGTATTTTAATGTGGCTTTTCTGCCCCACTGAAGAGCCCCCTAAGGCGGTTTACAACAATATCACATCACGAATACAATTTGGAAACGAAGCTCCAAAAATGAGGAATAACAGAACAGAATAACACAGAACAGAATAACAAGGACACACAAGGAAAGGCCAAGGAGAACGTTCTTCAGCGTGCATTTAAAAAACCGATGGGGGCGGGTTTCAGGTCTCCCAAGGAGAGAAAATGCCCCCAGCGGGGGCTGCCCCTAAGGAGGCCCTGCACCTCCACTCCACCAATTATACTTTCCAGTGCTGGTGGAAGCGGATGCAGAGCAGTGCTGTGGACAGGAGCGCAGAGGGCAGGAGGAGGAGAAGGAAATGGGAACTGCCTCTGAATGCAGAACGAGAAGGAATAGCTGGATAGCAGGAAAAATTCCTGGCAGGCAGGGCACTTTGGATGTGGACTAGATTGCCAAGGGAGGGGGTGGCCTCTCCTTCACTGGGATGATCTGGGAGGATTTGCTCCTCTGAGGATTTGCTCCACTGGGGAGATGCTACAGGCAGGGGTTGGACTAGATGACCTTCCCAGGTGCCTTCCTAGGCACCTGCTCTAGGATTATATTCTATCCTCTGGTGGCACAAGTGGTTAAGACACTGTGCCTGTTAACCAGCAGGCCAGGATTTGAGAGCTGGGTCCCCACAAGACGAGGATTTCCTGCTACAGGGTTGGACTAGATCCACTGGGTCCCTTCCAGCTCTAGGATTCTATGGTTCAGTAGCAAGAACCTACAGGAAAGCATCCAGAACGGACTAATTCCCATTATCAGGGAGGGACGGTTCTGATCTACCTGTAACCAGGCTGACAAAACCGGGTGGGTTCTCAGCTCTCAGACAAGCCACTGAATGGTGTGGATCACACCACCCAGCTTGGCTTGCCTGTGGATTGCAAACCACACAGCTGCTCAGCAGGACCAGACGTGAACCAGCCCCATCCATTCCTGAGAGCTGCCCCCGATTACTGCAGGGCAAAGGATCTGACCCTGAAGTTACCACCCTTGACAGACTGGACTGTGATGTCGGGAGAGAACAGAAGTCCCTGGGGGTGGCCAGGCACCTTTGGCCCCCCGGCTGACCCACTGTGCCCGGCTCTGTCTGTCTCACTTCTGGACTGGACTTGCAGTCTCACTTCTCAGTGTTTGGGTAGGTTTTCTTCTGCTTGTCTTGGTCACTCAGGCTTACTCTATGATCCCGTCCGTTCTTTTTTTATTCACTTTGGGTGGTCCGGTTTTTGGACCAGAGAAGTAAAGTGTGGAATGAAAGTATTTGGAGGACTTGAAGGCGGCTGAAAGCAGCAAAGTCTCCATCTGCAGAAAGCAAAGCACTCCCTTGTGAGCTAAAAGGAAAACTAAACCACCTGAGGGTTCAGCCCCGGAGGGGAGCAGAAAAAAACTGCCCCAACAGAAAGCTCTCTGGAGGAGGGGGCTCTGCTCAAGAAAGAGGGAACCAGGGCTGGGGGCCCAGGACAGAGCCAGTCACAATGCGGCACATCCACCAACCTGACTTCCAACCCTGGCATGACCTGCACGAGCCCCCAACACTCTCAGCACTTTCATCCAGGGAGGGGCACTTTCGTCTGATTCAAGGGCCTGCTGAGGGTTACTCAAACTCGACCTGGCTTAAGACTGGGTGAGGGGGGCACACCTGGAAACATATTGACAACCAAGCACTGCAACTGCTAGAACCACAGCGTGACCATCAGGAGATCAGAAGAGGAGCCTCTGCTGGATCAAGGCCAAGGTCCATCTAGTCCAGCCTCCTGCATCTCACAGCAGCCCTCCAGATGCCTCAGGGAGCACACAAGACAGGAAGACAGCTGCAGCCAGGGGTGCTCCTTGCATCTGGTGGGAGGTTGCCTGCATGCATCTATCTAGCTACCTGTCATCTCCTGCCTACACACACACACTCTTCCAAGCCTCCATCATCAGACTTCCACCACCATCGGTGCAGCCACATTTGCACCAGCTGAAGTCTTCAAGGGCAGCCCCCGATAGCGAGCACTGCAGTTTTCCAGCCAGGAGGCAAGCAGAGCAAGGCCAACCATGGTCAGGTCTGAACAACTCCAGAGCCAGCGAGTCCACCAGCAGCCTGTGCCATTTCTTAGGCAATAAAACCCACCGAACCTGTGAGGTGGCTCTGGATGCCCAGGGCTCTTGAGTCTTGGAGGGGGAGGCAGCCAGAGCCATGCATGTGGCTGGTGGCCTCCTCCCCGGATAAGGATACAAGGGAGGGCATGGAGAGCTGCTGGGCTATCTGCTGAACAGAAAGCTGGACTTGCTGTCCGTGGGCCACAGTCTGGGGGAGAGAGTGGCTTCCCAGTGCAAGCCTCTCTCCTGTGCACAGCTCCCAGCACTGTACTGGGGCATGCCCAGATCTGGGGGGGCTGCCCAAAGCCCCCCACTCAGCTTCTGCACTGCCCTCCCCAAATCACCTGCCTGTGTGCTCCTTCCCGGCTGCTCCTCGCGGTTGGAAGGATCCGTTCTTGACTCCTGGCGGCCAAGTGCACTTGAAGGTGTTCCCCTCCCCGAACCCTCACCTGTGCTCAGCGGCTATTATTACCGGGTAGGAATTAAGGCTTGCCTCATTGGATTGTAATTGAAGGAATGTTCTGTCCCATTGAACTGCTAACTAAGCCGAACAGAAGATTGTGTTTACATAAGTGAGCCCGGAGTCGGTATAGACTTGCTGTCACGTTAAGTCAATACTTATGAAAGTTCTCTATTTAATTATTCAGCCAGGATTGACTGATGATGGTGCTCAGATCGCGGTTAGCCTTGAGCCAGGCAGCGGCCAGCAAGAGAAGCCTCCTCTCAACCTCTCCCGGAACCACGACTCCGAGAAGCAAAGGGGGTCTCTCTGCTCCCTGAAACCGGCTGGGCTCAGCTCCATCTACAGAAAGCGTCTCTGATGGGGGGGGGGGGCTTCCCATGTGAGGCATGGGTCTCACATTTGCCACATCCATTGACTCTCCAAATCAAACCACAGGTCCGACAGTCCTAGGGAGAGCCAACAGAGGTCAGCCAGCTCATTCCATCAGCCCCCAAATCTGGGGGCCACCCCTGCCATGACAGTCTCAAGTTGGGGGAGCACAACGGATGGCCACGATGTCCCATAGGCAGCAGCAGTGAACAGGGTTGGAGGTCGTCTAAGGGCAGCACCACTATGGACCTCCTGCACATTTCAGGTCTTACCACCTCCCCACATTCCTCCTTCCCATTCAGTCACCCTTGTGGGGATCGGCCAGCTGCTGGTGGGGGCTGAGGCTGAAGAGGCTTGGAAAAGCATCGCCTTCCCCAACTGGCTTCCACAAACACAATCTGTTAGCCCCACTGCTTTCTTACCACCACCACCCCCCGGAGTCCCCCAGGGCTTTGCAAGGGCACGTTCTCTGGGCCATCTCCAGGATTTCTTGGCCAGCAGATCCATTCAGGAACAAGTCAACAAAGGCTGGTCGGCTGTGAAGCCCTCTCCAATCTGCACTCTGAGATCTCACCACCTCTCTCTTTTAGAACAGATCCCCAAGAAAACCATTTCCACCAGGTCACCTGATGTCCCCACTGGAGCCAGTTTGTTCAGCCCTTGCAAGCTGGTTTTGGGGAGACCTCCTCCCTGCCCACATCAAAGGGGGAGCTTTCAAGTCCCACTGTAAGCACCACCTTATGCCTGAGCTAAAACCTGGCCTTCCAGACAACGACTCCGAGCCCGTCACACGCCGTGTCACGAGATGCTCCATCACTCCGTTGTGTTTCCGAGACAAATCTCTTGTGAATGACACGTGGCGCAAAGGCACAAGGAGGACAAGCTGGCCTTCGTGCTCCCCAAAAAACAGTCCACCTGGCACCATCACAGGCCCTCCTGCAATCCTCCCCTCCGGAGTGTCCTTCTGGTGGGCACAGAGAAAGAGAAGCCCACCCAAGAGAACCTGGCTTGGTGGGAGACGGGAGACGTGCCTGCACCGCCTCGGCCAAGCATGCAAAGACCAGATGATTTGTGGTCCGATTTGCTGATGCAAGAAGAAAAATATAGCAAACTCCAGCTGCTGAAATCAGCTTTTTCCTTTCCTCCCCCCTCAGCCCAGGCTCTGGTTTCGCAAAGGGTTGGAGATTCGGGGAGCTGAAGCCTGTCCGAGGCAATCGGCTGGCGGCACAAAGAGGCTGTCAGGAGCTCGGAGGCAGCGCGAGCGAGTGAGATGAGGAAGGCTTCTGCGGCAGGAAGGGGGCATGCATCGGGCAGGGAGCAGGGCCAGAGCTAGGGGGAGCCCCCCCAAGCCGGGAAGTGAGTTTGTTTCCCCTTCCTTATCCTTTCATTTGACATTCCAGTACATTGTCCCCCCACCTCTAGCATCCTGGCTGTGGGCCTGGCAGGGAGGCAGTGCCTCCCCCGATCCCCATGCCTTTCATCCAAAGGGGAAAAAGACCCTGCTGGAACAGGAGGCCTGGCCGGGGGGCAAGGACCATCCACAGAACAAGCCACCCCAGAGAGCTAGCAGGGCCAGCGGGCTTGGAAAAGCAGGTCCAGCTGGAGGCAGAGCTTGGCAGTGACAGTCATCCAGCCAAACTGGGAGGCAGCAAGGAAACTGGGGAGCCAGAGAACATCTTTCCACCTCCTCCCTTTCTCTTCCCCGGGTAGGGGGATCTGTCCTTGCTACTGCTTTGGCTGGAATCCAGGCAGCCTGGGGTGGTCTGGAATGGCAGAGAGCCTGCAACGGAGCCCTCCTTCAAGGCCTGCTCAACACAACTCTGCAGAGAACCCCCAAGAGTTTCCAGGCAGGCAGGATCACAGCCAGAGCTCCATGGAGCTCCCAGGTGCAGACACTCTCCCTGCAGCACCACAGGACGGGGCTCCTCTGTCCCCTCCCTGGCTGCCTTCTCCAGGGTCACCTGCCTGCCCATTCCCTGGGACCCAACTTTGCCAAGAATGTCCTGCACCCTGTTCCTCGCCACCCTCCGCTGCCCAGAGCCCAGCACTGCCTTCCTGAGTCGTTTGTCAGTGTCCTGCGCTGGAGATAACAGCCGAAAAATCTCTGTTGAACGTCCTCCAATTACAGCTCCCCTTTGTGTCCATTAGGACCGGAATGGAGGCTTAATTACCTCCAGCCTGGCTCAGGAGCCTTATCTTCCCATGTCATCGGCGGGCCACCATGATCACTTCCCTGCCGACAGTGATGGTGCCAGCAGACTCCCATTGCTTTCCTTAGACCTGGAGACCCTCCAGAGCAGCAACCCCAGGCAGGAAGGCAAGGACATCCCCAGGCCCAGCCCCAGTGCCATGTGCCAAGGCAGGTGCCCCCATCCAGGTCCTGCTGCATCCCTCTACCAGACATGCCACCTACAGGGCCGGAAAGAGGGGGCAGAAGCCAGGCTGCATGGCTCATCAAAGCATGTGCTTTCCAGGACAGAGCAGAACAGCTCCCCGGTGGAAGGAAAGGGGAAGGGGGGAGAGGGACTCTTCCAAATAAAGGGGGTTTGTAGGAAAGAAGGTTGTGTGTCCGTTCGTCCCGTCCCCCCGCAACAGCATCTTGCAAGGGTGAGCTCAGCCTCCAGTTCACAGGCCTGGCATCTCTCTGTGGTTTTGTCCCAAGGCCATGCGCTCCACATGTGCAGGGATCTGACAAAGGAAAGCTAACATCTCCTAATGGCCGAGAGGGTGACCAGCTCATGCTCCTTAATGAGAGCCCTGGAATGTTCTGGAACAAACCCAAAAGGCACTCTAGCCACTGACCTCCGTGCCAAGGACAGAGGGGGGGGGGTCAGCATAAAGAGGCGGCAGAGGCAAAGCTGAGTGGCAAAGCTCATGGGGTGACTCTGCGGGGACCTGAGGTCAGCTGCGGGGGGGGGGGGAGGGGGCGGACAACTCACAGGCACATGCAGGCTGCTGACTTCCTGACCACCATCTGAAAACTGCCTGTGGGGGCTCCCTTTGACCCCCCCCACCCTGTGCCACAGACCCAGTGAAAGGCAGTGGTTATTCTGAAAGGTGAGGTTTGCACAGGACCGACTGCAGCAGCCCAGGTGCAGCTACAGAGAAGGCCCTGATCCTGCACCCAGCCAAATGCAGAGAGATGGCAGCACCCAGTGAAGTTGGGGCCTGATGTGTTTTATTGTTCCCTTTCTATCATTTCTGTTTTCATTTATTTATATACTAATATTAAAATAACATACAAATAATGAACAACAATAAAAAGATGCCTCAAATACACAAAGACGACGACACTCTAAACATAAAAATGCACTACCAAAGAAGTGTCACTCATTGCCAAGGTCTAGAGTGAGGGACAGGCTGGCAGAGCTCGATGCCCCCCTGCGGGGAAGGCTGCCCTGGCAGCTGCTTGGACTGTCGGCCGAGTTCTGGCAGCCACAGAATCAGACGGAGGACATCAGACCGACAAGAATCAGACCGACAAGAGGCCCCAACGCATCCCGACAGGCCTGGCGCTAATGATGTCTGCCCACCTTTCGGCAACCACCCTGACATCTCCTCTTCACATCACTTCTGATTTTGCTCTCTCTGATCTGCGCAGACACACTCCCCGGAGTCCGGCCGCAGCAGCACGTTCATTACACAGGCACCCTCCGTGCGCCAGGCCAGCTCTCCGAGTTCTGTGCCCCTTTCCCCTGGAACGGCTTTTTCTGCTTGCCAGCCTGGACCCCATAGCTGCAGAACTGGGATGAGGAGCCCCACTGATGCCCCCTCATAGGGGAGTGGAGCAGGCAGCAGGCCAGTCCCTCCTTCCTCTCCTCCAGGCTCAGGTGCCTGATAACAAGCGTCACCCTCCAGGTGCCTCCAGTTCACAGTGCCCTCAAAACAGCTCCCCTCCCAGTTTCAGGTCTTTTCCAGCCCTCTCAAAGTTGCTAATCTGGGACCGAACTGGCCCTCTTGCCTAACAACTGAGTCCTGGTCAGAGGGGCCACCTGGTCAGAGACCCCTAGTACGGCTCTGTTTTGCAGGAATGGCTCCAAAGGGGTGAGGCTCCCTCCAAGACTTGACAGCACCACCCCCTCTAGCTATGCCACTGGAAGCATCACTCCTTCCTCAAGCAGCACCAGGAAAAGTGAGAACTGGAAACCATAGCAGAGGAAGAGAGGGAGAAAGAGGTATGGACCTTCCAGGACTGTGGAACTCCCTGCTGCAGGAGATCCAGTTTGTTTCTCCCTCAAAGCATTACTGAATCCAAGACCCCTGACTGATTGCAGCCCCTCAAGGGCAGGTACGGGGGATAGGAGATCCCAGCCCAGTTCTTGTGGCTGCTGTCAGTGTCAGGGTACCTACAAATCCTTGGCCCCAAGGACCCCTTGCTGTCCTGATAGTCCTAGCTCAGATAGACCTAGCTAGAGGGTCTAGTTGTGGCTCCGCTCCAGGAAGCCAAAGCACAGCTCGATCCAAAGGGCCACCAAGAAACACCCATCACTGTCTTGCAGCAGAAAGAGCCGGCAGCAAAACGCTTACAGAATAACAGCTTTACAGCCAAACATGCCAGACTGGATCTCTCCCCCCCCCCCCAGCCAATTTGGATCTCCTCTCTGTCCCGAATCAGACCAAGAAACCAGAAGCAACACCACCACTGAGGCCGCCCAGGAGGGCCCTTACCTGCAGAGGGGGTCTGACCGGCACTGGCTGCGGAGCTCCAGGCAGTTGGCCTTCTCCTTGTCCTCGTAGGAGCAGTCGGGCACGATGGTCTGCCGGCGGCGCTCGGCACAGGCTTGGTCCTTGCAGGAGCAAAAGAGCAGGCGGTAGGTGTACTCGCTGGGCACCCGGTCAAAGAACTGGCGGAGGGCCCGGTGGCACCTGCGGCGATTGCAGCGCTCGGTGGCCGAGACCTCCCTGTTGCAGATGGAGATGTAGTCTGAGCGGAGCCGCTTGCAGTTGTTGTTCAGGTTGCAGGCTTTGGCTGCGTCAAGGCAGTGGTTGCTTTTGGAGCTGACCGCAGCAGGATCCGTTCCTGGGGACGGGAGGACAAAAGGAGAAGCTTCGGCTCTCAGGTTCAGCACTCCGAACATTGGTTCCGTGCGCCAGGGAAGCACTCGGAGTAGCCGAGGCTATGGGGTTAGCAGAAAACAGGGTTAGCAGAAAAGCTACGCTTGGCCCAAAGTGAGACACGTGAGACCAATTCTCATCAGGGACTTTTGGGAGGAGCTGAAGTCTGAGCTGTGTCAAGGCAAGGCAGGGGCACTCCTAGGACTGACCCAGCCAGGAAAGGAGAGTCCAAATCAGGATCAGGAAAACATTCCTGGGGGTGAGCCGAGTCTGGCAGTGGACTGGACTGCCAAGGAAGGTGGTGGGCTCTCCTTCACTGGGGGATCTTCAAGCAGAGGCTCCACCAGCACCTGTTGGATATGCTCAGGAGGACTTCCTGCTATAGGCAGGGGTTGAACTGGATGACCTTGTAGGCCACATCCCAAACTGGGACAGGACCCTCAGTCAAACTTGCCAGTATGTGAACACAATTCCCCCCAGCCCTGGTTTTCCAGGACATATGGCAACAAACCTGAGAACAGCACCGTTTGGTCTGGCCCCAGTGGTGGGTCTGAGGCCCACAGTGTGAGAACCGCTGCCGAGACTCACCCGCCAAGACTCGCTTTGGGATTCCCGGCTCCAGCTGTGGAAAACTCCCCAGGAAGCCCAAACACAGGAATGGCCATGTGAAGCCACAAACACTTCGCGGAGCCACACGCTCCATGTGTGTTTTGGGGCAGAGGAAATGTGCGGAGCAGGGAAAACCCTCCATGACGAGTGCAGCTGGATTCTCATCCTCCGTCTCAAACTAAAAGAAGCCGGACCAAAGAGGGCTGCAGGCAGGCAGGGGGGAGCAAAGGCTGGTTTCTTCTTCCTTGAATTGCTGACCTGGCCCTGAAGAGTCTGCACTGCCAGGGATGGGCACCTAACCTCTCCCTCCATCCACCTCCCTCCCATTCTTTCATCTCCATTCAGTTCTGACTTGCAGGGGGGCCAGAAGGAGCCCTGAGGTCCGCTCCACGGCTGTGCAGTAGCAGATCTCAAAGGGGGGGGGCTCTAGTGCAGCTGCGTCCCTCCCTTGCCCCCCAGAAGGAAGCAGCTGATCCATATCAGACACCTCCACAGCTGCAGAACCTCTCCAAGGTCCAGCCCTTTCCCAGTCACGGAACTGCTTCCCCTGCAGCCAGCTTGACCCTTTCCATGCTTGGGGACACCCCCCCCCCAAAGGGGAACTAGTTTGGATGGACAGATGGAGAAACCTGCCGGTCCAGTCGGACTCCCTGCTTCCGCCATTCGAGACAACAACCGTATTACACATGTGGACATCACCATCACGCAAAGCTCCGTGTTTGGCACCTGTCCAAGAAAACGTGCTTCTCCCAGCAACCCTGTCTTACCAACAGTCCTCCCCTGGAAGATCCTGACTTGTCCACACCTCTGAGCCTAGCTGGACCCTTCAACTTCTAAGGAACCAGAGTGGGAGAAATGTGCACACGCACCAGCACGGGTGAAGTCTGGGACCAAAAAAGGTTTGTCCATCCCCACCCGCCAGGCCCTGGGAGCATTACTGATCTTCTTCACATGTGTGGCCTGGGCCTGTACCCCAAAGTGTACCCCAAAGGGCCTTCCCCCCAAACAAAAGCTCTCGCTCCTTTGAGCCAGGCACCAAGTTGTGGCTTAGGGGACAAAGACTGTAATCCTAACCTGCAGTTAGTCTGGCATAAGTCCATGGATACGTTCAGTCTGGGCCTGGAGTGTCACAAGAGTGCTGTAAGGCACTTCTGCCCCACTCCTGGGGGGCCAGGCCAGTGGACAAGCATGTGCTAGACTCCCCATACCTCACAGGAACAGGGAGATGGATGAGTTGACCTGGCCTAAATATGAGTTGACCTGTGCCCAAATTTTTTCAAGGCTGCCATCCGGGACTGGCACTGCCCGACGGCTGCAAGAGAAGGGCCCATTGCCAGTCCCAGAGACCCACAGGAGCAGAATGCCCCTTTGATTCCAGCACGGCCTGTGCTCTCCCAGCCCCAACCCCACTGCCTGCGCCTGCCAAGCTCCACATCAGCGCTCAGAGAGGAACGCGTTCTCCATTATCAGAACCAGCTTGCAGTCCTTGTGGAGAAAACTCCCTCCCGCTCCCCCCCCCCCACCTGCCTTCTTCCAGCCGCTAATTCAGGGGACAACAAAAGGGCCTCTCTTGCTGCCGCGGCTATTCTGAACAGGAGACCCGGAATGCGCACCGCCTCTGCCCACTCTCGGCTGGGGGTGCTCCCCCCACGCTGGATGCTGCCACTCTTATGACCACAGCAGGCCATGTTTCTGGGAGGGCACAGACAGCCCTTCCCCTACCGGGAGCCACACACATCAGACCAACCACCCCCGGCACAGCGGCTGCAACCTCAAGCCCACACAGGTGGAGGCGGCCATCCTATTCTTTGTCCGTCTGTCCCTCCGTCCCTGGCTTGCCCTCCCACACAACCACAGTCCTCAGACGTGCACGCTGAATGAAGAGCTGCTTCCTCACTATTCACCTTCTTACAGGGCCTGGACGGTTTTATTTCGGAGAGCTTTCAAGGCCCCAGTTGGTGGGGGGAGACCTTGGAAATCATGGCAAATGTCAGCATGCTGAGCCAGGACACCCCTCCCTGGCAAGCCCTGGTGCCCCACACCAAACCTCTGCCGTCTGCCACAGCACCAAGCGAGGGTGGGCAGCCACACAGAGAGATACCTCCACTGCAAGAGGAAGGTGCCTGGAAGAATATGAAGATGCCCTCTTCCGTTCCACCCCAAAGCGGGGGGCAAGGGTTGACTCCCTCCAAGAAGTGCTGCCAGATTGAACATAGAGTTCAGCTTCATCACCCTGAAAGCCTCCTGCCACCTAAACCCTTTTCCTTCCTGCTCTCTCCATGCAGAACCACCTCCAACCATGCCCCCTTCCGTCCAGGAAGCCACTGGCCTGACCCCCTTTCCCCAGTTACTCCGCTGTGCAGCCACCAAAGCAAGCTGGGCTGGCCCAGCCGTGAAGCCAACGTTGCCATGAGTGCCCACAGCCAGCATCAAGGGGAGCGGCAGACTCAGGGCATCAAGCCTGCCACCTCCTCCCTCGGCCATGATCCTGATCGCTTTGAGTGAGCGGCAAGCACATCATGCGCTCTCACTTCCCTACCCCTGTGCCTGACCCCTCCTTCCAGTGCATGGAAGCAGCTGTCTCCCTTTGAAGGAGAAGGGAACGGCAGGGCAGCCAGCATGGCTCTGGCAGGAAGGAGGATTGGGGGGCTTCTTCTGAAGACTTGGTTGGTTCAGCTGCCCCCCCCCCCCATTCCCCCTTCTGGGCACACATCAGTCCAAGACTCTCTTGCATGGAGAGCCTTCTGTGCATATTGCCAGGCACAGACACTCAGGCGTCTATCTCTGGGGAGGGTCTCAAGACCCCATTTGAGAGTTGTTGCCAATGAGTGGAGGATCCCCCCTCCTCGGATGCAGCCTTGGCTAGCCCAGTGAAAGAGCATGTTCAGGCACATCAGACAGGAGGGCACGTCACAGAGCGTAAGAAAGCACTTTTCTGCCCCAAAGAGTCTCCAAAACCACACTTGGCACCGAGAGAGCACAGAAGAAGCAGAGGAGGTCTGAAGGAAACAGGATCATTTCTGTCACGTTTTCTCAGGGAAGTAAGAGGAAGTGCCCAAATCTCCCTAGAAAAGCTGGGCATACCCTTCACCCCTCATCAGAATGGGGCATCGGTGGGGGTGCCCAGCAAGCACCGGCTTTTTGTCCTCCCCGAGAGCTGCCTCTTCATAGAACTCCTGTTGGAAGGACACCCTTTGATGAGTTTCAGGAAGAGGAAAGAAAGGGAGAGAGACTGGAGCACCCTCTCACCCAGCCCAACCTGGGCAGTGCCAGGGGACCAACTGCCACTTCCAGCCTCCCGGGCTCAGCAAGGACCAGGCGGCGCACAAGGAGACTGTCCAGCCTCCGAACCCAGGCAGGTGCCCAACCATTGGAACTCTGCCTCCTGCCTCTTGCCAGGAGGCGGCCAACAGGAATCCAAGTGCGGTGGGACCACTCTAAATCAGGAGGAGGTGGGTTAGAGTTGCTCCTGGGAAAGGGGAGTCCTCAAAATCTGCCTCCCCCCACCTGGCCTGGCTTCCTCCACCAGTCCAGATGCCGTCTCAAAGCACCTCTCGGGCTCTTTTGCTGGGCCAAAGACAGCTCTGAGCGCCTCCCCCACGTCCCCAACCTGCTTTGCGGTGAGGCTGAGCAGGTCTGACAGCCGCTGGGCGAGGAGTCAGCAGTTCCAGGATTTAAATAACACTTTTCCCACATCTGCCTTTGGATCCAACCCGAGGGGAAGCGCTTGACATCCCTGCCCAGCTGGGGAAAGCGACACTTGCTGCTGCATTTAGCGTCTTCCATCCCCCCCTTGCCCCCACCATGACACTTTCTGGAAAGCGCGTTGGGTGTTCAGATCCAGAATAACTGCATGCGAGAGCTGATGCTGCTCGGTGCCAAACGTGGCTGCGCTGCTGCTATTTTCCGCCGGCTAAAGAGTTTATTGATGGGGATTTGATTCCAAGCCGCAAAAGAGAGCCATTGTCGACTGGAGCTTCTTGGAAGGGAGCGCTGCGGATTAGCTTCAAAATGTCAGGCCAGATTTTCCGTCCAGGAAACAAAGGATGACGGGGTGGTTCCAGCACCCTCTGCCCCAAGAGAGGGGACGGCTGGAGTGGCGCCCGAGGCACCTGGACTGCGCCTTCCATTCACACGGAACAAGAGGCTGCCGGCCCCAACCACAGCTACAAGGCTGTGAGTGAAGGTCATGCCCATTTCAACTGGGGACCCCGTCCGGGTTAACCATTAAGTTAGAGGAACGGTGGGTTATGGAGAAAGCAAGGGAGGTCCAGAAAAACACCCACTTCTCTTTCATCCGCCAAGCTAAAGCCTTTGATTGTGTGGATCACAACAAGTTGTGCCAAGGAATGGAAGAGCCAGATCACCTTATTGGTCTGAGAAACCTGTACGTGGGCCAAGAAGCAACCGCCAAAACCAAACCCAACGTGGCCTTCTCAGTGGTGGCACCAACTCTATGGAACGTCCTCCCCACTGATTTAAGGAAAGCTTCCTCGTTACTACCCTCTTTCTATAACTTTTTTATTCTGACAGGCATATGGTGGCTCTTTTGCAATACTTAAATTTATTTTACTGTTGCCTGCCAGTCTTTTAACCTGGTTTTATTGTTTTTAATCATTTTTATTTGTATTTTATTGTTTGGTTTTTATAAATGTTTTTATCTAGATAAAACTGTATTATATTCTGGCATTTTATACATTGTGAGCCACCTTGGTTTTCGTTCCTAGGAAGAAAGGCAGGATATAAATCGAATGAATGAATGAATGAATGAATGAATGAATGGAGGGTGGGAGGAAGGAAGGAGAAGGAAGGAAGGAAGGAAGGAATATTAAAGAGAGAAGCTGATTATGACTCAAGCATACATCAGGTACTACTGCGGGTGGCCTAGTTTCCATGACTTTTCCGGAAAGCAATGGCAACCCAAATAATGGAGGATCCTTTACCATAACCAGGCCAAGAAAAAGTAGCCTTAAGTTCACTGGCATAGCTAGAGAGGGAGTGGTATAATCAGAGAGAGCCTCTCCCCTTCAGAGCCCAGGTGGGGGAGCAAAATGGACCCATATGGCCGGGAAGGAGTGATGCTCCCTCCAAGACTGACCGCTTCACCCCCTCTAGCTATGCCACCACTTAAGAAACCTCCCAGAAGATTCCCATGAGACTGGGCTGCTGGGCATCACTTTTCAAGACGCCAAGCATCTCAGGCTGCCTCTCCCTGCAAGTGCCCTCTCACTGCCAGCTGAGATCTAATCCAGCGGGACTCCCTTTCAAATCTGTCCGGGACCTTCTCTCAAACTTCCTGGGATGTGACATCACTCTGATGCTAGAGCTCCTCCATGCAGGGTTACCAAATGACCTGGAATAAATACTAGGATCGCAATCCAGAGTAACTACGGGGAGTCCTTGCTCCGGTGTAAGAACACTTTATTCTGGATTGCAATATGAATTTCCCATAGGTTTTCACTAGGTGGTGCAGTAACTATGGGTGCATGTAATGTCTCTTACGTGCTTCCGTAGTTATTCTGGATTGCAGGGAAAGATTGTCCCAGTTTGGGGGGGGGGGGGATTGCATTCTGCATACTGGCAAGTTGGACAGGAGGTCCTGTCCTGGTTTGGTGGAAGAGAATTGTGGCAATCCTGCCTCCATGTCTACTTGAAAATAAGTCCCATTGGGCTCAAAGATGCTTACTCCCAAGAAAACCCATTGCCAGTTTCCAAGATGGCAGATGCCACCCTCTCGCAACCCCCTGCCCTGAGGTCAGGATGCCGGGGGGGGGGGGGGTCCGACCCACCACTATGACTATCACTGATCTGGTCCCTGTGCTTTACTACCTATGCCACCTTTGTCTCCTCTAAGGTCTGCCACTGCTTTCCCTGGCGCTCCACAATTCCCCCACAAGCCTATGCTAATGCGCACCTGCAGGCAAGCTATGCATGTGTGTGGTTGGGGGACATTTGAAAGGGGCACAGCTGGTGGAGCAGGATGGCACAGGCCAGAGACTGGCAACGTGTGCCAGCATCTTCGCTTGGCCTGGTGCCCACTGCTTGCCCTCGTTTCCAGATTCACCCACAGAGCACAGACTGTTCTTTGGCGCTTACAAGGAAGGTTCTGTTGCAGGTTCCCCACTGTTTCTTTACAGTGATTTTCCTCCAAGCAGTGGCATAGCTAGAGGGGGCAGAGCAGTCAGTCTTGGGGGGAGTCTCACCCCTTCGGAGCCATTCCAGGTGGGGGAGTCCTGGATAAGTTTGGGGGTCCTGCGTTGGTCGAATTGGGACAATTTTGGTTGCGTCGCTTTCCCCTCGGCCTGTCCTTTCCAACGGACCGAGACTGGTGAGTAAATGCATGCGCTTCCCTTGGCAACTTCTGAGCATGTGCAGAAAACTCTCCAGCCAGTGGAAGCAATAGAGCTTTGGGGGATTTGGGGGCTTAGAAACTCAATCAGAAGCACTCAGGAGGATCCCAGGTACTCCGCGGCCACTTTAATAGGTCCCTGGCGGTGTTATTCCGTTAGTTGAGTGGGATTTCTGGTCTGGTTGTTTTCTAAGCCCCACTTCATGCTCTGGCGGTATTACTTTGCCAGTCCCCTTTTTGTCTGCCCCCATGGAGGGGTGGAGGGAGGCCTTCTATGGGGTCCCCTGACTGCAGCTGCTCTTATCTCCGGCACGAGCGAGTCTTAATAGCCAGATATCTCACTCCCATCTCTCATTTAAGCCCCTCTCTGAAGATCCAGCACAGCCCAATTAAGAACCATTTCCGCATTTAGCCAGGCTAATTAATTCCGCAGAATGATTACGGCAAAGCGGCGCGTCTCCCTCCAGGTCCTGCATGAGCAGAACCGGATTCACCTGGCCAGAGGCTGCGCAGGGAGCAGCGCTGCTTTCTTTGGGCACCCCTGAGCCCAGCCAGCTCCACAGAGCAGACTTTAGGGGGATCCTTTCCACCGGGGGGACTTCTGGCCAAAAAGGGACACTCTGCTCTTGCCACAAGAGGGGGTGCCTTGGGGACCCCCGCAAGAGCTGCAGTTTCGGTGTCAACATTGAGAACCGCGCGATAGAGGAAGTCAAAGGGTTAAGTGGCAAAATCGCGGTCACTACACTAGCCCCTCCCTTGCAAAGCTTAGGCTGCAAATCCTAACCTCCATTTAGGCCAGCCTAAACCCCGGCATAAGTCCTGTGCTGACCTGGGGGTGTCACCAAAGTGCAGTAAGACACTTCTGCCCCACTTCTGGGGGATCAGACCAATGCAAGGCACACATCGACTTCCCCACACCACCATGGGAAGATAAGCCAAGTGAGCGACGTCGGCCTAAATGTCTTAGGATTGTGCCCTTAGCAGGAGAGTAAGTGAGTGGTTTGAGAACCACTGCAGTGGAGGATGCCAGAAGTCTCTGGGGTAAGCCAAGACAGGTTATTCCAGGATGTTGACCCCACGGAGAGGAGAGTACCCTGGGGCACTGTCTGCTCCTATGAAACCCCCCCTTCCGACAGAACTGCTCTGGGGTGCAGGCCTGGGAAGCAATGGGGTCAGGCTGTCCTCAATGCATTCTGATTGAACGAGCTAGAGAGCACCAGCCCGATTTCACCAGATCCCCCCTCCCGATAAGCCCCCCCCCCAGCTCTCCATGGACAAGACTCCACCAGAATTAAGCATCCCTGTGGGAGGACAAGGAGAGAAGGCAATTAATTCTCCTGGGGCTCCACAGTCTCTTGGAGGGAGGGAGAGAGAGAGAGCGAGAGAGAGCGAGAGAGAGAGAGAGAGAGAGAGCGCAAAGGGACGTGGCGAGGAAGCAGGTGCCGCTTGCTTTTTATTACCTGAGACAATTGAAGCAAGTCTAAATATATCCGAGAGACGGGAGGTGACCGGCTCGTACGGGGAGGCTTCATAAAATTCTTCTCCTGGAGTTGGAGGAAAAGAGAGAGGAGATTAGCCATCTCTCCAGCAGGTGAAAGAGCAGGCTGAAAATCGGGGGGGGGGGGACGGGGGGGGAAGCAACGCATGCCGCCCTTCGGCGCTGGGAGGAATTACCCCCAAACAAAGAGCATGGACAGGACACCTGGCCACAGAATTTCTGAGCTGGATCTCCACCAAACTGTGAGTCTGAGAGGGGGACCAGCTTCTGCACCCTCCCTGTGAAATGCAAATAATGGCCCGCCTCACAAGGTTGTTGTATAAGCGGAAGCAAAAATGTGAAGCATTTGAATGACTTTATCGAGCGACGTGGGCAGCAGGAACTTTGCAGGAATGGGGGGTGTGGAGCTGCTGCCTAGAAATGTGTCTGCTCAGCTTCAGTTTCAAGAGACAGGAGGTGCCTGTGCAGAAGGGCCACAGCACCCTGTTCTTAAGGTTACTTCCTCACTTAAGGTTACTTACAACATACTCGCTGGGGCACTCCCCAGACCTTCCACTCCCCCCCCCCCAAGAAATAAACCACAACTGATCCCCAAAATACACTGATTGAGAAGCCTGGAGCTGGTGGGGAGGCTTAGGACCAGCTGCAGGATTAGGACCCCTGCTTTCTCAGATTTGCTCCCCGCAGCCCACCCACACCAGGGTGCACCTCCAGCATGCACCCACACCAGGGCCACCAGGGTGCACCTCCAGCGGTGCTGCTTACCCCCCGTCAGGCCCAGGTGGATGCTCCAGTAGATCTGCAGGCACAGCTGCTCCTTCTTCATGCCCCGCTTGCAGTGGCAGTGGTAGAGGGGGCTCTCCTGCAGCACCTCCAGTGCCGCCTGGCACTCCTTGTTGGCCAGCATGGTGTTGCGGTCCCGGCCGGCTACGCACTGGCGCAGGGTGCGGTAGCGGGAGCTGCAGCTGGCCTCCGACCCGCACAGCTCACTGGCTCGCACGCAGTCCACAGAAGTCCTCCAGCCGGGGGTGTCCTGGGCAGCCAGCGAGGAGGGAGTGGCCCAGGCATGGAACACTTTGTCTGGGGAGAAAAAAAGAGGGGGGTGCGTGAGTGAGTGGCGCCCAACCATTTCAGCCCATTCCCCAACTGGAAACACTCTTGGGAGCTGGTCTATTTGTCCCCACCCATGACAACTCCCTCCACATCTGCCCAAGAACACTCACTCCTCTCTGCCCCCTACTGCAGCTGACTCGGTGGCTGCGCTTACTGAGCTCTAGAACCTGCTCTAGAACACACCAGGGCTGTCTGTTCACATTTCCACTTTCCTTCACATCTTGTGCCCGTGAGCATAGGTGTGCACAAGTGCACAGTGGCTGTGGTGGAGTGAAGGCCCTGGTTCCAGTTCCAGGCTGGGCCCACCGTGAACACTGACCAAGGTCCACACTGCGGAACAGCCAGCAGATTGAGGAATGTGCACACACATGGGCTTCACATGTCAGTGTGATACAGTTTACTCTCACACATCACCAAAACTAAGGAACACCCACGTATTTATTTGTTTGGCGTACGGCAAATACACGGCAAATTAGGTGTTAACGTCCACAAAAATGTGAACAACTAGCAACAAGTGGCAGCCAGACTACATTGAAGAATTGGCCGTCGGTGGCAGTCGGCAGCCAGACGTCATTGCAGAACTGGCTCTCCAAATACACGGCAATGAAACACCCACTAAAATTAGGTGTTGGGATTGTCGGGACAGGCAAAAGTACCCAACAGGTAATCAGTCTGTGGAACTCCTTGCCACAGGATGTGGCCCAGCCAAGTCTGTCTGATCTCATCTGTGCTCACCCAAGATCCCAGATCTGACTGGACCCCCCCCCCCTTCTCGGCATTCTGGGTCACCCAACCACTGCTGGAGACAGAGCTTCAGGCAGGACCTGTGGGGCCACCATCCTTTTCTCAAGTGGACCTGGGGGGGTCCCCACTGAGCCACGGCCCTGGCCTGAAACACCCAAAACAATCAGCTGGAGGCTGCGTCCAGCAGGAGCCCGCAAGAAGTTGCCCTCCACCCCCAGTGGCTTATTTATCGGAAGGGGTTTGGTCAAACAAGAGCCGGGAAGCTGCTTGACTTCCCCACAGATCCAGCCATACCATCGGGGTGCAGCCACAAGTGGGGGTGGGGGGAGCACAGCTCTCAGCAAATGTGAGGATGCTGTCCAGGGAGAGAAGCCAGCTCTGCGCCTTCTCCCTGCCAACCCCAACAGCAGCCCCACCACCACCACCGGGCACCATCCAGCATCTGGATCTGGTTTGGTTCATTCCGTCAGTAAAGCCAAGCAGGTCACGGAGAACTTGCTCTGCTCAGGCCTGCCAGAAGTCATGGATTTTCCCAGTGGGGACTCCTGGAAACGAGATGTCCAAAGGAGGGGGAAGAGCACTCTGGTCAGGCCCATCCATGAAGCTGTTGCATGATGCAGCCTCAGGAAATGGTTTGGGGGGGTCGTCTCTGGCCACTTTTCCCCTCCTCCTCTATCCACTCTCTGGACTGGAAAAGGAGAGGGAAACTGAGGACTAGAAAGTCCAGAGGGGAGCAGAGAGGCAGGCAAAGGAGGTGGAGGTGGCAATGCTGGTGCCGGGCAGAATTTGGGGGCTACATTAGGCATTGGGAGGTCCTTTGCTGTCCCAGCGGTAGAACCAGCTCTGCTTTTCCATAAGTGGTCCCGGGTTTAATTCCCGGCACTACATCCAGGGAATTAGAAGAAGGACCTTCTGTGCTTGGACCCCTGTGGAACCACAGCTAACCCAGGTTGCAGAGATGGAGCCAGAGGATCCCTGGATCTAACTCCAGAGGAGAACCTGTGCAAATCAGAGCAGACCCAAACCCAGAGCACAAGAGCTCAAGAGGGGCACAGACCCCTACAAAGCAAGTGAGGAAAGGAGAGAGAGTGAGTCTCCAGGCAAATGGACCCTCAGTGGCCTGCCCCACTTGCCTGTCCTGCCCGTGGGCACGGGGGTGGCAGAACATGCCCAGCCACTACGGCACTGCTGGATGTGAGCTAGAGCCAAATGGCATTTGTGGGAGCCCAGGCAGGGGTACCTGCCAGACTCTCTCCAAATCTCGGGGGGAGGAGAGGGAGGCTGAGTAAAGCCCTCCAAGGGGCTGGGGGTCACTCCCCCTCCTGCCTCCGATGTTGGTGTCCTCACCTGAACCAGCAGATGGCCGGGGCTGTCATAAAGCGGCGGCACCTGCTTCCATGCAGTGCGCTTGGCAGGTCTCGCTTCCGTGTCAGTCAAAAACACTCAACTGCCAGCCTGCCTTTGGCAGGAAGGTCACTGCTGAATGCTAAGCAGGTGCTGTGTGGCTGCATCTGCCTGCCTGCTTGCCTGCCTGCCTGCCTGCCGGGGGGCCGCAGGGGGAGCAGCCCGCACTGCCGCACCTCCGGTTTGAACCTCACCCAGGCTCACCAGGACCAGAGCATCTCCCCTTGACGGACCCTGGATCAGCACCGGCGGGTTCTTGACTATCCTTCTGAAGAGGCAGAGCCTGGAACCCCCCCCCCACCCCGAAGGGGGGCTGCTCTTCTCCAAGTCCCACCCAGGAAAATCCCTTTCAAGCTGCTCTTCAGATTTATCACAAAGCCAGTCTCGGTAGCAGAAGCCCTGCAAAGGCAGCACCACCAGAGCAACCACAGCCCAGAGGCTGGACTATCCATGTCGGGTGGTGAGAACGAGAAACAAGACCACAGACCAGTGGCACATATTGAGCCTATGCAGCCACTGGGAGCCATCTCCAAGCCCAGAACCTGTGGCTCTCTGGGGCGGACATGCCACACTTGTCCTTGTGGCATGTTGGAGGCATCGCTCACATGCAGAGCAGATCACAATGTGAGATCATCCAAGGAGGGAGGTGTGGGGAACATGAGCGGAAGGCAGGCATCCTTCAGACTGCTTCCTCCAGTGGGAGGTGCACCAGGGTGTGCAGGCCACATTGGTGGCCACACTGAGAGCAGAGTGGGGAGACAGCACTGCTCTCTGCGTCCGTCCTTTCCATGAGTAGCCCCGGCAAGGAACCCTGCTCAGAACGTCCCAGTGTTCCACAGCCCTGAAAGAGCCACATGCAGTGCCGCACACGCATCCCCCTTCAGGCCCGGCTGTGAACTTGGAGCCCTTGTGGAGTTCCCCCTGGCTCAAGCGGCTCCAGCCTGGTGGCGTGTGTGGCACTCATTAGAAGGAGATCACACAACACATGTTGGGAATGGAAAACCTCGACAAGCCCCTCGTCTGCACCACAGGACTATCATCACACAGACTTGGCCGGGGAAAGAGGCAGGCGCTTCTGATCGGCACCAGAGCCACGGTTTCCGACGTCGCCTCCTGGGCTCCATCTGCAAATGCTGAGCATTGAGCCCCAGCTGACTCCAGACCACGTCTCTCAGAGGCCTGCAACAGGCACCTGCTCCGCCGAGGAACGCAGAGGCCGTGCAAACCCCGAGCAGGCCATGATTACCAAGGAGACCTGGCACAAGCGGGCAGGAGCCGTGCAACAGCCCAGGGATGCCTGGAAACACCATGGGTAGGGGGGCACCGCAGACTCTTTCAGCGATTCAGGACTGTCTTGCTCCAAACCAGCTGGCCAGTCAGGATGCCCTTTCTCAGTCTCAGATGTCTCCAAATGCATCACATTCATGAGCAGAAGCATCAGCAGATACAAGGAGCATCCAACAAGTAGCATCAAAGGTGTCAGGTCTGTTGGTGACTGTGCAGAAGTGCATGTAGATGTGGCTCCGTGTCAAGGCAGCCCCCTCTAAATCCTGCCCTTGTTTTGGTACCAACATTGCCACCTCCGCCTCCTCCGCCTGCCACCAGGGAGGTGCAGAGAGGAAGAGAAAGCAGAGGAACAGGGCCTCCTCCTCCTGACGACTGGGATGTGGTGGAGACCAGGATCGCAGCCCCCCTACTTTGACAGTGGCACTGCAGGAGGAGGTGCCCCCCCCCTGTTCCCCACATAAGCACCCAAGAGTAGGATAGCACAGAGGCAGGCAGAGTAAGCCAAGGGTCAGTGCATCCCCCCAACAGGTCACCACCTCCCCCAACTGGAAGTGGGCACTTCAACCTGCGTCACAGGTGGGACCCCCCCCCCACCATGTGCACAGGTGATGTGCAAGCCACCTTGAGTGCCCTTCCTTTGGGAAGAAAGGTGGGGTATAAATCAAATCCATAAATCCTACTCAGCCTGTGTGGTTCCCTCCTTGTGCGAAAACTGGCCGCGCAGTTCCCACTGCGCAGTTCCCAACACTTTCTTTTTCTTCCTGTTTCAATTACGTGACACGTTCAGAGTTGTTCCCTTTTAAATATTTACAAGCATTTCAGGAAAAATAATGTCCAAGTTAAAGCTCCAACTTTGATGGAAGGCAACATTTAAGCCTCCTAGAAATGTGGTTTGGGGAATTTGGTTCCTAATCAACATTTCAGTCCAAATACTTTTGAACGCTGGAAAAATAATTTGAACCCGTCTGCGGAGTTTCTGTGATGGTTTATTTCTTAGGAACTGTTAAGGATGAATCAGATCCCAGTTGACCCTGGAAACTGGGAAGGGGGAGAACGAATCAGCATTTTCTGGATCTGGTGGGAGCTCAGCGAGGGGAGGGTCCTCCAGGGAAAGGAAAAACCCAATACCCAAATATGCCCGGAGGAATCTCTGAACAAGGCAACCCTCACAGCGGGTCTGGAGGGCATCGCAGGCCAAGCACCACATTCTTCAGAGCCCAGATCCAGACCATCAGCTGCTCTGCCAGGCTTCAGGGGCAACACAAGCAACAACACCCCTCGTGTCCACCACACTGCACAAGCAAGCGCCAAGCCCTGACTGGGAGCAAAACTTGGGATTTCTGGTTTCATGGACTAGACAAAGCCCCAGAACGCAGGGGATGAATTAACCGGAAGCAGATCCAAAGGTGCCCTGAATCCACACCCGTAAACTGCCAGTGATGCCACCTTTCTCAGGAGCCTGGCAGGGTCTGCTGCTCCTCTGGTCCCAAAGCCTGCAAGACCCTTTCTGGCCCTCAATCTTCAATTGAACCCTGCAAGAGCCAGGATCTGTGCAAGCCTCTGTCCCAAGGGGAGCATCAGCTCTTATCCAGCCCAGCCCCACAGAACCAGAAAGAAGGGGCAGGCAGAACAAATCCGTACCTGCTCAGGGAACGCCCAGGACTGGCACAGCCCAGCAATGCCCCAAATCCAGAGCACTTTTCAGAGACGAGCCTGGATCTCCCAAGCACACGGCCATCCCCGGGCCTGGGCAACCATCAACTGGGCAACCATTCCCTGTGCCTGATCATCCAACCCTCCTGTGCGCAAACCAGCACCCAGCTGGGGAAAGGGCCAAGAATGCACCAGCTTCCTACAAGCAAATCATTCACACACTACTTTTCCTCTGCTTGGAAAAGCACTCAAAAGCAGCCGATGCAACCAGGTGCCGGTACTCACCACCAAGAGGCCAGTATTCAGGACCAGTGAGTACCCCTCAGAAAGACCCCGACCCAAGACCCTTTCTGAGCCTACAAGAGGTTGCAAAAGCTGTGAGCTGCGCAAGGCAAGCCCGTTCCGTCCAGCGGTGCAGGGAATGGGAACTTGGAGCACCCACAAGCAGGGCACGACGGGCATCCCTCTTGTGATCAGAAACAATCCAGGATCCAGGACAGTCTCCAGTTATTGCATGCTGGCCGATCCGCACCCCTCATCTAAGAAATACTCCCGGAGGCTGAAGTGGGGGAGTTATGGGGCCAAACAGCTACCAGGCAAGAGACTTTCTTGATAGGATGTCACACCTTATACGATCCAAGCTCCAGAACAGGGTGAAGACATTGTCAGCTGGCAGGAGACAGGACAAGGCCGGCTTGGAGGCCACACAGAGCTGCGCAGGCGCCAGAGCTCCAGCCGCTGCCAGCAAAGATCACAGTTTGGGCCTTACACGACCCTCCTCTCACCAAGAACCAGGTGCTTGTGAGTGGCCTGGGAAGACTTTCCAGATTCCCAGCTCTGGTGAAGGGGGGCCTCAGAAATCAGACAGGAACCCCCCTTTCTTTGCTTGGAGGTCCTTAGTAAGGACTCCTTTGCAGGAGGGGCTCAGCAGCACTTGCACAAAGCAACATGATCCACCCAACCTTGTCTCTCTTTCCAGCCAAGGGTCCTCCATGCCCCCCCCCCACCTGCGCTTGCAGCAGTGACCATATGTCGTCACCCAAAAAGAGGACAAAATGCAGGACACCCAAGAAAAATGTAGGGCATAACAAAAATAAAAGCTAAAACACTCCTGTAGTCTAAACACTGTATTGCTTATTACTAAATTTAAAACTATAACATCTGATTTATTATATCTGGTGTATTATTTGCAAGACAGCTACAAGCTGCCTGCTCACAAGAAAAAGGAGGACAATGAAGATTTCTTCTAGGACTCAAGGCTAAAAAGGGAACGTATCCTGGAAAAAGAGGACATGGGAGTCACCCTGGTTTGTAGCACTCCATCCCTGCAGCGTGTTCAGCCTCCCACTGCCCCCACCCCGGAATGTCAGGCTGGCTTCAGCCTGACCTCCCCCTGCTCGGTTGATCTCCATCACACACACACACACACACACACACACACGGGCATCAGATCCATCAGATCCGCTGTCACACACAGGGGCACAGGCAGAAGGGACGGAGGGCAGGAAAATCTTGCCAACGCAGGGGTGGGCAGCAAGAAGGCAGAGGGTAGGTGCCTGAGCTTCCAACAAGCACGTGGGTAGCTGCCCAGTTTGCTTTCTGGGCCAGGTAGGTTCTTGCTTTTCCTTCTGCCCAGGAGTCGCTGGGGCTGCCCAGAGCCTGGCTTCATGCACACCCCCAGCTTCTCTCCCTGCTTCACCCCCCCCCCCCCCCCAACACACACACCTAGCTTCATGCACATCATCCCCACCTTCACTCCAGCCACCCAGAGACGGGAGTAAAACAGCGACACCTACAGGCGGATCGTGACCCTGCCTGCCAAGCAGAGGAGATGCTCTGGGCAGTGCTCTCCTTCTGCAACTGCCTCTGGGCATCACGTCCCACTGCAAGCTTTCCAGGATCTGACCTGGAGCTGCCCTTCCTCCCCCCCAAAAATGTCTTGCAAGCCAAGAAGACACTTTTTGCTGAATATCTCCCCTGTCTCTCTCCCAGAGACTGGAGCACAGTGCCCTGGCGGACAGCCTTCCTTCCTGACCCGACACGCCAGGGAGGACGAGCCCACCAAAGGGGCTGGCAGCTGCACCAGGCAGGCTCTTCCCTTCTGGCCTAGCAGGAATGTGGCATGGCGGGTGGCGGAGGAAGCCCAAAGCATGGTTGCAGGGTGCTCAGGCTGGAGCTGGGGGGACTGAGAAGCAGGGCTGGGACTGTCTCACTGGTCACACTTCCTGGACTGGCCTTCAGAGCAAGGGAAGCGAGTGGCGCTGACACTTTCCTGGGCCCAGAGTTATGGCCACAGCCAGCCTGCGCACTGACCTCGGAGGCAGTGACTGCGCCTTGCAGCATTTCCCAAGGAGAAAGGAAACTATCTTGACCCCTCGTTCTATACGTCCTGCTCCTGGTGCTGCATCCACTCCTACTGTCACTTTTGGTCCAAGGAGGGGAGATGGGATGGAGAGGGGCCTGGAAATGAGAAGCTCTCACTTGCCAATGTTTCCAAAGCTTTCCAAGCTGGAGGAGGCCCCCCCCCCCCCAAAAAAAAAATCACGCCCTTCAGCCCACACTCTTCACTGCTCTGACTCAGCTACCCAGCAGTGCCATTGAGGATTGCTTGTGCGCGTGCCGGAGAAACCACATTCCCTCCCCCCCCCCCCAAAAAAAAGTGCTTGCTGGAAAGACGTCACCAGAATGGGGGGCAGCATTTCAGCCAAAGCTCCTTGAAGCCACCACGGCAATAGAGTCAAGTGGCGTTTGAAGCCGGGACACCTCAGGCCTCACCTAGGAACACCCTCCCCTTCCCATAAGAGCACACTTGATCACACACACACCGAAACAGAAAACCTCAGCCCGATCCCAAGCCTCTTCCACAAGCAGGTCCACCCATGGCCTCCATCACCACCAGAGGCCAGTGGAGAATTCCAGACCAGGACATCGAGGGAGCCCCCAAAAGGCCACGTTCACAACTCCGACAGGCCGCCTGGAAGTGTCTGGGAGGCACAAGAAGGAGGAGGCTGAGCTGGGGGGGAGCAGAAAAGGACGAGGATTCTTCCAACTCTTCGTTGACGGCAAAAGAGGCACACCAGGCTTGGCAGCACATGCAGATCACACTCTGGATTCAGCTCTGCAGGGCTGGAAATAAAGCTGTGGAGCGAAGCCAGCCTTGACCTTTGCTCCCTGAGCAAACTTAGGAGCACCAGGAGGGAGAAGTGGACTCAGATTGCATGTGCTTCCTGGGATGGGGGGGGGGGGGGACAGTGGGATGGCTTGATTTGCAAAAACCCCAGGGTTCTGGCACCTCCCATCAAATGGACTGGGAAAGACCCCCGAGACACAGAGAGCACAACGAAGGACCCCCTCACATCATGACCAGGGGGATGCTGGGCCCATCGCTAGACTGCGCTCTGAAAAACCCCAGCACCTCCAAGACACAGGGCTGAGGCTAAAATACTAACCCCAGTTAGGCCAACGTAAATCCCGGCACAATCCCGTCCCGGAAAGCAGTTCAGCAGCATGCCAGGGGGAGTGAGGCAGTGCCCAGATATGTGCAGGCCTCGCCACAGCACCACAGCAACTGGGAAATGGGGGAGCCCCAATGCCTAAACTGGTTAGGATTGCAGCAGGAGAACAGTCCAGCCCTCCTTTGGATCGAGGGGTTCATCAGACAAGAAATGCTTCTCCTCCGCTAACACCTTCCCAATCACAGAAACATGGAGGACGGGGGACCGGCAAAGTCAGCTTCCCATCTGACCCACACGGGCTGCCCCAGAGCATCTCCTCGGACATCTAGAGGTGGCCAAGTCCAGCAACAAACCAGAGCTCGCAGCTGCAAGCGACAGCCTCCCACAGAAGCCGGCACATCAGATTCACAGTTGTCACAACGCACTTCCAGTGACGGTTGCGCTTTCTGACAGCTCTTTCGCCACATTTGCCGATTCTCCTCCAAGCCCCCGGAGCAAAGCACTGCCTGCCTGTGGCTCAAGCAGAGCCCCCAAGGGTCGGGGGCAACAACCAAGTGCGATGTCTCCGTATTGACAGGAATCCTGCTCCATACGGAGAGCGACAACCGTTTTCTTCCATCAAAACTGTGGCTATCTGCCTCCATTGCCTCCCTCTATTCCTCCCCACCCCATTGCAGCTGAAGACCCACTTCTGCCCGGCCCACATGGGGTCCCTGCTGCATGGAGGCAATGCTGGGCAGAAATAGTTTGACTCCCCTCCTGGGCCATTGCTGGAAGACCAGGATCCAGGTAGATAGATTAGAGAGAGGGAGAGAGAGAGAGAGAGAGAGAGAGAGAGAGAGAGAGAGAGAGAGATTTGCCTTCCTTCCTACAGGAAGGCTACCCAAGACGGCTTTGATTCCTTCCCATCAGGCCAGACTGTTTGCCCAGCACAGCCTCGGAGCCAGAGATGTAGCTGCTCAGGACAGGCACCCATTGCGGAGCAGAAGGACCTTGACGTCCAAGGACGATGCTGAGCACGGCATGGTGGGTGGCAGGGTCTCCGGATGCCCAGCTGTTTCTGTGGGTGAGTGTGACACAGCCATGCCAGGCGACGTGGAGGAGGACCGGTGCCCAGCAAGGGCACTGCTGGCCCACTAGCTGCCCAGAAGACTTCCAGTTGAGGGGCACTGCTCTCTCCAGCTCCTCAGAGGGGCCTTGTGCTCACTCTTCCCCACTTCCCTCCTGGATTCGAAGTCCAGAGCAGGTCCAGGACTCCTCCCGGAGTGCAAGACGGAGTGTCATGTGTCGTCCCCCCCAACTCTTCTCTTTCCTGAATCTCTTATGAAGCAGACCAGAGGACTCAGGTAGCAGGTGCCAAGTCTGACTTGCTATCCCCAGAAGACCCCGGCAAGCAGATGTGAGGGGGCCGCACTCCAGGGTTGGGGGGCACCTCCCTGCCAAGCTCTCAGGACTCAGTCCAGGCACTGATCGCCTGTGGTCAGGCTCAAGCCAGCTGGGAAGGCAGTGCTGGGAATCTTGGGTCAGATATTCCTGCTTGGGTGCCAGCCTCAGCCCCAAAGGGTGCACTGCCCCCCCCCCACCAGAAAGACTCCCAGGGCCCTCACTTTGCCAAGCACACACACACCGCCCCTGACCACCACATGGAGGGCCCTGCAGAACATGCTCCCAACCCTCCTACATACAAAACACACAAGCACATATGTGTCTGGGAGACTAAAGGGGGTCCCAATGCCACGAACCTCAGGAGTTGGGCTGCTGAAAGGGAAGGTGCTCTGGCCCTCCCATTCCCCTCGCCTGCCCCTCCATCGACACCCTAGGAATGGCCAGTGGGTGGGAAGAGCCCTGGCCTGGCACTAAGCAGCCTGCGCTGTGCCTCTGGCAGAGGAGCCGCCAAGGGCCCACTGCCAGCCAAGCACCACTTTGGAGACCCCGTCAGAGCTGGCCAAGACTGGCAGTAGGCAGAGGTTGGGGGGCCAGAAGAAGAAGGGGTTCTGTGCAATGGCAACAGGTGTGGGTGTGACGTGGGGGTCACCAGAGCTGGCTGAGTCTGCCTTCCTGCAGTGCCCGGCTGCTCAGGAGATAAGAGGGGGGCCCTCTCTGGAGTCCCCCCCTTGACTGACTGACCCTTCCGTCAGCAAAGCCTCACAGATAATGCGCCCCAGCCTTAGCAGGGGAGTTCTGGGCATCTCTTTCTTCTGATGCCAGATATTCCCCCCCCCCAGCCCTAGCACCAGCCCGACCCTCCAAGCCAGCCCAGATGACCCTGAAGCCCCCCCTTTCCGATCATACCTGCTTGGCTCAGAATTGGCCCAAACAGCCTTTTGGGGGGCTGGGGAGGAGGAGAGTCTTCTGAGGGGAGTTGGGGGGCATCTCGCTCACTGTCAAGGCATCCCAAGCTCCTGTCCCCCACCCCATCTCCAGCAGTCCTCCTTCCCCCCCCCCAAAGAGGGGTACCAAGGAGGGATCCCAAAGGAGCCCAGAGGATGGGGAGTCAGGCTGTGTCCTTGTGGAAGGAAGCCAGTGGGGGGTCCGGGACAGCGGGAGGGGGGAAGCCTCCTTGCAGGACCCCACTACTGCTGCTCCCTCCAAGATGGATTGCTCGCTCCCCTCCGGTTATGCCACCGCCACTCACCCAGCCCTCGCAGGGCTACAAAGTGCGGGGGGGGGGTCGCCACGTCCATCAGCGTAGGGTGGGGGGCGCCACCGCACACAAGGAGACCCACCAAGCACCTTCCCCTGCCTGCTCCCTTCCCTCCTGCGCTCCCCCCGCTATGCCACCTGTCCCGATCCTGGGCATGTCTACTCAGCAGTAAGCCCCACTCAGTTCAATGGGTCTTCCTCCCAGGAAATAGTGTGGAGGGCGCAGCATCACTCACCAATGGCGTAGCTAGGGGGGTGCCTGAGCAGTCAGTCTTGGAGGAGCCTCACCCCTTCGGGGCAATTCCAGGCGGAGGAGCACAAGGAAGCTGAGTGCTGCGCCCCCCTCTAGCTACGCCACCGACGCCAGCCTCCCAGTCAGAACGTTCAGCCCCGCAACGTTCCATCCACCCGGCTCCAGCCTGGAAGGGAGAGGCTCCCCCAGGACTGAGTGCTGCGCCCCCTCCAGCTACGCCACTGGACCCCCGCCTGAAATGGCTCTGAAGGGGGAGCCCCTTAAATGCCCCTCTAAGATTGACTCCTCCGCCCCCCTCTGGCTATGCCACTGGACCCTCCCCCCAATGGAATGGTCTGGAGGCTCCCCCCAAGACTGACTCCTCCGCCCCCTCTAGCTACGCCACTGGACCCCCACCTGGAATGGTTCCGAAGGGTAGAAGCCCTAGAGAAGCCCCCTCGAAGACTGACTCCTCCGCCCCCCCCTGGCTACGCCACCTGTGCGCACCTGGGATGGCTCCGAAGGGGCGAGACTCCCCCCGAGGGACCCTCCGCCCTCCACTCCCCCCCTCCGACGGATACCCAGACTGACCGAGGCAGAGGAGGAGGCAGAGGGCTCCGGCTCCGACCATGGTCTTGGCGAGGCTCCCTCCGTCGGGCGCAGCTGCTCAGATCCTGCCGGCCGCGGGCGGCCCCGGAGCCCGGCCGGCGGCGCCGTCCTCCCGCTCAGCCCCGGCGAGGCGTCCCGGGCTCCGTCGGCAGCAGCATCTCGGCGAGGCTCAGCGCGGAGGCTCCATCCCTTCCCGACGGCTCCGGGGCGTCGCTAGAGGAGGCGCGGCCGTCGGTGGGCTCGTCCCGCCCGGGGAGGCGCTGCTGGGCTCCCGCCGCCCTCCGACTCCAGCACCGGCTCAGCCCCGACGGCAGGTGGACCAGACGGGGCGGTCCTGGCAGGAGGAGCGCTGTTGCTGCTGTTGCTGCCCGGCAAGGGCGCCCCGTCGGACCTGCTCCCGGAGCTGCCCGCGTCCCCCTTCCCCCGACGGCGCGGCCTCGACGGCTCCCCTGCGAGCGCTGCGCTGCGCTCTTCTCGGCGGTGCTGGAGGAGACTGGCCGCCCCGACGCCTCCTCTCCCCTCGGACGTCACGGGAGGAGGGAGGCTGCCGCAGACCGGGGGCGGAACCGACGCCCCCGAAGGAAGCCCGCCGACCAAGCCGCCTCCCCCACCCCGCTCCAAGGGGCGGACCCGCAGGTGCAGGATCCAGGCGCCCTGGGCGGCCGGGCGGGCTGAGGTCTCGCGGGGGCTTCAGGGAGGGGAAGGGAGACACACCACCCCGTCGACCAGGAAGGGCAGAGGTGGGGGGATTCCTGGAATGGCTCTGAAGGGGTGACTTCCCCCCACCTGTCTCCTCGGCCCCCCCTCTAGCTATGCCACTGGTCCCCCCATGCCTGGAATGGCTCTGAAGGGGTGACTTCCCCCCCCAACTGTCTCCTCGGCCCCCCCTCTAGCTATGCCACTTGTCCCCCCATGCCTGGAATGGCTCTGAAGGGGTGACTTCCCCCCCAACTGTCTCCTCGGCCCCCCCTCTAGCTATGCCACTTGTCCCCCCATGCCTGGAATGGCTCTGAAGGGGTGACTTCCCCCCAACTGTCTCCTCTGCCCCCCCTCTAGCTATGCCACTTGTCCCCCCATGCCTGGAATGGCTCTGAAGGGGTGACTTTCCCCCCACAGTCTCCTCTGCCCCCTCTGGCTATGCCACTGGTGTGTGTGTCCCTGGCCTGAAGTTGCTGCAAAGGGGTGAGTCTCCCTCCAAGACTGACTCCTCACCCCTCTCCAGCTATGCCACTGGTCTCCCCATGCCTGGAATGGCTCGGACTTCCCAGTTCCTCCAGGGTGAGGTGGGCAGGAAGCCCCCCAGGCCCCATCTCTACCCTTCCTGGTCAAGGGGAGTCTCCCTTCTCCAGAGACCAGTTCAAGGGACGCCAAATGTTGTATTTACTCAAATCTAACACCCTTTTCAGCCGAATTTAGAGCACCATCCTAAGTGTCGGCGCAATCCTAAGCATGTCTATACTCAAAAGTAAGCCCCATTGTGTTCAATGGGTCTTACTCCCAGGAAAGTGTCTTTAGGATTGCAGCCTAAGGCCCTACTCAGCCTTAACCTAAAGACAGTTTCCTGGGAGTAAGATCCATTGAACACAATGGGGCTTCCTTTTGAGTAGTCATGATTAGGATTGTGCTCCTAGTCTCCAAAATCAGGGTGTGCATTCGATTCAAGGAAATGTGGCATTTTGATTCTAAGTATAGGTCAGTATTTAGTGTGACATATTAAAAATATAATGTATATTTAGTGTAACGTATTAAAAAGTATTGTATAAAGTAGCGCAGTTAAGCAAAAAATCATCCCTTGAGCCCCACTGCCATATTCACCCTACAGTCCAGAGTAACTACAGGAGCACATAAGAGACATTATGTGCACCCATAGTTACAGCACCACCTAGTGAAAACCTATGGGAAATTCATATTGCAATCCAGAGTAAGTTGTTCTTACACCGGAGCAAGGACTCCTTGTAGTTACTCTGGATTGTGCACTATGATTGTCATAGAAGTTGTTGCACGCGGTAAAATGACACTTGCGCCTGCTTTGCTGCCGTGCATTGCAAGTGTCAGGAAACATTTTTAAAATCTGAAGACTTTTGAGTTTGGGGTGCGCATTAGATTTGATGGTGCATTTGTTTTGAGTAAATGTGGGTCAGTGCTGTGGCTGCTTCTCAAAAGGAGCTGCTGCTCGTGGACGAAGCGGAGACCTGCGGAGAGGCGAGATGGAGACCTTGGACCGCGGGGAGCAGAAGCCCAGCACCCCAGTGGCCGGAATGGGCTCAGAGCCACGACCGGAGACTCAAGCAGTGGGTGATGGGCAAGGATCGAGCACTGAACGGAGGGTCCTCCTGGCCTCGGTCAGCAAGCCGGCAAGTGAGCCCCCTTGGCAAGGTTGCCTGGCCTGGCACAGGAGGTGCAAGAGCAGCCTCAGGCAAGCCGGCGATGACCTTCCCCAGACCTTCCTCATCAGCGCAGCTATAAATAGTTTCCTTGCCACAAAGCAGCAGCACATCGGAGGCTGTGCAAGGAAACCAAGGATGGTCCCGGTTCTGGGGTTTCTCTGATGCCAAATGAACCGCAAGGTAGAAATGGCAGCCTTCACCGCAGGGACGGTAGGTTGGCCGGAAAGTAGGAGGGCTGGGAAGCCAAGGCCGGGGAGGGGGATCTCTCTGCAAATGGCCCCCGGTTTCCCCACCACAGTCTCCACTGCTGGCATCCAGAATCAAGGACTGTTGCATATTGTTGGCCTTGCCCTGGAGGACCGTCTGGAAACCGCAACAGAGTGTGGTGACCTTTGTGGGTCTGGAGTGTGCCAGCTGGATTCTGTGGAGCCACTGTTGCGGCTGCTGCATCTCGGTGCGCTTCCGGGGCTGGGTTTCACCTTTCAAGCCCTTCGCGGCCGGGGTCTAGGGGGCGTCTGAAGATCCTCCTCCAGATGGTGACTCTGCTGCTGAGGTCACTGGAGACACAAGTGACCACAGCCAGGTTGGCAGCTGTGGAGGGAGCATTTTCCCTGGGGCACAGCTCTGGCACTCCCTGGTGACCTTCCCCTGAGGACCTCTTTGTCTCCTCCGGTTTTCCCCCTTCAGTTTGGCTTCCTTTCTGTGCGCAGCCTTTGTGCGTTTTGGTGTCGCGGAGCTGTGGCGGTGCCCTATCGAGTGACCGGGCATCTCAGTCTGGAAGAGGAAGGGAAGAATAAAAATCGGTGAAATAAAATAAAATGCATAAAAATAAATAAAACCTTGTACTGGAGCAGGAGGAGGAAAGCGCTGATCAAGCTGATAAAAGATCGCTGGCTGCATTTCCACATACACTTACCTGTGAGTAAACCCCACTGAACACGAGACTTGCTGTGCATTACTTTCCGAGTTTTCTGGCCATTTCAAAAGTTGAAGTTGATTACAACTGGCCAGAAAAATGAGACTTACTTCTGAGTAGACATGCCTAGGATTGGGCTCTCGCTCATTTATGTTTTGGGGGTTTGATTTAGGAGGGGAAGGGAAGGTTGGTGTGTTAATATCATTCAGTGATGTGCACTCAGGAGAGGCAGAGCCTCTCCAGACCCAGCAAATTAAAAAAGGGCTTCTTGCCTTCCGCACTGCTCGTTCTACAGCAAAATCAGTGACATTAAGCGGCCCGTATCCCTCATTTTATATTTCTTTATTATTTCTATCCCAGCTTTCCTGAGAAGAGACTCCAGGCGGCTCACAAAAATATAGAATCAGTTTAAAACATCATATCAGCAACAAACAACACCCACAACAGCAGCCCATCCACTGCCCTCAAGGCTGGATTCCAACCTGCATCAGCAAGCTCTGGGGAGGCAGGAGGAAGCACTGCCTCCACTGCAGTTCAAAAAACGGTGAGAAACCTGTGTAAAGGGCTGGCTCTGTCTAAATCCCCAGTACAGTGCAATCCTAACCATGTCTACTCAAAAGTGAGGCCTATATCCTAAAGAGGAATTAAGCAGTTAAGATGACTTTCCATAAGATAACTCTAGAGGGTGATGTAACTGTGGACCTGTAACTGCTATGGATTTTGCCCTAAGGCTCATTATGTTCAATGGGTCTTATTCCCAGGGAAGTGTCTTTAGGATTGCAGCCTGAGTTACTCCCTGGCTCCAAATGGGGGGAGAAGAGGTGATTTTAAACCAGTTTGAGTGCCTACCTGTTCCACAGAGGTGCTCTAAAGAAAGCCAAGGATGCCCCAGCAGTGCCAGTATAATCAGGGGCACCTTTTCCTAGGATGTGCAGCACAAGAGGTTTGTATTAAAGGAACTATCCATTCATTGAGTCTATAAAGTTAACAGATAAATACAAAACAGCTGAGCGGAATAAGCTGTGTGTCAGCCTCTTCCAAAGCCTCCCAGTGCCTCCTTGGCTGGGCGAGGGTAAGTGCTCCAAATCCCTTCTCTAGATAATGCCACCCTTGGGCCTTCTGGGCAGGGACCACCCATGGGCGTCACAGTGTGCGTTGCCTCTCCAGGGCTTGTCCTCATAGCATGGCACTGACGTTAGGGTTGCCAGATGTCCTGGAAAACTGGGACTGTCCTAGTTTGGGGGGATTGCCTTCACCTACGGCAAGTTTGACGGGATCCTGTTCTGGTTTTGTGGACGAGAATTATGGCAACCCTAATGTTCGATTCCGTGAGATCTGTGATAAACGTTCCACCGAAACGGTGAGGCTTAGAGCAAAATCCAGAGTAACTACAGGGAGTCCTTGTTCCGGTGTAAGAACAACTTACTCTGGATTCCAATATGAATTTCCCATAGGTTTTCACGAGGTAGTGCAGTAACTATTGGGTGTACGTAAGGTCTCTTACATACTCCTGTAGTTACTCTGGATTTGGGGGTAACTTAGGAGGGACTGTGGAAGAACTGAGGTTGTGCGAGGGAATTGAAATAGGAACCTATTTGGGGCATGTGGGTCGAGAAGGGAGCAGAGAGCAGGGAATAAATAAGAACAAGAGCAAAGAAGGAAGAAACCCAACCATCTCCAAGGGCAAATTACGAGACTTGGAAGAAACTCTGGAGGATTCTCAGAGATAAAACACTTTGAGTCCCTTCCTGGAAAGGGAGTTTTAAGTTCCCTGGGCTGGACTCTGCGCATGGATTCACTTGCAGGGCAGCATCTCCGCATTCAGAACTGGAACATGTTCTCATCAGAATCTGAAGTTTCCAGAGAAAGCCATGAGTTCTAAACAGGGTTCATCAGAGAGAAGGAAGGTGGGAAGGACCTGCTGCTACGGCCGTTTTTCGGGTTATGAGGAGCCAAACGAAGAAGGAAATATAAAATGCAGTGGAGCTTTTCCTGCTAAACTGTCGGTGAAGTACCAGCTAAAGGGAGACAATTATGCCAAATATCAGTGATAGTTTAAGGGCGCAATCCAGAGTATCTGTGGGGAGTACTTGCTCCGGTGTAAGAACAATTTACTCTGGATTGCAGTCTGAATTTCCCACAGGTTTTCACTAGGTGGTGCCATAACCACAGGTGCACGTAATGTCTCTTATGTGCTCCCGTAGTTACTCTGGGCTGTGGGAGGCGCAAGTGGTTAAGACACTGTGCCTGTTAACCAGCAGGCCAGGGTTCGAGACCCAGGTTGGTCCCCACAAGACAGGGTGAGCTCCTGCCCTTAGTCCAGCTCTGCGACGCAGCTAGAACCCATCGTATTGGCTCTGCCTTTCCATTGGTGGTGTGGAGAGGGGGGATTTGCTGCTTGAGTAACAGCCTATCCTCCATATCAATCTACCCAGACCTTCGTGCAGCATCGAGCGCGATACCATAGTCTTTCAAGACTGCTGGATGCCAAAGTTACTCTGGATTGTGGGGTAAGGCTGCATTCCTAACCTTCAGTTAAGCTGGCCTAAAACCCAGCATAAGTCCTGTGCCGATTAGGGGTGTCATCAAAGTGCCGTAAGACACTCATGCGCCACTTCCGGGGGAGGATTAGGACAGTACCCAGTCATGCGCTTGCCTCCTTACATCAGCAAGGGAATGGGAGGACCGATGAGTTGTGCCAGCCGAGGTTAGGATTGCACCCTATATTTACTGATTTCATTTATTTACAGTATTTACAGGCAAAAATAATTATCTGGAGCTGCAAGTCACAGCAAGGTGGAAGGAGCAGCCGTTGTCTCTACTGGGAGCCAGCAGACTTGTGGACTGGGATCACACCCCCAGTTCAAGGAAGGACAGAGAAAAGGGAGCCGTTGGGGAAGAAGGTGCTAAAAGAAGAGGGCGCCCAGCAGCAGACACAAACAGGATGTTGCTTAACCCAAAAGGGTTGCCTAACCCATAGATGTGGAGTACTAGACCACAGCAGAATGCAAAAGGAAAGGGGCTGAGCAGGCCACAGAAAAGGAAATGCCAGCAACCAGTGGAAGAAATCCCTGCCACGGACCACAGAGCGCTTCTCCCCAGCTTGTCCTTGCCTCCGCTGGTCCAGGGCCTGCTTTTGGGGCTGCTGACCTGGGCAGCACCAAAGGGTCCTCTTAAAAAATGCGGTCATGGGCTAACCAGGTGGGTGAGTTGAGTTCATCCCCCCTCTATCTGCCCCGACCTAGTCGTGTGGGCTGGAGGATGGAACAGCGTCTGACCATCTCAGCAGATGGATGGATTTTCTGAGCTGACCCTGGACCTGAAGATATCCTTTTTTAGGTAGAAAGGCAGGGTATAAATCAAACCAATCAAGAAGATAAACCAGCCGCTGCGGCCCCGACTCCTGACGCTGCTTTCAAAAAGTCTTGCGCCAGAATGTCTCCTTTAGAAAATTGCAGAAGAACCTGGGGGGGGGGGGGCGAGTGCCCCAAAATACGCAGAGAGCGGCAAAAACCAGGAGTGGGGAATCAAGGCTGGTTACGTCAAAGGGATAGGCGGTGATGATGGCTATGATTTCACATGACTGTGTCTGTGTTGCTTTCCAACTAAACCGTTCTGGGAGCCGAGGGCATCGCTGGGGGTTGCGGCTTCTCAATGGTCCCAAAACTCAGGGTGTGCATGACAATTTTGGCACCTTTTCAGTGTGCCTGAAATAAAAAAAGGATGCAAATCAGGAGTCTATTGGCCCACCACTCGCCTCACTTCCTCTGCTCTGTCCCCCTCTTTTCTAATCCAGAACAGTGGAGGCCCAGCAGTGAGCCCCATATCCAAGCTGGCACCCAGCCCAGCTCTCCCCAGTCCTCACCAGCCCTTCTGTCCCTGCGGCAAGAGGCCTCAGGCCTCAAATGAAGGGCTGCTGCGGAGGCCCCCAGGTCTCTGTGGTCCTGTAGCAGCAGCAGAAGCACCAGAGCCTGAATCATCTGCTGGAGTGATGCACAAGATCTGCTCAGCTCTCACAGCGGCACCTGGTTTCGGCTGACTGCGCTGCTGTTTGCGCCACGCAGTGCGAGCCACAAAGCCGTGTCCAAAAATAGCCCCATTTGCACCTCCAAAGAGCATCCTTGTTGTCATCAGCATTCTGGCATCTAGGCTGGGTCAGCAAAGGCTGAGTACCCTTGGGTGGGGGGGGGGTTGGCAGCACCATTCCCGTCCAGCAGAAGAGATGCCGGCTAGCAAGAGATGCTCAGAACCTGAACTCCTGCACTGGGTGCAGGGAGGGGTGTCGCGGCCACCAGCTGGGGAGAAACCCACCCCATTTGCTGCTCTGCTCCAGAGGCTTGCAGTGAGGGTAGAGTTGCCAGATGTTGGGGTGATCATATGACCAGATTTTTCTGGATTTGTCCTCTTTTTAGCCTTCTGTCCGGGTGTCCTCCGAAAGGGCTGCATTGTCCTCCATTTTGGCTTCATTTTGGAACTTTGCAACGGTGTGCAGAACCCCATCATGTCATATGTCGTTGGATTCTTATGGAGAACAAAATCCATTGCAAAAATCAGTTTTGAAGTATCTCCTTCCTATCAAAAGTTATGGCATAAAAAACTAAAAATAAAAAATAATGCATTGAACTCTATGGGGAAGTGAAAGTGCCCAATATCATGGCTTTACTTGTGAGTAGGTGAACATGCCATTGTCTGCCAAAATGCCAGGCTGAAAGGAATCCAGGATCTTGTCCTGCTTTTTAGCAACAGGTTGGCAGGGCCTACTGCCAAGTCTGCCAACCTTCTTGCCCCCCATTTCCTGCTCCTCCACCCTTCCTCTTCTCAAATCCAGGGAGGAGAAGGGGGAAGTAATGGTGCCAGTGGGCAAGTGGGCAGTCCCTTGGGCATCAACTCAGCTGCAGGGGGGTCTGAGGCTGGCCTGGCGGAGGCTGCTGTGGCTGGTCATGCCTGGGCATCGTGGACAGGAGCACACAAGCATGCAAGCAAGTGGTACCTGCATCCTCCTTCTTAACCAGCTACAGCCAAGACCCAGCCACACAGGCCACCAGCCCCCAGCAGGGCCAACCAGCAGGTACCACAGCATTAAGAGGTGGCCAGCCAGCAGGACCGGGAGCCCTCTTGGGACAAATGGGGAAACCTGAGCAAGTCGGACCATTTCCCCATTTTCCTTCCCATTGGAGCTCCATTCGAATAAGCTGGATCTTCTCCCACTTTCAATGTCTGCATCTAATTGACAAAGAATTCCCACATTAACCAGTGTGGAGTGATGGATTGCCCATTAACACACCGTTCTCCGGAGGGGAGCCAGGCTGAGCCCTGTCTGGACACCACAGGGTGGGCTGTACTGGCCTGGCCAGCAGACTTGGATCACAAGGCAGGACAGGACTTGGATTAGAGCGGCTTGTTTTGGCACAAGGGGATTTTTTTAGAGAAACGAAGGATAGATTTTCACAAACAAACCTCCGTGTGTGCACACGCGTGTGTGTGTGTGTGTGTGTGTTTATTTTACCATCACTGCTACCATTTCACTGCTCCTCTCTTTTTCTTTGGATCAGTCCTCACCAACCGGAACCGGCATCCTGCAGGGGACAGAGACCTTGCGGGGTGGAGGGGGAGGCCAACGTTTCTTTCCCTTACCTGACTGCTCCTGCCTGGGAAAATGCTACTGGTGAGCCAATCAAGTTGAGCCATCACTGCAAATAACCCCCCCCCCCGCGCGCTCTCCCATACCGCAAGCAGGGAGCAGGGCTTTAGCAGAGGGGGGGGGCGCTAAGTTTTGCAGGGATCCACCATCCCAAGTTGCAAGAGACCTCCTGCCCTCTGAGCCAGGGGGATGCATCCTGGAATGGCTCCATGCAAGGAATATCCCCCCACCCATTACATTACAAATAGTGTTTCTTCGCCCCCCCCCCCCCCATTACATTACCCACTTAGAGAGAAGGAATGGACAAGCTCCAGGTGAAGACCAGATTCTGAGCTCACAGATGCTAAAAACCAATTCTTCCCATCATACGTTAACAAAGGGTGATCATATGTTCCCTTGGACTGTCCTGAGCCAAATCTGTCCAGACCGCACTCCCAGGTGGCTGCTCTCAGGGTGCTGCTGGGGGCGCCTGCGGTGCTAAAACTCTCCCCAGTCAGCGGGAGTTTGGTGGGCCTGGAGTTTCCAGGAGCCATGGATCGTGACTGCTTTTGGCAGAGGCCAGCATGGCTCCATCCTGCCTAGGAGAGAGGGGCTGCTATGGAACCACCCAGCTTTGACTCCATCCCCAGCTTGCCCATGTGGGGTTGGGGTTCTGACTGCTGCAGCCCAGGCAAGATGGGCCAAAGGCAGCTCCACGTTGGCTGGGGTGGGAAAAGCTTGGAAGCTTCTGCTAAAGAGGCCCCAAGTACAAGGCAGCACCCCAGCTCTTTGGTGGCCCTCCGGCAGCCTTTCTGCCTCTGTCACTGGTGTTGCCCACCTAAGATCTGGTCCGCCCAGAGATGATCTGGATCATACTCATTCCAGATTCCTTGACTCTGACCCTCACAAGGACCTAGAACGTAAAGGGGATATCAGTGCAATTACCTAGAAGGGATAGCAAAGGGAACAACACCAACCAGAGGGGTGACCTTCATGGCTCGGCATCTTCTCACACGGCAGCGGCAAACGACAGGTTCATGAGCTGCACAGTGAGGTGTTTGCCGGTTTTGTTTGCTGTCATTCTGGAGGGACTCACAGTGGTGGCAGCAGCAGGTCTCCTTAATGGGAACTTGTCCTGGTCGGACGTGCCTCGGCACAAACTCTGCAGACGAGGACGTTTGGGAGCAGTGCTCGGGCCAGACGCAGTCTCAGCAAAGAAGACCCTCCGGCTCAACAACAAGGTGTGTTTGTTTGGAGGGGTCGTGGCTGGCGGCAGATTCGCTTTCTCAATATAAGGCACTTTTTGGCAGATACAATTCCCTCCCCTGCAATCAGCCTGGGCAGGGTGACAGTAGCTACAATCCAGAGTAACTACAGGAGCAGCGAAGAGATGTTACATGCACCCGTAGTTACTGCACCACCTGGTGAAAACCTATGGGAAATTCATATTGCAATCCAGAGTCACTTGTTCTGACTCCAGAGCAAGGACTCCCCATAGTTACTCTGGATTGTGCCCAATATGGCATAACGAAAGAAGTCAAGGGCACCACAAAATGTAGGGCACCCCACAAAATGTAGGACACAACAAAATAAAAGCTGAAAACATTCATATACCACATTTACTCAAATCTAACACTTTTTCCAGCCTAATGTGGTACACAATCCTAACCATGTCTACTCAGAAGTAAGCCCCCTTGTGTTCCATGGGTCTTACTCCTGGGAAAGTATCTTTAGGATTGCAGCCCAAGACTAAAATAAGGGCACATGTTCGATTTGATGGCTCATTAGATTTGAATAAATATGGTATTTTGCTTTCATGTGGTCAATTTAGTGCAAAATCCAGAGTAACTACGGGGAGTCCTTGCTCCGGTGTAAGAACTACTTACTCTGGTTTCCAATATGAATTTCCCATAGGTTTTCACTAGGTGTTGCAGTAACTACGGGTGCACATAAAGTCTCTTACGAGCTCCCGTAGTTACTCTGGATTTGGGGGTTAAACACTTTAAACGCTATTATTAAATTTAAAATAATTACATATAATTTATTGCATTATGGCTGCAATCCTAAAACACAACTTTCCTGGGAGTAAGATCCATCGAGCAGAATTGGGCTTACTTCTGTGTAGACATGGTTAGGATTGCAGCCATAATGTATTAATTGAAGAAGGCTCCCGTCTGCCTCCTCACAGGGAAACGGAAGACAATTTAGAACACAAGGCTGAAAAAGAGGACGTGCCCTGAAAAACATGATGTGGGGTGCAATCCAGAGTAACTATGGGGAGCCCTTGCTCCGGTGTAAGAACAACTTACTCTGGATTCCAATATGAATTTCCCATAGGTTTTCACTAGGTGGTGCCGTAACTACGGGTGCACTTAATGTCTCTTACATGCTCCAGTAGTTCCTCTGGATTGTGCCCATGGTCACCCTGGCCGGGGCAGCTGCGTGGTGAGGGTGCCTGGCCTTCCTAAGCAAACTCCACAGTTCGGGAATGACCAGTCATGGGAGGGCCAGAAATCCTAATAGAGGTGCAGGCTCTGCAGACCCAATGACGGCCAGGCCTGGGGAATTGGCTCCCTAAAGCTCCGCGTTCCAGTTGGAAATCAGATGAGTTTTGCAGAGATCCTGTTCGGAGGTCCGTCATTCACAGTCATGGCCATTCTTGCTCGGCTGGATTCACAGCCGTCGTGCTTTGCCCTCACTGGTGATCCCAATTACCTGCCATTTCCCAAAGTGGGACGTGTGCTGGTGTTGCTTCTGCCCAGGCCGGAGAAGGAAATACAAACGAAGGAGGGCAGCCCAAGAGCAGGATCATCACAGGTGACTGACTGCCCATTTTCTCCAGCGGCCGAACAAAACTAAAGCCTTGACTTTCTGGCCGCAGGAAGGTTTGGAGGAGGAGGAGGAGGAGCAACTCACACCTTCTGCTTTGCTCCGCATAATACCTACCATGTTTTACTGAATTTGATTGCTTTGAGGTGTATTTATTCTTTTATTCCTATTTTATTGTTTTATTGCAGGGGTGTCAAAACTTTTCAGCTGGAGGGCCCTATCAGATACCCGGTACGGGGTCAAGGGCCAGAAAATAAATTTAAATATAAAATTTAAATTAGAGATGACAATTAGAGACAATTAGAATGACTGACAATAATTGCTGACAATCCCAGCCATGTCTACTCAAAAGTAAGCCCCATTCTGTTCAGTGAGTTTTACTCCCAGGAAACTGTCTTTAGGATTGCAGCCATTGTACAATGGACTACAATTGCCAGGATTTTTCCCAGCACTAACGCACATCACAGAAATAAAGCACCAACTCAAATGGACCTCTGTCCACCAACCTCCGTAGCACCTTCTTAGGACTTCGGAGGGCACAAAATTTACCACTGATTTTTGGGAAAACCAGGAAGGATTTTTAGGTCCTCAAAACACCCTCAAGTCCCTCACCCTCAATTCAGTCAAGTGGGCAGAAGCTTGCATGGGTCCAGAGGCTGGTCACGGGCCAGGCAGAGGCATGCCAAGCAAGGGCCACATCTGCTTCCCGGACCTGACTTTGGAGACCCCTGTTTTATTGTATAAATTCTTGATCATTCACCACCTAGGGTGCCCTTCGGGGAAGAAAAGCTGAGTACAAATCCCAAGTAAGTAAGTAAGTAAGTAAGTAAGTAAGTAGACAGACAGACAGACAGATAGATAGATAGATAGATAGATAGGTAGGTAGGTAGGTAGGTAGGTAGGTAGGTAGATAATGCACCTAATTGTTGAGAAAGTTTCTAGGGACACATCCACAGGTGGGCCCAGGCCAGTTCGCACCAGTTCTACAGAACCAGTTGTTAATTTTGGCCCACTGATAGCGATCCGGTTGCTAGTGGCAGGTCAAAAACAGGGCGAACCGGTTCGCCCTTGGGGCCCACCGCTGCACTTGCGTCAATCTTGACACAGACGCAGTCACATCCTGAAGAGGACGTGACTCTGCCTGCATCAAGACTGACACAAGCGCAGTCGCATCCTGTTCGGGACACAACTCCACCTCTGCCAAGATCGGCGCAGGCGAAGTGGCGTCCTGAACAGGACGCGACTGCGCTTGCAGTGGAGTCCTGTTCAGGACGTGTCTGTGTGTGCGCCAAGGTTGGCGCAAGCACGGTCGTGTCATCTTCAGGATGCCACTTCGCCTGCGCCAAGGTTGGTGCAGGCTCATTTGCGTCTTGAAGAGGACGCCACTTCGCCTGCGTCAACCCTGGCGCATGTGCAGTACACCAGAGTTGGGGCCACCCCTCATCCCGCCCCAGCTCCACCCCCTGACCCCGGCCCCGCCACCTGACCCTGCCTGGCCCACCTACTTCTGGCGAAGCGGTTGTTATGTTGGGCCAGGCCCATCCCTGGACACATCTGCAAAGAAGGCAAATGCCATTTGAGGCTGCATTAAGAGGACTGGAGCTAGTTCTAGTTCCTCTTTACTCTGCATTGGTGAGACTCACCTGGAGTCCTGTGTTCAGTTCTGGGCTCCTCACTTGAAGAAAGAAGCAGCCAAACTGGAGCAAGTACAGAGGAGAGCGACAAGAATGATCAGTGGGGTGGAAGGGAAGCCCTACGAGGAAAGGTTGGAGGAACTTGGGATGTTCAGCCTGGAGAAGAGGAGGCTGAGGGGAGACCTGATTGCCCTCTTCAGATACCTGAAGGGCTGTCATAGGGAGGAAGGGGCTCATTTGTTCTTAGCTGCTTCTGAAAGCAGAACTAGAACCAATGGGGACAAACTGCAAGAGAGGAGATTCCGGCTGGAAATCCGGAAAAAGTTCCTGAGGGTGAGGGCGGTTCGGCAGTGGAAGAGATTGCCAAGGGAGGTGCTGGACTCTCCCTCACTGGGGATCTTCAAGCAGAGGCTCGACGAGTACCTGTCGGGGGGTGGATTAGGGGGTGGACTAGATGACCTACTAGGTCCCTTCCAACTCTAGGATTCTATGATTCATCTGTAAGTTGTTTGACTTTCTGTGTAGATCTGGAGAGTCCTGAAGCTGCTGGAGAGGTTTCAAACCACAAACCTGGTTCCAACCTGGCTGGTGGTGGTCATGGTGGTGGCATCCCCTCTGTTTATGCAAGGTAGGGCTTGTGGGCACTGCCATCCACACCCTCACAGGTGGGGTTTCACAAAGTTTTGGGCTTCAGAAAATGCACCCTGAGGGTTAGAAGCCTCTGGTTCAGAGCCTGAGCAGAAACCACCTGTTGAAGTCCAAAGTGGGACTTGGATGCTGCTGACCCCACAGGGGGCAAGAGGGAGGCATCTCTCCCCCCTTGCAAGATCGCTCACCCTCCTGGCCGTTCCTGTTGCAAAGTGAGGACAAAAGGGGCTGAAATGCCCTTTCCAAGTTGTGACTCACACCCACCCGTGGCTGTCCTCTTGGGGACTTTTGCACGTCCTCGCTTTAATAGGCTTTGGCGCTCTGGTCGTATGAGATTAAATCCACCCCAGGCTAAAGGCCTCACCGGAACGGGATGGAAGCCTCGAATCTCTCCCTTGCAAACACTTTTCAGGCAGCGCTGATGAACTTCCTCCCGTTTGGTTTCACTGCAGACACGCTGCACACTTTCATTCATGAGACAGCCACAACATCGCTCAAAGGCCGTCGGCAGAACTGTGAAAGGATCTGATCTCCTACATGAGCACCCAGGCATGTGCGCGCACACACACAGCAAATGCACACACACACAATTCTGCCTCGCTGCACCATCCATCTCAAACCGGCACTGTTTTCTCCAGACTGGGCACACTCCTTCTTGGCTCAGGGTGACATATGTCCTAGCTGGAAAAAGAGGACAAGGCCCTCCTGCAATGTAGGACACCCAAGAAAAATGTAGGGTATGATAAAATAAAAGCTGCAAACACCGGTATATGGGACTCTAAGGGTACAATCCAGAGTAACTACATGAGCATGTAAGAGACATTATGTGCACCCGTAGTTACTGCACCACCTGGTGAAAGCCTATGGGAAATTCATATTGCAATCCAGAGTAAGTTGTTCTTACACCGGATCAAGGGCTCCCCATAGTTACTCTGGATTTCACCCTAATAGAAATTGGGTCTTGTAGGTTGTCCTACAGGGCCTGCCCTCCCTATAACACTGAGTAGCGTTGGGGGGCCCTGGGCAAAGGTCCCCTGATGTGAGCCAAAGACAAGTCCCACCAGTCTCTGGACATCCAGCGAGGCTTTTATTCAGGACAGATGCAAAGTGCGGGCTAATTGCAAACTTGTAATCAGGACGCCATTAATTAGACGGCTAATGAGCAAATGATCAGCCAAGCAAAGGGTGGCCAGCATTTTGACTGGCAAAAGATGGAGCTGTTGGGAACAGCTGGGGAAGATCTGCCTTCCAAGATGGTTTGTTTCAGCCACAGCTGACGTTGGGAGGAGAGGATGATGGCACATTTACACACACGCCGTGGAGGGACGGTGAAAAATGAGACCGGCCACGGCTGGCAATTCATCAAACCCCTTCACGCCCTGGAGAGCAGCAGCCATTCCTGCCTGCCTGCCTCCTGGGAGACTCCTGGCCCCGGCACAGGTAGAGCGACCACCTGGGGAGAGGGCCAGGTTCTCCTGCCAGGGCAACACAAAGGCCATCTGCTTCTGGGCTTGCTTTCTTCCAGACTAATGGGGGCCCAGACTCCGGGAGGTGGACGCCTGGGCACCCCTCTAGGGAACGCAGGCCAGCCCCTGAGCCTCTCTGGGAGGGCACCGCCACAGGATGGGTCATGGCCACCCACCAGCCAGAGGATGAGCTCAGAAGATGCCCCCTTAGAAAGAGGCTTGGAACTTGGAATGGTCAGAAGATTTGCCGTGTGTGTGTGTGTGTGTGTGTGTGTGTGTGTGTGTGTGTGTGTGTGTGTGTGTGTGTGTGTTAGTTATGAACTAGGCTGAAGATCCCTTTGGATGTATGAGGCTGCAATCCTATTCACACTTTGAGTAAACCCTACAAAGCACAACAGGGCTTACTTTTGAGCAGACATTGTTAGGACTGTACTGTGGCAGCCAAATCCAGAGTCACTATGTGACCACATAAGAGCCATTATGTGCACCAGTAGTTACTGCACCACCTAGTGAAAACCTCTGGGAAATTCATATTGGAATCCAGAGTAAGTTGTTCTTACACCGGAGCAAGTACTCCCGTAGTTACTCTGGATTTCACCCTTAGAAAGTGTTTATGAATTTTTGTTGTTGTTGAATTGTTCAGTCGTGTCCAACTCTTCATGAATTTATTTGTGAATTTATTTGTGAAATATATATGTGCGTATTATATATATCCATGTGCATATATAAACAAATGCCTAATGAATTCTTTTGAACCATAAATTAATTCTTTTTCCCCTTTTGCCCCCAACACAATGTCAGAGGGATGAAGTGGTGCTTGTGCCCCAAAGTGTGCTCATCCCTGTTCACAGCCGTGTGTTTTGGAGAAACTTGCTTACTCCGGAAATGTACCCCAGAGGACTGGGGTTCTGCTTGCCCTGGATGGGAATGTTTCAAGGCAGACATGCTCAGACCCCCTCCCTTGGCACGTGCCTGCTTGCGCACTCTCGTTTGGTGCTGACTTCAGATTCATGGCTTCAATAAAGGGTTTTAGCCCTGGTGACCTGCGAGTGGTTATTGCCCTTCACACCAGGGACAAGCGTGGCCGCCTGGTGGGTCAGTGGATGAAACTTGGCGAGCGCATCCTATTGAGGACCAGCAAGGTGAGACCTGTGGGGAGGCAGTGGGGAAGTAGGATTAAAACAGAGGCTTTGGAGCTCGACTCCAGGCCAAACGGCCGCAAGGGAGCGGAGCACAGCCATGCGCAGCCAAGGGCCAGCTCCACTCTCGGCCACTCAGGCTCCATCAGGCAAGCAGCAAATTGAGTTTTGCTAAAAGCTGAGCCAGAGTCAGGCCCAGCTCCCCAGCCTGGCACCCGCAGCAGGTCCAGCAGGATGAGTGCGCCTTCCATTAAGGTAGATGTAATTGAGATGGTCCACACAAAGAGTGGAGGTGCCTAATTCAATTAGAAGGCTGCCCACCCCTTCCCCTTAGCTCAGGAGTTGGTGGCCCTCGCATGGGAAAAGAAAGTTCTGCTCCTCTCATCCGCACCAGGCTGGAGGATCCCATAGTCTGGGGCAATGAGTTTCAACCTTTTTTGTCTCATGGCACACCAACCAGGTGCCAAAATTGTCAAGGCACAGCATCAATATTTGGACAGTTGATAAGGCACACCATGCTGCTGGGGGGGGGGGGGGTAGTATTGGCATCCATCAGTCTTGAAAGACTATGGTATCGTGCTTGACGCTGTATGCAAAGCTCAATGTCCTGGGTAGATTGATATGGAGGATAGGATGTTCCCCAAGCAGCAAATCCCCCCTCTCCACGCCACCAAATAGTCCAATGGCACGGCAGAGCCAATACAATGGGTTCCAGCTGCATCACAGAGCTGGGCTAAGGACAGGAGCTCACACTGTCTTGTGGGGACCAATCCGGGTCTCGAAACCTGGCCTGCTGGTTAACAGGCACAGTGTCATGCCTCAAAAACCCTATTAATACTTAATGTTCATTTAATTAGTAAATCAACTGTCCAAACTCCCACAGCACACTGGTTGAAAATCACTGGTCTGGGGAAGCTTTTGGATCTTGGGTGAGAAGCACCAAGGAGAGGTCCAGGTATCTCCCTCTCATACCCCCAGAAAGGGCTCCGAGACAACCGTGCCTCCCACTGTAGCACCTTGTCTCTCCTTCTCCCCGTATCCGCCATTGCCAGGCTCCCTCCCCATCCTTCGTCTTGCCCGCTGTGGTCGGTAGCAAGAATCCTTCTTGCACCAGCCGCAGAGGAGGCCCTGCTGGGTCATCTCGGCCACCACTGAGTTCTCCCCAGCATAGGAACCAGGTTCGTGAGGAGGTCCATGCTGTCTGATCTTTGAGAGAAGAGAAACTGTACCATGATTCTTGGAGAACGGACAGCACAAAGCTGGGGTCAGTGCAGGAGAAACCCACATCCTTGGAAAGAGCATCTGAAATGTGCATCCTTGGACAGTGGCTGGGTGTTTGGCAGACCCCCTGAGTCTCCAGGACTTGGCTCCTTTCCGGAGGGGAGCAGATGTTCCCATCCAGAAACTTGTGATTAACGGACTGAATACTGATTACAATATTTCTATCCTGCTTTTCTCTTACAGACCCAAGAACCTGCACTGGCAAAGGGGTTACTCCGCCATGTGGGTGGCTCCTTCTCCTTGGGGTGCCGCCACCTCCCCGCCCTGGGAGTCTCCACCCTGGCGCCCCATCACAAGTTCCTTCTGTGCTCCTTCTCCCCGGCATCGGCAGGTGACTCGGCATCAATAGTCAGTTTTCTTGGCTGCTCTTGCAGACAGGCAGATGGGCCGCTGTCTCTGAAGCATGGTGGGCAGGCCAAGCACGTCCATGCCAGGCAGTGCCAGGCAGACGGAACAGATGCTCCAGGCCCGTCGCCATCCCCTGCTGCAAAGCCCACTCACGTCCTTGTGGCGGAGGACGAGGAGCACTTCATGCAGGCAGCGGCCCTCTGGAGGGGCTGCTTTTGCCTGCCCTGCTTGGTCAAAGTAGGCCAGGACTCTGGACTTGGGCTTGGGCATCAGAGCCAGCCGGTCACCTTCCCTGCTCCGGCGTCTTTGCAGTCTTGTTCTGCCAAATCAGAGGCCTGGATCCCCCGGTCACATGCGCCAGCTGGTCAGGCTGGAGTCTGGACAGGGAGTGGGATGGATGGGAGCATCTGCTTTGTATCGAAGGAATCAAGACGGATGGCACAGCAGGGAAGGAGGGCATCCAAACTGCAGCCAGAGCAAAACAGCCTTTGCAGCCCCACCGTTTGCAGGGGAGGCAAAGAGAGTCTGTTCGTCTTAAGCAATCTAGTCTTCAAATTAACCACATGAAAGCAACACAAATGACTGTTTTCAGTTTTTAATTTGTCATGACCTACATTTTGCCTGGATGTTCTACGTCCTCTTTTTTCCATTAAGATAAATGGTCACCCTGTCTGGGGAGTCGCAAGCTGGTGATGACAACTCCTTCACCTGCCACTGTTTGTACTGAAGCTGGAAGTAAAACGCAGCCATCCGACTACTAGCAACGGGTTCAGTGGGGGGTCCTGAGCAAGCCTGGAAGTTCTGCTTCCCCCCCCCCCATTGTGTAACCTCTGGAGGTCTCCTGAAAGCCAATGAGGCCATGTGTGCATGTGCCTGGCTAAGGCCAGCAAAACGACCACCAGAGCAGGACCTTCTCTCTGGTAGCACCTCCACTTTGAAGCATCCTTTGGTCCCCAGGATTACCCTTCCCAGCTGAATCCTGTGGCATCCTCTCTGTCTACCGCAGCGACTCAGACATAAGGGTTCCCTGCAGAGGTTTCCAAAAGGCAACAGCAAGTACAAGCAAGAGGTGTTGGGAATGGAGGCCAAAGGGAAGCTCCCAGGGTTTCCTTCCCGGCCTCCCCCCGGCTGCCTCCTTTCTTCTTGTCCCCATCGCTTGTCTGGAGCTGCTCCATATCTGGGGTGGACCCTGATGCGGTGCACCAAAGCCGGCTGGGAGTCAAGATCCAAGGCAAGGCTGTTCACTCCTGATTTTGCTGTTTGCCACAGTAGGCTGGATCCGTAGCCAAATCCACATGGCTGCCTGTCCGTGGCATCTTTCCGTGGTCAGTGAGAGGCAGATGCACACAAGGTGCCAGAGCCACAACGGCATATGCACCTCATGCGCACACACGGCAGCAGGCAGACCTTTAGGATGTCAGCCGTGAGCGGCACAGGGCCAAAATTCAGCCTCACTGACAGCCATCCGTGTCTCCGTGTCACAGACGGCCCTGTCGCCTTTGTGGTGCTAACGGCAGGCTGCCTCCCACCTTGATCTTGTGGCGCTGGGGGGAGGAAGGGCTGGCGCAGCAGTGCCTGCCTGGGCCGCTCCAGCCATTTGTCTCTCTGCTCATCTCCCTCGGATCAAACCGTGCCGGGAGAGGCCTGTTTTGGACGCCTCCACCAATCTCCCCAGCGAGCGGCTGTCAGGAGGTGCCCCCAGGTCCCCAGCAATATACCTGAGCCTCTTGATTGCTTTTATTGTCTCGCGCTTCCTCTCCCAGGCAGCGCTGCTGTGTCAGCAGGAATATTTATATCTCCCCCTCTGCAGGCGCAGGATCCGGCCCGCCTGTGGTTTGCCACCCTCTCCTGTCTTTCATCCCACTTAAATTAGGTTTAGGATCCCTGACATATCATATGCCTCCTGGCAGCTCTCACCTAATTTATGGGAGCAGCAGAACCTGCCTGGTGTCTTCAGAACCCATGTAGTGGCTGCCCCCCTCCCCACATCAGCAGCTTCCTTCTACATCACCTGGATAGACGGACAGACGGACGGACGGAAGGAAGGAAGGAAGGAAGGATAGACCGTGTCCCACTGGTCAGCCTCTCTTGCTTGACCCAGCACACCAGGGAGGACAAGCCCACCAAAGAGAAGCTGACAACTGCACCAGTTCCACCAGTGAGGATAGGCAGAGACAGACTAACTGGATTTCAATAGCCTTTAGCAACCACCCCTGGTGGTAAGTACCCCCTGCCCCCTGTCTGCAGACTGCCATGGCCACCTTGTCATTTAATCTGAGCTCTACCTTTAACAGGCAGGTGTTGTCTGACCAGTCAAAGAGCCCTGGGAAGGGTAGCGGAGCCAGTGCAGGTATGTGCCTCTGGGTTGGAGAGGTGGCCCATCTGCGGATGTCTGCAGGAAGCAGGACCTCTGCCTTCTGCACTTTGGTGCCCTTGCAGAGTACGTTGGGGTCCATCAGCCACCAATGATCTAGCCGGGTCCGGAGAAGTGGGTCCCCCTTCCTTGGAGGTGTTGGGTTGGCCACACTGACTCACGCGATGCCCAGAGATGGCCTTGATGGTTTGAGTCTCAAGGATCACCAGCCAAGAAGGGGTTCCACTCTCTGCCCTCCAGAGGTCTGGGGGGTAAGAGAGGTTTGGGAAGGGGACCCCTCAGGCCTCCACACTGCCCCGACAAGTGGACAGTTCTATGGAAACCCATCCACAAGGCCAACTGAACTGATCTCCCCAGGGGGAAAATGAGGGCATCCACCCACTCCCGGCATCCACCCACCTCTCTTGTTCCCCTCCCTCACTCCCTCCACCTCTCCCCCTCCACCCTACCTCTTGTGCCCATCTTTCTTTCCCTTTTCTGATCAAGGGGGACCAATAGAGGCTGATGATTGCCAGGGAAGGAGGCAGCATGAGCCATGCCTCTCCAGAGCCACTGGGCCAGCCTCCGCGGGCATTTTGGCCCCCACAAAAGCCTCGTTGGTTTGGCCTTTGTGAAGGAGCAGCCCCTCCATGCTTCCCACCCCCCGCCACCCTGCTTGATCCAGGTTTGGCCACCCATCTCCTGACCCCCTTGCCTAGAGTCCAGCCTCCTCTGTGGAACGCATGCAGGTGATTTGCTCAACCACCTCCAGGTCACGATGCCCAGCCGGAGTCACTGATCTGTTAATTTCCTCCCCCTCATATTAGCCTGATTGGATTACTCGGCAAACTGGCCATGCTGTGGCGGAACAATTGGGACACGTCCCCCAAGGCGAGCTGATGGGCATTTGCACGGCAAGACGTGTGGAGAGGCCTCCTGCATCCCGCTGCTCGCCACCCCCACCTGGCCTGAGCGCACTGACTCCTGCCCACTGCCTCCCTGACCACTCAGACTGGGGGGAAATCCCAAGCCTGGCTGTGGGAGGGTTGCCATAATTCTCCACAAAATTGGGACAGGACCCTCTGTCTTGCCAGGATGTGAACACAATCCCCCAAAATGGTTCTTTCGGGACATATGGCAACCCTAAGCTGTGGCCATTTTCAGCAAGCACAGCCCACCTGCTCCTCTCCTCCTTCCGCTCTGATCTGTGGCTCTGCTGCTGGGACATGTGCATGGAGGTCCTGCTCCAAAACCGAGTCTGCTCCTCTGCCGGTGACCTTTGCTTTTCTAATATCCTGCCTGCACCTCCACATCAGCCTCCCACGTCTCTTTCCTCTCCTGAAGCCGAAACCTGGAGAACTGCTGTCCTGATGGAGAACGGTGCAAACCACAATCCTGTTGAACTGGCTGGATGCAGAACCAACTGGGGAGGGAGGTCAGCCTCACCAGGGCGACCTTCTTCCTCTTTTTCCAGATCATGTCCTCTTTTTTAGCCTAATGTCCTGGGGAAAAAATCTTCCATGTCCTCTTTTTCCAGGACTTCTTGTCTCCATCATTATCATCATACTCCAAAAAGCAGCACTCCTGGGAACTTCACACATGTTGAGATGATACCTTTTTGATTCCCGGTTCTTAGATAGGAACTGAATCCCAATAAAGCCAATTCGAGTTAAACACTTGGCAACTGTGAAATGATACATCATCATCATCATCATCATCTTCACAATAATGTGGAATGGCATGCAGGTATAATTATAATAATAATAAACTTTATTTATACCCCACCTTGCTCCCGGAGGGACCAAGATGGCTTACAAAAACAAGCCATAAAAACATCAACAATAAAATCTAATCCATTTAAACATTTAAAACAGGCATTTTAAAAACAAGAAATATAAAACATCTATGAGTTTCATTGTCCTCCTTTTCCTTGTGAGCAGGCAGCATGTAGCCTTTTGCAATGAATAAATTAGATGTAATAAATTACATAGAATATTAATTATACAAGTAATAAATATATTTATTAAATAATAAATGTATTTATTAAATATGCAATAAATTACATATACTAGTTTTAAATTTAATAATAAGTAACATGGTGTTAAAATTAACCACATAAAAGCAAAATACATGAGTGCTTTTATATTTTATTTTGTCATGTCTGACATTTTTCTTGGGTGTCCAACATTGGGGGGGGGGGGGGGTCTTGGTTATGACATATGGTCATCGTGGCCACTACATATGGACTGCATCAGGGGCCTCCTCCCCAAAAAAGAGCAAAGAAAGGTCCCTGTTCCCCTTGGAATACCTCCTCCTAAAACAAATGGTTTTCATCAACAGTGTATTCAGATTCCCCATTGCAAGTAACAAGAATAAATAAGGTTATAAAGAGAAACTCTAAGTATATGAGAAGGAAAGCTGAAAGTTGTTCAAAACAGCGCCCGGGGCAGGCAGGGGCAGGACGGACACCTCACTCCTGGGCTTACTGGGAGCTACTGGGAGGGAGAAGAGGCTTCTGGCCATCCAAATGTGCCTCTGCTTTTCCGCTCTGCGTTCCTCGGTGGAGTCTGCAAAAATCCCACTTGTGTGTATTGATGATGAGCTTTGCACACCAGCCTTTGTCTCCCACAGGAAAAGAACAACCACAATAATGTTAAAACACACTCCATCTAAAACTCATAAATATAATCTAAAGCAGCAAACAGATAAAACTAATCAACAGCAGCAACCGCAAAACTCGCTGGATTTCTGACTCGTGCCTGGCGCTTGCTTGCTGAGCAGGCAGGCTTTGACTCGCCACCTCCGAGCCTGCAGGATCCGTGCCTGGCGCACCCCAGGGCTGCTGCTCTCCAAAAAGGCCCTGCTGTCCTGAAAACAATCTTCGTTGTGATCACAGACTTCTTGTAATGACTACATTATATGGAATATAATATTTATGAATAGTATAAATATTATTCCGTAATTCCTGTAACCAGCAGGCCGGGAGAAAGAAAGTGGTCCTCCCATGGGTGGCTTTCCACTGAATTAAGGGGAGGACAGAAGAAGGGAAAGGGAGAACCAGAGATGGAAAGGAACATGGGCTTCTTGGTGCATCGGCTGCTGGGCCAGGAGATCTTGCGCTGCAACCATTTTTCTTGTGGGCCAAGTACTGTCTCAAGGCAGCCTGTGGTGCCCCAGTGATAGCTCACCCAGTGCCACCCATCAGTGTCATAACCACAAGTGTCATAACCATAACCTGTCCTTGCCAGTGTGACAAAATGGCATTGCCAGGGAGAAGAGCGGCCTCACTTGTCCTGATTCCCCGCAATGGAAGCGATCTCTTCCACACTGATGGCCAACCTTTTCATCTCATGGCACTCTTACAAAGTTCCAGAATTGTCAAGACACCCCATCGGTTCTTCTGACCATTGACAAGGTACACTATTCCCTCCATTGGAGGCTCAAATCCCCCCATTGCCCCACTCAAAAAGGACCCTCCCCCAAATCCCGGGGGTAAGGTTGCCATACAATCCCAACAATTGGGGCAATCCTGATTTTGAGGGATTGTGTTCACCTACTGGCAAATAGGACTGAGGGTCCTGTTCCAATTTTGGGGAGAATTATGGCAACCCTACCTAGGGCACACCTGCAGACCATCTATGGCACAGCAGTTTTCCATGGCACACTGGTTGAAAAACAGTGGTCTTCGGACTTGTGGCAAACCCTACTGCATGCCCAACACTTTTCTGGGGTCCCGGCCAAAATTCACAGCTCTACTGGATTTGCCCACATCTGAATTCACGCTGACTCTGCCTGTCATGTTCACGCCGTCCTTGCTGTGAATGCAGACCCCACGGCAGGCACGTGAGATGCGTTGTAGCCCCTTCTGCAATCAGCGCACCGATCGGCTGGCTTGCTGAGGCCACGAGCATCAAGAGCCTTCAGAGGAAGGCACTCGGAGCTGGACGTGGCCACAGGCCACCCAGGACTAGAACGACAGGAGCCCCAAAGAGGCCAGCTGTCAAGACCACAACCACAAGAATGTGTGTGTGTGTGTGTTTGTGTGGGGAGGGGTCCGAGGGAAGCATCATCCCTGGAGAAGTAGCTGCAAATAAAATATTTTCCCTGACGTTGGGAGAAGCAGCACTTGAAGGAAATTGCCTTTGACATGCTACTAAATGTCAATTTTAGGCAGGACTCGGCTCCGAAGATGGATCTTCCCAGTGCTAATTGGAGACATGAGGCTCCCATTAGCTGGGACAAAGCATTGCTTCTTGCTGCCTTCAGATGCCCTGATTGATAAAATGATTCTTTTAGGGCCAAATTAATCCCAACGCCATCCTGCCTGCTGGAATTTGCTCCGAGGCTTCAGGGAGCTCGGAGGTTCACACGGGGACAGGATGGGGCCAGGGGTTGGGAAGCAAGGGGGCTTCCCTTGGGAAGGGTGGGGAGGAGGAAGGCGAGACCCCAGAGTGGGCCGACTGGTGTGCACGAGGCACCTCCTTGCTGGACCTCACCCCATCTTTCTGAAAGCAATGGTGCCAGCAGAGCAATGGGTCTTCCTTGGGGAATGTGTCAGTCCCAGTTGGGGCATGGCTTTTCTGGAGCATTTGCTTCCACGATATGGCGCTCATGATTCTCCATGCCCACAAGGAAGAGGGGAGGGTGACGACATGGCTGCAGCCTCCCTGGTTTGAACTCCTACAGGCAGGACCACAATGCACCATAATTTTATGCTCTGCCACTGCAGGCTGGGCGTGGACGGGTTAAAACAGGGGTTGAGGTTCTAAGTGCAAAAGGGAGGTGGGCCATTGCAGGAATGGGCACCTCATATATGGCACCTCAGCAGCCACGAGGCTGGGAGATAAAAGAGGGGCAGGAGAGATCTCTGACACTTGGAGAGCTTCATAAGAGTTCCATAACTGCACGTACAGTTACGGTTTACAAGCATAATTCGTTCCAGAAACATGCTTGTAATCCAAAGCGCTTGTATATCAAAGCAAATTTCCCCATGTGAAATAAGGAAAATTCCGATGATTTGTTCCACAACCCAAAATATTCATATATGAATATCAATAATATTCATATTGTTATCAAAATAATAACAATACTGTAATAGAATACAACGTAATAAAGAAAACTGAAATAAATTAACCTGTTCTAGAGCACATTCTTAACCATGTAAGGCTGCAATCCTAAAGACACTTTCCTAGGAGTAAGATTCATTGAATACAATGGGACTCACTTTTGAATAGACATGGTTAGGATTGTGCTCTAAGTCCCATTGTGTTCAATAGGTCTTACTCCCAGGAAAGTGTTTTTAGGATTGCAATCAGGTCTCTCAGGCTGCAATCTGCCCCCTTATATACATGGGGATAATAAGCCCCACTGATTATAATAGGGCTTACTTTATAATATAAGCCCTATAATAGGGCTTAGACATATAAGTTGAGGTCTCTGGGGCTCCTTTCCATTTCCCCCCTTATAATCAGAGTGATCTCTACTGATTATAAAAGGACTTACTTTAGAGTAAACATCAGGAGAGGCTGAGCAGGTGGTGTGGATTGCTGAAACTGGCCATATCCCAACCGAGACTATTTCTTTTGCTTGTTCGTCAAGACATCACTTGTTCACACCGTGAACAAGTCAAACAAGAAAATGTTTGCAAGTCAAACAAGAAAATGTTTATTTATTTATTATTAAAGTTATTTAATAAATTTATTTATTAAAAATGTTTGCTTGTCTTGTTACAATCTAAGTTACTCTCAATCCAAGTTTTTACTGTACTGTACTGCACGTGTGTAATGTTTTCTACTGGTAAGAATATATCCCAACATATCTGAGCTACTGATCATGTGCAGAAAGCAGGTGGAGGGGCTCGAAGACCCCTGAACATCAGCAGCAGCAGCACTATTTTGATCTCTAGGAACGGGCAGTGGGTCCTTCTCAGGCACCCCAGCAACAGCAAGGGATGGACCTTTCCCCATATAACCCCATTCCTAGGTCTGCCAGAGGCCATCCAGCCCTGCTGAGGACTGGGGAACCATGGCTGAGTGCCAGGCGGAGCAGCAGTTCTCAAAAGAGGGGTCCCCTTGGGTTGTCTCAGTGTCACTTCAGGGGTTTGCAAAAAGCTGGGCAGCACTATTTTTAATCTGGCACTGGTGCCACCATCTTGGAATTTGGCAATGGGGAGCAGGATCCAGCAGATAACCTTCCCAAGGCACCCAGGGTCTGTTGCCTGCAGCAGGAAGGTGGCCCAGGTTGGGGGGAAGATGGCTGTGCCAGCCTGGGAGAGACGGAGGGAGGTCAAGCACCATGGAGAGGCTTGTTCCTTCCTTCCTTCCTTTCTTCCTACATAGGAGCTTTGGCATGACTGTGATGCCACTTGTGTTTGGCGTCCAGATTGATGGCATCACTTCTGGGGAGTCCCTGGATAGACTGTCATTTTCAGAAGGGGGTCCTGCGCTGAAATGCTTGCAAACCACTCATGTGGAGGATGCAAGATCCTTGGGGGGGCATGAAGCAGGTGAGCAGATTATACCCCTGGCAGGAGCAAGGAGGCCTGCCCCCTCCCTGTCCAGCTGTGCCTTGTGTTCTGTGTATTCTTGTACACCTTGTATTATTGTATTGTCTTCTCCCCTCCGCAGGCACTGAGGAGCAGAGGCAGGAAAGCAGCCCAGTCCCTCTTTTCCCTTGCAAAAGAGTTTCATTTTTCCCTTTCTTCTGAAAAGTCTTTGGAAATGTCATAAACAAGCAAGTCCACCCATCCGGCTAAGTGCGCTGGGATTAGATGGGGAAAATAGCCGTTATTACCGCCGGCTAATGGTCCATACTTTGTTTACACTTTCCACTTTCCCCTCTAATAGCTGCTCCGGGTCTCCCCGTCATTCTCTCCCCGATTGCCACTGCTGGCAATTACTCTCCAAGTATTTGCATTTAATGACAGTGCTGGGGTCCTGCCTGCCGGCTGGGGGACATGCATGGCTGTGCCGGGAACAGCATGCAAGGGGGGCACAGAGGCCACAGGGCGTCCGAGGCTGTTCGGAGCTGCCCACCAGTGCACCAAATTTATCCATCTGGATTCGAGGTCATTGGATGAGGAAGCAGAAAACATGGTTTCACTGGGCACTATGAGGATCGGGCATCCGAGCTGGCAATAGCCAGGTGTGGGGGGCCATCCAGGTTTGGGGGGCCACCCCCCTGTGGGTGGCGCAAGTGGTTAAGACGCTGTGCCTGTTAACCAGCAGGCCAGGGTTCGAGACCCAGGTCGGCCCCACAAGACAGGGTGAGCTCCTGTCCTTAGCCCATCTCTGCAACACAGCTGGATCCAATCGTATGGGCTCTGCCTTTCCATTGGACTAACTCAGTGGCGTGGAGAGGGGGGATTTGCTGCTTGGGTAACAGCCTATCCTCCCATATCAATCTAACCCAGGCCTTTGTGCTTCGCATGCAGCGTATGCAGCACCAAGCACGATACCATAGTCTTTCAAGACTGACGGAGGCCTGCTTTTCCCCCAGGTTTGGACCACCTGTCCTCAGCTGCGGGGCAGGAATACCTAACCTGGACACTCCCCTGACTATGTTCAGGTGGGGCTGTTCTGGTGCCAAGGGACACCCAGACAGGGCAACATGTTCTGGGAGAAGAGCACGTATCTATGGTCCCCCTGCCCTGCCCCATTGCACAGACTCAGTGGTTGCAGGATGGGAGACAGAAAATGAGCCAGCCACATTGAAGAATAATGGGAACGGAGACACAGGCAGTCCATGACCCGACTCCAGGAGAAGATGCTGGAGGCTGCAACCCAGACCTTCATACTGGGCAAACTCCTGCCCCCGGGGCAGAGACGGAGCTTTGTGTCACATAATCCGGGCCAGGCAGCTTCTCCCCAGCCCTCTTATTCTTTCCATGCACAGGCCCTTTGATGCCCTAGCTTTTTACTGTTTTATATAGTTTTGAATTGTATTTTATTGTCTGGCTTTATTACTGTTTTCATCTCATTAATTGTGCTTTATTCTTGGTTGTTTTTAATTTTTGTTAGCCGTCCTTTTAGGAAGAAATCCCCATTCCGGTGGACAGATCTGCATCCCAGTTGGTAAGTCAGTCTCAACACTCTTGGAGCTCCCTGTTCCCCCCCCCCCCCATCCTATCCTGGTGTGATCCACATGCCTTGTGAAAGGTGCTGAGCCGCTCATTGCCACCAACCCAGATGAGCTGTGACAGAATCACCCCCAGTGACAGCTTGGAGAGAGAGGGAGATGCCACTTCTCTCTCTCTCTCTCTCTCTCTCTCTCTCTCTCTGTGTGTGTGTGTGTGTGGGAGAGAGAGAGAGAGAGAGAGAGAGAGAGAGAGAGAGAGCATGATTTTGCTGGGGATATTGGAGATATCACATCTTAAGAGCTACGTCAACAATTTTTAGAGGAGAATGAATCTTGGGGGGAAAGGATGGGGTGGGAAACCAGGAGAAAAGGGGCTCCCACAAAACTCCTATTTAGGTGTTATCTTTAATGTACATGTTGTCCATGCATTGCTCCTCCAACAGCTATAATGAAAACCACATCATCTATCAGGGTGCCTGAATTTCAAGGAGGCTGGGGAGAGGCAGCACAACCCTCAATACATGTATAGGTGGTTTTACAGATATAGGTAGTGACCCTACATGTACAGGTGGTTTTTAGATAACCTTGATACATAAGAACATAAGAAGACAAAGTTATAGGTAGAACATAAGATACAGGTATAGGTAATGACCCTCAATACATGTATAGGTGACCCAGGTATAGGTAGAGCCCTATAGGTAGGGCTGTGGGTGGCGCAAACGGTTAAGACGCTGTGCCTGTTAACCAGCAGGCCAGGGTTTGAGACCCGGGTCGGCCCCACAAGACAGGGTGAGCTCCTGTCCTGAGCCCAGCTCTGCGCTGGACTGTTTCAGTGGCATGGAGAGGGGGATTTGCTGCTTGGGTAACAGCCTCTCCTCCATAACAATCCAACCCAGGCTTTCATGCTTCGCATGCAGCGTATGCAGCGCCAAGCACTATACCAGAGTCTTCCAAGACTGATGGAGTGACCCTCGGGGATAGGTGGTTTTTAGCTACCCTTGATACGTAAGAAGACACAGGTATAGGTAGAACATAACATAAGATACAGTTATAAGTGGTGACCCTCAGTACATGTATAGGGGTTTTTTAGTGACTCCCAATACAGATATAGTGACCCTACAGGTACAGGTGGTTTTTAGCTACCCTTGATACATAAGAAGACAAAGGAATAGGTAGAACATAACATAAGATACAGTTATAAGTGGTGACCCTCAATACATGTATAGGGGGTTTTTAGTGACTCTCAATACAGATATAGATAGTGACCCTACAGGTACAGGTGGTTTTTAGCTACCCTTGATACATAAGAAGACAAAGGAATAGGTAGAACATAAGATACAGTGGGGTAGTGACCCTCAATACAGGGATAGGTGGTTTTTAGTGACCCTCAGTACAGGGATAGGGGTTTTTTAGCTACCTTCAGTACAGGTCTGGGTGGGCCACTGTGAGATCCAGGAAGCTGGACTGGATGGTCCTTTGGAGGCTCTTCTTTTGTTCTCCTTTGTAGTTCTCCCTGGAGAAGCATCATTTGTCCATCCTGCACTCCAGGAAGCAATGAGCAAGGGGGTCACACAGTCGCTGTGGGGGGAGAGCTGCAGACTTCTGGAGAAGGAACCGGCTGGTCTTGGCCTCACTTGGTATTCGGAGAGTGCAGTTTACAGAGTCACACAAAAATCAATCCTCCTCCTTGAAGTGAAACCTTCTCAGAGAGCCACTCTTTGCCTACGAGGCAGGAGGCCTCATCACCTCTTTCCAAGCCTGCCTTCCTCTCCAGGCGCTTGTGAAGATTCTGCCCCCTTCCACAGCTGCAAGGACCCCCGCTCTTGTCATGCTCCTGAAGCAGGGCTTGGTGGGGAGACTGGGACCAAACTGGGAAGGCTGCTGCCAGAGGCTATGCAAGCAACTCAGGGGAGCCTTGTCCACGGTGCTGAAAGGCCTGCTGGGCCCCTCCAAGGGCAACATGCAGCACTTGACTTTGCCAGAAGAAGACCCTGGAGGAGCCCATCTAGGTCAAGCACCCTACTCCAGCACCCTACAACCTACGTGGTCCTTGCATTAACTCCAGCACCTACAACCTACATGGTCCTTGCATTAACTCCAGCACCTACAACCTACATGGTCCTTCTAGGGGGATGGAGCTGGCAAGGACCTTTCCCCCCTTCATGATTTGTCCCCACCACCTGGTCTGGTACACACAGGGTGATCATATGTCATAACTGCAAAAGAGGACATGGCCCTCCAAAATGTAGGTCACCCAAAAATATGTAGGACATGATAAAATAAAAGCAAAAAAAACACTCATATATGGCACTTTCATGTAGTAAATTTAAACACTATATTAAGGTAAAGGTAAAGATGTCTCCCGCAGGTGGCCCTTCTAGTCGTGACTATGAGCACCATCGACAGTGTTTATTTGTATTGATTGTTAGACACCTAGACAAGCGAGGCAGGCAAAGGCAGGCAAAGGCAGGCAGGCAGGCAGGGAGGCAGGCAAAGGGAGGCAGATAAGCAAGTGCAGACAGGCAAAGGTAGGCAGGCAGGCAAGCAAAGGCAGGCAAAGGCAGGCAGACAAGGAGGCGCAGGCAGGCAAAGGGAGGCAAAGGGAGGCAGACAAGCAAGCACAGACAGGCAAAGGTAGGCAGGCAGGCAAGCAAAGGCAGGCAAGCGCAGGCAAAGGCAGGCAGGCAAGCGCAGGCAGGCAGGGAAAGGTAGGCAGGCAAAGGCAGGCAGGCAAGCAAAGGCAGACAAGCACAGGCAGGCAAAGGGAGGGAAAGGGAGGCAGAAGACAAGCAAGCGCAGGCAGGCAAAGGCAGGCAAAAGCAGGCAGGCAAAGGCAGGCAGGCAAGCAGAGGCAAGCAGGCAGGCAGGCAGGCAGGCAGGGAGGGAACAAGAGAGAAAGAGAGGGAGTGAGGGTGGGAGATTAGGCAGGCAGGCAGGCAGGCAGGCAGACAGACAGACAGATAGATAGTGGTGCTCATTCTCATTATAAGGCAAGTGTTCCCAGCCCAATAACTTTACAAGGCGGCTAAGCACTGCCTGCTTACAACAAAAAGGAGGACATGGAAGTTATTTTTCAAGGCCAAAAAAGAGGACGTGTCCTGGAAAAAGAGAACAGATAGTCACCCTGAGCACACAGGTGTGCATTGCTGCCGAATGTGGGGATTATTAGAAACTGTCACCGAGTGCGCTCTGTGCTGTCCGCGTTGACTGCAGTGATTTTCTGGGGTTCAGGTGGGGAGCCACTGAGGTTCTCCCAAGGAAATCCCCCAAGAGATCCTGGCAGGACCTGGACAAACCTTTCTCTTGCCTCATGTCTCTCTTTGGGTTCTGTCTAAGGCAGGGTATCCAAACCATTCGGCCAAAAGGCCACATAATTTCTCCAACACTGTATTGGGAGTGAGAAAAATTTACACTTCAAATCTGAATAAATTTACATAGATTCACCCATAAGTGTGTATTAGAGATAGAAGAATTGTAAGGCTTGCCCATGGCCTGGCTGGCGGGGTCTTGCCATGAGCCACACTGCGGCTTGCCATGGGCCGCATCTGGTCCCCAGGCTGGGGTTTGGACACCCCTGATCTAAGTCGAAGGAAGCAGCAGCCACAGAAGCAGATCTGGTGACCCCAAAACATGAAAGCTCCTTTCCATGTTCAGCAGTCCCCAGGTTGAAAAGGAGGCATTGCCTCTGCCTTTGTAGGCAGCCCAAGTAGAGGGCCTTGGCAGGCAGTGCCCCTTTCATCACCCACAAATGAACTACTCGGAAAGAAAAGGTTAACCTTGTTGCCCCGCTTGGCCTGCTTGGCACAGCAGCCGTCGACAAGCATCAGCACGGCCTCCTTCACGCCAGCCTGCATCAGTTCTGAGCCGGCCTCGTTGCCGCAGGACATGTCCATGGAGGAGCATGAGTGACTGCGGATGGCAGACAAGGCACCTCCAGGCAGCTCTTGACTTTGCAGCGTGACACATGGACGCTCTGCTCTCCTCTGGAGGGCATGGGTGTCGCAGGCTGGCTGACTTGGGCCTCCCCGGCACAAGCAGAAGGAGAGGAGCTGGCTGGCCGGGAAGCTGTGCCACTTGGGTGGAAGGGAAATGTCCCACTCAGGCTGCAATCCAGTCCCTGCTTTCCTGGGAGGAAGCTCCATTGACTGTAATAGGACTGACAGTTAAGTAGACAGGCATGGGATTGGGCTCTCAGTCCAGAGAGGTGGCTGCATTTCCAATCCCTGGATTCAAACAGGGGTAGAAAATGTGACATTCCTTGTGAGGCAAGGGGGCCCTTTTTCCAATGGGACTCTGGAACGCAGAGGGGGGCTCATAGTCAGCCTCTATTTGATGGTGGGGGGCTGGAGGGGCAGCAGCACAGGCAGGAGGAAGACATTGTCTTTTTGCATGCCCCATTTTCCAGATCTATATCCCCTCCAAGAAGTTGTTTGCCCCATAGGACTGGCTCTCCCTGTGGAGCCAACTGCAGGATTAGGAGCATTACACATGGGATCAGCTGCACTGTTTTGTGGGAGAAAGCCTTGGTTTCAAGGCGCACATGGCGGTCACCCCTTCCGAACATAGGGCTTTCAGGAAAACACACTAAAGGGGGGGTTCAATCCCAGCTTCCCCACCAAAGGAGCAGTTCGGCTTCCAGACTGGTCTGTGGTTTCCCTAAGAGGAGATTCAATCAATCGGGTCTCAATCAGACAGAGTGAAATGCTGCAGGAATCCAGATTGTTAGCCAGCACTGCGCATCACATTCCAGAACTGAATTGGGAACGCTGGTTCGGGCTGGGAGCAGAATTCTTTGTGCCATTGCTGAACCAATGATCAGCCAATCCTGGGCAACAACCCAGGCACTCAGAAGAAAGCAGAAGCCCTCCCTGTGTTTTTGGCCTGCTCAAATGCTCCAGCTGATGCCAGCAGAGCCAGCAGGTGGTAGTAGGAAGTTGGCAACATGTCGCTGGCCAGATTGGCACATCCCATCTTGCTCTGAGGCTGTGCGGTTAGATCAGTACTCTCTAGTGAGCCACGTGGCTGCAAAGTCCTCCGAGGCACACAGCTTTGTGGATGCTTTTGGCTGCAGAATTTTGGCCAAGGAAGTTTTGGCCACGCAAGCAAGACCATCCAGGCTCTGCTAGGCAAGAAACAGGGAGGAGCTGGGGACGGGCAAAAAAAGAGGGCAAACTTCTTGCCACCTAGTCTTGCAAAGAGGTGCATGCCCAGTGGCTTGCATGCCCAGTCGCCTGCATGCCCAGTTGCTTACCTGGGCATGCAGGAGGGGAAGTAGAAGCAGAAGCCCTGCACAGCCCATCCCAGGACTTGGCAGTGTCCAAGGAATGCAGCTCGCAAGAAAAATGCTGTGTGTGGCCCAGAATGTGGCCTGTTCTTATTCCTGTTTACAGACTCAGCAAAGGAGACATGGTGAAGCACCAGCCGGGACCAGATGTGGCCCATGGCAAGACCCCGCCACCCAGGCCCTTTTAGAGGAGATGGGCTGTTGTGGCCAGTTGAGCCTCTGCCCAGCACACCAGTGGGGATACAGAGCACCTGGGGAGTCTAGAAGGATGCAAGCTCTTCTTCCTACCTAGGAGGAACCTCCTACCTACCTCTTTCCTCCTAGGAGTAAGGAGGCAGCCAAGGGCAGGAGGCCTGGAATGAGACCTTCCTTGGCCCTTCTCGGGGAGCTGGAATCTGGGCTGCCAACAAGAGGGGCTGCCAAGAGCCATGCCGGAGGGGGCGGAAGCCCAACCCCAAAAGGGATCATTGGTGCGGCTACCCCAATGAAGAGAATTGGTGAGCAGTTGTAGTTAGGGTCTCTCGGACAAGGGGTCTGAGCAAGCCTCAGCAGGCCCCAGGACGATTCCCTTCCCTCTTCATTCACACGGCGACAAATAACACCGCAAGGCAGAGCCTGGAACAAGCTCCCAAAGAAAATGAGAATCTCTGCTGGAAGATGCCAGAATTTGCAGCACAGGCTCTTTTTGCAGCGATACCCAGCGGAGGACTGCAGCGTGCAGGGAATAAAGACTCCTGGAGGTGAAAGAAGGAAGGTTCTGGAGATGGTGTCGGCAGGAAGGGTTTGGATTCTCATCCGCCACCAAAAGCGGCACAGTACATGTCCATGTCATGGTGTTGGGAAGAAGCTTGCAGGCCTGACCAGGAGGGCAGTCAATGTAGCCACCCAGGAGGGAGGCTGGCAAAGGGAGGGAAGCCATGCAGTGGCCGCTGGGACTTTGGGGGTGGGAGACACCTCTGGTGGGGCACCAGCAGAAGCAGAGGAGGTTCCTGCAACTTTGCGTGCTGGTCCCTTTACACCAAAGCACAACGCATGGGAGCCAAGCAATACCAACTAGAGTGCGGCTGGGAGCCTGGGGTGCCCACACCATCCACTGCCTGATGGTCTCCCCAGTCAAGCCCCCCAGGAAGGGGCTGAAGGGACCTTTCACTCTCACCTCCCCCCTTTGAGGTACAAGGGCTGCTGCTGTCCGGCTGGCAATTCTGTTCTGGGGGCAACTGAACTTCATCTCCTGTTGGGTCAGGTGTGGGTGTTGTGAGAGGCTCTTATCCTTAACCTGCTTTCCACCTGGCTGCTTCCCCCAACCCAGGCCTGCCTCCGTTCTTCCCTCCCCACCTCCCTTACAGCCACCCTGACTTCCTCCTCCTCCTTCTCCTCCTCCTAGGCTTTCTCACCCTTTGCTTCTCCTACCGTCCCCCATTCCAGCCCTTCCCCTCACTCATTCCTCCTCTTTCTCCTCCTCTCGAGTCCTCTGTCATGCACACCACGTCTGCCTCTTGTGGCTGCTCCATGGGGCAGAAGGCTGGACTGGATGGGCTCTTCCTGTGGTCCCTTGTCACCTCCTTTCTCCCTTCCCCACTTTTCTCCTCTCCTTCTTGGGGCTCCTCAGAGGCAACTGGTGGGATCCTGGTTGTTGAACTAGGTAGACCTTGACCTGATCCGATGGGGCTTTTCTTCCATACCTGTTTTTATGTTCGTGGCCAGGTGGACTAGAGAGGACTGGCTCCGAATTCTCCACTTGCTCCAAGAGGCAGTGCCCTTGTGGGGCTGCATAGATTGAAACAATAGTGCCAGACAAGTGGGAAGCATTACGGGCACCCCTATTTCTCATGGGGCTCTCTTGAACCTCGCTGAGAGCTGAGAGGCCATCCTAAACATGGAGACATACATTTCCCCATGGATAGTGCACTGCTGGGGAACAGTGGGGAGAACTCTCTTCAGAAGAGCACTTGTGCGCTATGACGGATCTTCTCATTGAAGAACCAGAGCTTCTGATAAATCCCAGAATGAACTGGAACTGAATCTGAATATGTCCAGCAAAGACCACTCAATAGCATTAGATGACTGGCATGCGCCAGTGTTTAATATTTCATAGTGCTCCGCATTGCCTAGTGCTTTCTGAGTCACCCCATTACCTTAATGCCAGTCTTACAATAATCCTATCAGATGAGCAGGTAATATGATCCCCACATTGCCTCTGAGCACCGACTTTGGGGCATATGCAATGTTCACGGTGGAGAAGTCCCCATTCGCAGCTCAGACACCTGCATATAATCTTGCAAGGACTGCCCTTGTTATTAATTTGGCTGGGTTGAATAGACTGAGGCTGCAATCCTAAGCTCCACTTAGGCCGGCCTAAGCCCCGACATAAGTCCTGCGCTGATCTGGGAGTGTCACAAAAGTGCCGTAAGACACTTCTGTGCCATTCCTGGGGGATGTCAGGCCAATGCACAGACATGCACTTTATCCCTACATCATCACAGCAATGGGAAGACCAAAGGGATGTGCCGGTCGAGGTTAGGGTTGCACTCACAATGTGGTAAGATTTTGTACTTGACACTTCTGAGATTTGCCACTTGAATCCTGTCCACTTCAATGATGTTGGAAAGTCTATAGGATCTGAACTTGGAGGGACAAAATCATACCCAGTGGGGATTTCCATTCAAAGTTTCTCATTTCAAGGGTGCCTGGAAAATTCACCGCACTTAGATTTTTGGTTCCACTTGGTTGCAAGTGCAGCTTCTGCCCTGGTGGTCCACAAAGACCCCATCCCCAGTGCCGAAAGTGTCCACCCTCTGCCTACCCTCCTCTGTCCCCGGATTGAAGCACACACATGTCCCCAGCTCAGAAGACTGTCACATCACCCAGCGTGGCCGGCCATGCTCCAGAGGATGAGGCTGCTGGAGAACCTTTTCCTTGAAGGCACACTTGTCCTGTGCTGATCCCTTCTGATCACGTGAGCCCTTTTCCAGCAAGAATCCCACTTCTGCTGAGAGCGGAGGGTCAGAGGCCCCAAAACGGCTCTGTGGACATGGAGTCAGCAAGAAACGGCGGTGGGCCTGGCCAGCAACTGCCCTCTCTGTCTCCCCCGATTAAGGTGCTGCATGTTCCTCGGGAAGAGAGGGCTTGCCGTTATGACAGCTTCATGCCAGATGAGTTATATAAGCAGCGCAGAACCAGAGTCAGCAGTAATGAGATGCTGGCAAAAATCTTGCGCTGATCTCTGCCGGTGCCCTAATCGCAGGCGACAGCCAGGCTCTGGAGCTGGCTGACAACGATAATATTAATGTCAGAGAAATATCAGGCCAGGGATGCTCTCTTCAGATGGGGATTACTTTCCCAGCAGTCAAAGCAAACAGTCCACATCAGAGTATTCCAGTGTGTTTGTTGGGGTGTGGATGGCGCACTGCATCCCTTTTTGCCTGCCGTCCACCCACATCCTCCCAGGAGGCATTCAGAACCCAAGTCCTCGCAGGGCAAATCCCAAACTCATGCACACTTGCACTGTGCGCAACAGCAATGCCATCCAACACCCATGGAGAGAAAGGCTTCCGCTCGCACATCAGCCACCCTCCCCAACGTGCACGTGAAGAAAATCATCCTGACTTGCCAACGCAGAGCTCTGAGGAATGCCTGGGGGGTTCGGGCTGCCCGGACAAGTGGGGAAGATTTTATTCTCTGGTGAGACATTTTGCTCACAGCTTTGATGATCTGGAACGTGTGGGGCAAGAGGAGGACAGATCACAGGCGGGGAGCCTTCCCTCACCCAGCCTTGACAGCCCCATTTTCCATGCTGTTATAATCCACAGCTTAGTTTTCCACGTACTCATCTTCTGAATTTATGTCTCAACTCACACAGGCTCCGTGCCTGTTCATTTCCGCAGAAGCTGCGATGGAGAAGCAGTCTGTGGGTTGCACCCATAGATAAGAACAGGAAGGTTTCAATGCACAACGGTTTCTCCCCATCTCCATCCAGACCACCCCCCCCCCCCCCAGACACAGGATCACGCAGATTCTAGTGCAACTGGATACCCACCAGGGTGACCAGATGCCCAAACCTCAAAAGGAGGACAAGGTCTTGGATTCCTCTCAGCCTTTCCAGCAGACAATGGCATGTTTGCCTACTCATGAGTAAAGCCAAGATATTGGACACTTTCACTGCCCCATAGAGCTCAACGCATATTTTTAGTTTTAGTTTTTTGGCCATAAGTTTTGATAGGAAGGAGATATTTCAAAACCAATTTTTGCATTGGATTCTGCTCTTCAGTGTGAATCCAATGACATATGACATGCTGGGTAAAGCACACCACTGTAAAGTTCCAAAATGGAGGACAATGAAGCCCTTTTGGAGGACACCTGGACAGAAGTTGTCCTGGACAGAGGACAAATCCGGAAAAATCTGGTCATATGATCACTCTGTAGCCCAGCCATGTGAGGCTCCCTGGTGAGTGTTGCATTGGGGAAGAGTTGCCATATTTCCCGACCAACAGGGACAATCCTGACTTGGGAGGACTGTGTTCACATCCTGGCAAATGGGACAGAGGGTCCTGTCCCGATTTTGTGGAAGAGGATTATGGCAGCCCTACAGTGGGGCAGATTGAAAGGGGCCAGAGGGGCAGCCCCGTCCACCCGTCCCTGTGTGCAGGCTCCAGATATCCCTGCAGCAGCCACTTTCTGATCCAGGGAACGGTCCTCCACCTTCCCTCTGGCAACTGAGCTCTGCCAGCCGATTCAAACATCTCATTTGCCCAGGATGAATAAGGAGCTGGCTGACCGGGCCCCATCCTGAGTGACTGACACACATGCAGGGCACGTGAAAGACATGCGTCATCAGCTTGGAGGGGGAGGAAGCAGGCAGCTGGATGCAAACCCCGTCCACACAGAGCCCACAACACCCTGCAATTCTTGTCTCATGTCACTTCCAGCCAACAACACAGCCTTGAATTCCAGGCTGATCTTGGCCAGGAATGCCTTTGCAGCACTCACCGCTGGTGTCTGGCACTTTCTCCCTCCCAGGCAGCTTCCCAGGGGGTTCTCCAAGTGCCAAAGCAGGGAACGGGCTTGCGGGAGCAGGTTTGGCACACAAAAGCAGAGCACGGCCAGCTCCTTCCAGGTGCTGCGGAGAGGAGGCCCAGGTGGCTGCTTAACCCGACTGGTGGAACCTGGCACGGGAGGCAGGCCAAGCAGAGCTCTTTTGCTGCCAGTTCGACAGCCAATCTGTCCTCCGAGATTGGCAGAGGCAGCCTTCAAGGGAGACAAAAGAGCAGCCATTAGAAGCCCCCCCCCCTCCCAAATCAAGCATGCCTTGAGTAGAAGCAGCAAAATGTCCCCCTGTTGGCTTCTGATCCACACACATGTGTGCCAGGAGGAGCGCCCCGGGACAGAACTGGGAATAAGCCTCCTTCCCATTAAGCTCCACACTCCTTTTGAGGACTGGCATACCGGAGCTTCTAGCACTTCTGGCACAATGCCATGATGGACAAGCAGGTGCCCTCTGATGGCACCCAGAGCATGTGCCAGGTTGTGCCGCAGAGAAAGTACACCCCTAGCAGCACAATCCAGACTTGCACTGGATTAGGCAGGCTGGATCCAGCAAGATTTGGGGCTGCTGCTGCGCTACAACAGGGAAGGGGAAGTTTTTCTCCTTCCCTGGGATAGGGCCGCAGCATCCCTTATGGGTCCCCTCAGATCTAGGAGGCGATGGCAATGAAAAAGATGATGCTGAACAATGGAACCCCTCATTCAAGAACAACACTGTGAAGGACTTTCCTCATTCCTGTGCAGCAGAAACATGGAGAAAATGGTTACACCGCTATGGCTAGGATTCCAGTGCCAACTGCCCTGTGGTCGCAAGATGAGCCTGGCACTGCCCTCCCGCCAGCAGCTCAGCCCCAGAGTTCCTTCCAAGCAGCCAGAGGAGCCTATTCCGATGAAAGGGGCAGACAGGAGAAGAGCTCGGAGCCTGCAGGCTCTCAAAGAGCAGCCAATGAAAGGGGGGAAAGAATGCACTGAGGACATCCACCCAGCAAGTTTCCAAGGTCTGGGTTGCAGCTGCAACATCTGATTTGCATTTAGATCCATTATTTATCGTGAGCAACTTTGGAGTGTGAACATTTAGATAGGAAAAAACCCAAAAAAGAAAGAGTTTTTGGTACCAAAGGAGGAGAAAAAGCTCATCAGATGATGCCCCCCCTCTCTCTCTCACACACACACACAGGTAGAGAGAGATAGTATAAAAGAGGGACTGTTGGCTTAGCTGGTATGTCCGAACACACCCCAGTTAGTTGCCATTCAATCAGCACACAAGTCTAGACATTCTCCCCCAACACAGCACTTTCCTCCTCTTCCTCCTCCTCCACCTCCTCTGGCCATATTTCTACCCTATTCCATCATCTCTAAGAATCACCTTCAGGGAGGGGAGATTGATGGGGGGGGGGGCGTCTGCCAGGGAAAAGGGCTCCACGGCGCAATCTTTCTGGCAGCCGCTGCAACGTCCTCAAGTGTATTTTAACGCACCCATATTTCTTGGAGATGCGGCTCAGTCACTCCTTGGCCCGTCGTCACTCAGTTCTGCATTTGAGGTGGTTGTTAAAATACACGCAGCCCAAGAAGGGCTGTTCCCATCATGCAGCCCCTGAGGGGGGCAGAGAGGGTGAGGCAGCTGGGGAGACCCCCCCCCCCAGGAAAACCACCCTGAGAAACTCTGATTTCTGTGTGAAATCCTTCTGCGTCACCAGGATGATGAGATCCTTCATGCATCGCATTTTCTTCCCTTAAAGGGCTTTGGATAATCTCCAGAGTGACTCTCTAGGAAGGCGCATGGACAGGATGACGGGCCTCTTGCAACCTCCTGCTCACGGATCAGCCTTTGGCTTCCAAACACGGTCCTGAGTCAGACTCGGAAGCTGTTTTGGGTGGGGTCAGAGTCCAGGTTTTATGTACCGACCCCACAGCCTTCCACATCTGCCCTTCTATTTTCCCCACAGATCTGCCTCCCTGGGAACTAGAGAACTCAGTTCCACGTGGGGAGGACGTTCTGTGGCCAAGAGCCCCCAGCAGAATGCCATAGCGAGGCCCACCAGAGGCGGTTGAGGGTGAGAAAATGTGTGCCCTGCCCTTCTGGAAGGATTCCTGCCAAAACAACACACAAGGAAAAAATAAACACACCCAAAGGGAGCATCGACATTTCATGTAAAGCAAGCAGGCACCAGCAGGTCAACTCGGGAGCAGCCACCCCCAGGCAGGTCAGATAAATGAGGGTCTCATCACAACAAGCCCTTGAATGAGTGGGGGGAACCCTGGACACCAGTCCTCCTGGCGGACCTTGGCATCAGGGAGAGGCTGGATGGGAGGAGGCCGTCCTGAAGCACCTCCGTGCCATCGCTCGGTAGGCACTGCAAGACTGAAAGTCTTCCTGGAGAGTTTTCTCCAACCAGGTATTGGAAATCCCAGAGGCCATAATGGGACCCCAGACGTCCCTCAGACTGGTGCTAACTCCCGGAGACTTCAGGCCCTGGAGGACCTGCAACCTGGTTGCTCTGCCCCCCCCCCGACCCCAACCATGACCAAGCCCCATCCTCTTCCCCTTTCGCGACAGGGGCTGCTCTGCCCATTGGCTTACAGTTCCCATAACTCTCTTCTGCAAAATTGGGACAGGACCCTCTGTCTCATTTGCCAGGATGTGAATACAATCCACCCAAATCGGGATTGTTCCTATGGCATATGGCAACCCTACATTGGCTGCTTCTACTCATAGCATACATAAGTACATATGGATATATGGCAACCCTACATTGGCTGCTTCTACCCATAGCATACATATGGACATATGGCAACCCTACATTGGCTGCTTCTACGGTTCTACCCATAGCATACATATGTACATATGGCATACATAAGCATACATAACATACGTATGCTTTGGGTGCTTCTACCCATAGCATATGTATGTACATATGGCATACATACCCATACATAATGTATGGACCTATGCGGTGGTGGGCTGTAGCCGGTTCTCACCGGTTCTATAGAACCTGTTGTTAATTTTGGCCCACCGCTAGCGATCTGGTTGCTAGTGGTGGGCCAAAATGCAGGCAAACCGGTTTGCCCCCAAGGAGCCCACCACTACGCAACGCAGGCGCATCAATCTTGACACAAGCGCAGTTGCGTCCTCTTTAGGTGTGCCAGGGTTGGGGCCGCCCCTCGCCCCACCCACCCCGCCCCCTGGTCCCAGCCCCTGATCCCGGCTCCGCCCCTGATCCCGCCTGGCCCGCCTACTTCCAGTGAACCGGTTGTTAGGTTGGGCCAGGCCCACCCCTGGACATATGGCAACCCTACATTGGCTGCTTCCATCCATAGCATACAGAACACCCAGAGCTTGGTGAGTTCCAGGGAAAACTCTGGGGCCACAGGGCAGGTGAAGAGGGGGAACTGCCACTTCATATTGGCTCCAACATTTCAGAAAGGGGGATCTGGGAGCCAGTTCAGGGTTCATCCCACAGAGACCCCAGGAGAGTCTTCAAATGTCCTGTTTCTGTGAGTTGGGACACGACAGACCAGACCAGCAGCTCAGACGGCCAAGGAAGGCCGGCGACTGAGCAGGCCGACTGCTCTCGGCTGCAGCCATCACCACCGTTTCTGCGCTCTTAAATCATACAGGTCTGAAGAACTTTTATTGGCCCTGATGTTACCGCTGTTATGTTTGAACTGGCTGACAGTTTCATGCAGGTTCTCTTTTTATTTGCATCTTGATGCCTTCTTGTCCTTCCCTCCAAGCAACTGGTGAAGCAGCCATTCCAAAATGGTCAGAAGGACCAAAAGGCAACAGCCAGGTCTCTCCAGCCGGGGCAAGTGTGGACCAGCCCCAGCACTTTGGGTTCCTGGGCCCCTGGCCGGCTTTCTGGAAAAGGGTCATGAAGAGGGAGGAGAGATACAGACAAATTCTATTATTAGCTGATTGACGTGGCTTCTCCTTCATCCCAAGGGTCTTCAAGTGCTTTCCCCGTTGTTTTGGGTTAGCACCCTCAGACTACAGCTACAACCTTGCTATACTCTGATTTTTAATGCAATGGCCACTGCGAATCAGTTTTTAAAAACTGCTTTTCTGCTGTTGTAGAGAGACACATACAAACAGTCAATCCATTCTTCAGCAGAGCAAGACAAAGGCAGGGGGATCCTTTGTATTTCTAATTGCTGACCGCCTCTCTACAACAGTAAGAAAAGCTGTTTTTAAACCATTGTAAAGGTACAGACTTTGTTTTTAAATTATCGAACACATATTTGGTATCAGCAGGGAGGCCCAGACTCAAACCTCTGCAGGTATTGAGGCGCAACGTTGTCCCATTAGGATGAGCAAGAAACCTGGTAGTGGGTCTGATAAGTTTCCCCAGTTGCAGCCCCCAAAACAACAGAGGAGCACAACACAGCAGAAGTTTTGCATTCCACAGATCCAGGGAGCAGTACAGGGTCAAAAACACATCTACAGCAGTCCAGTTCAATGCAGCAAATCACCTTACAGACCACCAGAGCTTCCAGCTCTCCTCCTTCCAACCCCATCAATGAGTAGGACATTCAGCCGGCTGATACCCGCAGCTATCCTGACTGCCTTCCAATCACAAGCAGTCACACACAGGTGATGCTACTCCAGCCAGCGCATATACATTATACTCAGGTGTGTTGCCTTCCTCACTCATTGCCTTTATATTTCTGCTGTTTCTCTCCACTGATTTTGTTTTATCCATGAGCTTTTCTGGAAGGGAACCCGAGTGGCTAACAAGGGATACACCTGTCTTGCTATTGCTCTGGCCTTCTTGTGCTCAGCCTTTCCGTTTCTATTTCCAGGTCTCGATACTCGTTCTCCCTTCTCCGCTCTTCTTCTGTCACCAGGCGTTGCAAGGTCAGCTATCCAGAGTAGGGGACAAGGTGGAGGAAGTGGCCGCATGAGATGCAAGGCAGAGGGGCTGGGAGCCACCTCTCAGGTCACAGGCAACCCACAGGCTTTGCAGTGGTGACCACGAGCATCAGCTCTGGCCACCAGCCAAGGGAGCTTCCATGAACCGAGGGCCAAGCCAGCTGGGTGAGTCTCCGCGGCCTGCAAAAGGGGCAGCTCTTTCCCCTCTGCCCCACCTTGCCCTGCTCCATAGCAGAATGGAATAAATCTGTAGCTGTCCACTCCCTAAGAGAGCTGCGCTTGGCTTTGGCGTGACGGCAGCGCCAGCCAACATTTCATGGTGATCTTTGGATGGAGAGACCAGAAGCAGCACAGGGTCTGCCTGGGATCTTCCAGCAGCCAGATCAGACCAGGAAGACCGATGTGGCCAGAAAGTTCTAGATAACTAGCCAAACAGCACCACCTGCCCTTGGAACAGACTCTTCACACTCTCGGTTGTGCTGCCACATCAGCAGCAGATTGCATGCAGTGTGGCGCATGGGGGCCGCAATGCCAATCCCCAGTTAGGCTGGCATAAGTCCTGGCACAAGTCCTACGCTGACCTGAGGGTGTTGCAAAAGTGCGTAAGCCACTTCTGTGCCACTCATGTGGGGTTAGGCCAGTACACAGATATGTACTTCCCCACACCACTGTGGGAATGGTGAGCGGGTAAGTTGTGCCAACCTCAGTTGGTTAGGATTGCACCCCAGAGTGCTTTTGCCTCCAGATTTGCCACTCTTCCAAGTGAAAACAGATCAAGCAAAACTCTTGCCCTGCAGGGTGATCCCTGCATCCCCGCAGGACTCCAGCCATCTCTATTCTCATCTTGCCTGGTTCCTGTTGGGGTTCTGAGAATCTCCCCCCTCGTTTTCCTCCACTTGATTCAGGTGCCTTTCAAACCAGGCCTTTCTGTGCCCCCAGGAATCCTCCCCACCGAGCCTGGGAGGTCTTCCTCTGTCATGCATCCTGCAGGTGCCCCAGCGGAGGGCAGAATATTGTGACATCAACACAGTGCGACTGTCAACACAAACCCTTTTCTTAGATGCCCCCTCCCCTCCGTAGTCACTGATCCATCCTAAATATAGTCCGCAGGACTTGCAGCGTGTCTTCAGGACGGCTCCCACCCCCCTCGACCTCCACCCAAGTGCCTCTGACACATGGATCTCCTGCTATTTATACCCTGCAACATACAGCTGAGGCTGTGCATGAACTAGGGTTGTGTGAGATCCCCTCTTGGGTAACTTTCCATCTCACAAAGTAGACAGCAGTCCATAGAAAGTGGACTGCTGAAAGTAGCAGCTTTGTCTTCCAAGTCGTCAGGCTATTCCGTCCCTGTAATTGCACAGCCAGAGCCTGGAACCCGAAGGGGGAATCCTGGAGACATTCTGTGTCCCTGCTGGACTTCTTCATAGGTGTGGGTGAGACCCAGATTCCTTTGGCCAGGTATGCTGATGGTGCCAGTTTTACTCTTGGAGGAAGAAGGAGCTTCCCTGGCTTGTCCAGGCTTTGCAACCCAAGGCGGGCTCTGCCTGAGGATCCCCTTGGAGTCCATGAAGAAAATCCAGATGGTGGGAAGTGTCTCCTGACGGAGAGACAAAGCACCAACACACCTGGCCAGCTTTGCAGCCATGGCACACTTTGAGGTCTGAAGGGCAAGCTTGACAGTGCCAGCCTTGCTTTCTTTAATGCTCACTGTGGCCTGAGACGGCTGCATCTGTGGCACAACCTTGAGCCTGCTCCTCGCACGCTTCTGTGAGACGCGCCGGACTTGCAGCTTCATTGACAGGGCATGTGAGCTGTCCCTGGAAATGGAACTGGAAGGCCGACACACCCAGTGGTGTTTGAAGGGCATCGAAAGGGGGGAATGATCTGCTTTATGCTCTGATGATCTGCAAGCAAATCCTTGTGGCTTGCGTCGGCTGCAGGGTGGAGAGGGTCGTGGCGGCAGCAGACTCCGAGTCCACCACCCCGTTGCACCCCTCACAATCTGCCACTAATGCCACCGCAAATGGCCTCATGGATGGCTTGGCCATGCACTCTCGCTGGACAAGTCTAGGCTCTTGGATGGTGGGCTGAGTTGAGGCTTGGAGGCACGGTTCTGGGGAGGTTCTGCCCTCTCCAAAGGTGGTGCTGAGGGATTGTATGTAGTTGTGGACCTGACCCCTATACCTTTTGGGGGCACAGAACCCTAAAATACCACCCCACTCAGAAGAGACTTACTGCAGTATGGAGACTTGCACGACATCCCCTGCCCCCCCCCCCCCCCCCACCCTTCTGAGGCTTCTCACTTCAGTGGGAAGGTGACAGTGTTCTCTGCACCTTTGGGGTTTAGTCATGGCAGGCTCATGACTACAGAGGTGTCTTCGGACTACGTGGCTCTTTGGCCTGGGAATGGCTCCCTAGAGTCAGCCATGACCAGCAGGGCAACCTGCAGGGGACCCCTTTCAAGGTAAGGTAGAGGAGTCCCCCACAGGTTGTACTACTAGTCATGACTGACAGTAGGGTGAGGTGCTCATCTCTATTTCTAGAGCCATACAGTGAGTGTGGTCCAACATGTGGCTCACATGTGCATGGAACACTGTTACCTTCCCACCAAAGTAGTACCTATTTATCTACTTGCATATCCATGTTTTCAAACTGCTGAGTTGGCAGGATCTGGGCTGAGGAAAAGAGCTCACCCCCCTCTTGTAGGACCTGGGTCTCAAACCCTGGCCTGCTGGTTAACAGGCACAGCGTCTTAACCACTTGCACCACCACATCCCACCATCACCCTTTACTTTTACCTTAATGTAGAGTTTTTAAATTAACCACATCAAAGCAACATTTGAGGGTTTTATATACTTCTATTGTGTCATGCGCTACATTTTTCTACATTTGGGGGCCTTTAGTACATCTGGTCATTCTGGCGAGGGGTGGGCTACTTGCGCACTGCCACCATTCCCAATGCTGTCCTGTCTCTGTATGAAGGCAAACCACACAGAGCCTCCTGGCATGGCTGGGTCTCTTGGGACGCCAAGCGCTGGCTCTGCTGTGTGTGGCTGTGAGCGTACGTGCCCCCCATGTCAATAACCAGGTGTCTTTGTGCCTCCGGTTTCTCCCCCGAAAGTAGCTGTGATGCTCAGAGGGGGAACGAGGCCAATAAACCCGAGACAATTCCCCATAAACAGAAGCTATTTTGGAGGCAACGGCATCCGTTCAGAGATGAGTCTGAGCTGGGAATGGCACAAGCACCCATTAGTGCCAGTTTATGGGCTCTGTTAAGTAAGCAGCGAGCGATGCTCCAGCCCCCCTTCCTCGCTTGCACAGGTGCCAAGTGCTTGCAGCACACATGCTGCTGATGTGCCGAGGGTGGGTTCTGCTTCTGCTCCACCACAAACACAAGTGGAAAGGTCCAGGCCTTGCAGCCAGAGAACCAGGAGATGGTGCAGTCTCCTTCTTTACCTCCTGTAGCGTTCCCCGAGCAGGGTCTTGAGACCCTGGTGTTGGGGAAGCGCACAGTATTGGGGGCTGCATTGATTGGCCCCGTCCATCCTCCAGACCTCCAGACAGCCCTTACCATCTGTTCTCCAAGCTTTTCATAGTGGGGTTTGGGGGCTGGACTATGGGCTCAAATCTGAGGTGCTTTCAGGATTTGAAGGACTCAATCCCAGGACTCACCGGTCAGAAGCGTGTGCCATGGTGCACTGGCCAGTGTGCAGGGCCTGCATTGGTGTGGCCTCAGGTTGAGCAATGGAGCTGCAGGTCTGGGTGCACAGCCCTAGTTCAGATCTTAGCTTTACCTGGACCTCCCTTACTTCCCCTTCCTTTGACATCACCATCCATAATATGAGGGGTGACCATGTTTCCCTCACAGAGTTGTTGTGAGATCAACAGCAGGATCAGGCCTGGAATGTGCCTTGCAGAGGGCTGCGTTCTAGGGACTCCTGGAGTCAGGTCCAGCTGTTCAGGGACCAGGCAGAGAGAGCTTTGCCAGCTGCTGCCCTCTTTTTCTGGACACAGCTGAGTCTTTCAGCCCCAAATGGTTTGACTTGGGTCTCTTGGGTGGCCACTTTGGCTGGGATGGTGGCACCGTTCAGGAGAGTGTGAACACGGCCCCGATGCCTCCCCACCACCTCCCCCCACCTTCTCTTTAGCCGCTTGCAAATGTCTCGCTGATGCACCATCATCCCTTATTATGCTGAGACGCAGGAGGCTAAACAGGGATCATTACGTGTAATTGTTTTGCCTCTTGCCTGTCAGAGGAACTCGAATGGCTTGTGTTCTGCAAGCCCATGCAGACGAAAATAGACGCGCACAAAAGGCCAGGAAGTCATCCCTTTGCCTCCCCTCCACTCCCCACACAGCTTCTGCCCTCTAAAACCTCCACCTGCCTCCATCTCTTCCCCAAAATCCAAAGGGCCACAGTCCAGACCCACCTGAGCTCTTGCCCTTCCTTGCTCTGGGGTGCATATCTCTGCATCTAGCCAGGGCTGTAGTTGGAATAGTGGGAACCTGTGGCTGGGGGTATTGAAAAAAGTGTTATAAGGCACATCTGCACCACTCCTAAGGGGGGTTAAACCAGTGCATAGGCATGCAACAGCCACCGCACCCTGCCGAGGAAACAGGGAGTGGGTCAGATGTGCTTGGTTAATTGGTTAGGATTGCACCCTTTCTGGCCCATACTCCGTCAACCAGCGTTGCCCAGTGTTGCCCTCCAAAGATTCCCCCGGCTCAAGGTGGATTTACCGTCACCTTAATCATGCCAAGATACAGTGGCAAAGCTAATGATCACGTAGCCCAGTGCCCCAGAAGTAGGGTTGCCATAATTCTCTTCTCCCAAATTGGGACAGGACCCTCTGTCCCATTTGCCAGTATGTGAACACAATCCCCCCAAATCAGGATTCTCCCTGTTTGGGGGATATATGGCAACCCTACCTGGAAGTGGTGTCACAATCGGAAGAGAAGTCACACCCTGGCTCTTGAAAAATGTGGAAAAACCCCAATTGTCCCAGTTTGTTGCCTTCCTAAAGCATGTTGCCCAGTTCAATTGCTACCCCTTTACCCCTTAGCTCTGCCTCTGTTTAGACAGTCTTGAACCAGCACCCTTGATTCTACTTGGATTACTCTACTTGGATCCTACAAAACACCATGTCCCCCCAGACTGTGCCTGCATAAACTCATGAGTATTCCCTCTTTGCACAAGATATTTAAGAAAGGCTGATGCAGTCACAAGAAAGATGGTGCCCCAAAAAAGATCCCCAACAGCCCAGCCAGTGCAGGTTCTATCTTGGAGGCAAAGGAATGCTTGACTTTATTTCAAGCTTGGCCTTAAGTGAACAGCACGGCACATACACCTGTCTGGTTGGCACATCCACCCGTATGGCACATCCACCAAGTATGGACTCCAGTTCTGGACTGGGCAACGGGACACAGAAACCATTGCCAGCACTCAAGAAAACAAACCCTGGCCAGGGAGAGAAGGGCCAAAGCCACCCACACCTCCCAAGCAGGATTACTCCAAGCCTGGACTGTGCTTGTGGAGATGCCACCAGGGTGAGCATGGAGGCCTGTTTGTGCACACTCAGCCACACACTCAGCCACAACCCCACACTGTGGTTCTGAATTGCAGCCTGTTCTTCCACGCACTTCCTCAGACTGTATTCTCTGGCAATGCTTGTCCATGTTTGCTTCACAGTGAGAAACATTATTCGTGGGCAAAGGTTTGGCGAGGTCAGGAGGGTTTGATTTCCGAGGACGGAGAAGGTGCCCTCGAGGGCCAAGAAATCCCCCAAAGAGAGGCCTGGAAATTTGCGCTGGAGCACATGCCTGCAAACCAACTGATGGGGAAAGGAGGCCATCACCTCTGGACTGTCCCCAGCCTCTTCGCACCTTCCCTCGCACGTTGGCCCTCGTGCCATTCTCACAGTGTGGCGTTGCTTTGGCGCATTAATCCTTCCCACTGTGTGTGGAGCCATCTGGATGCGCCTGGTTTTCCTGCCACACCGCAGAGAATTGTTAACACAAAGCATATGCTGCGCTGGAAATTAATAATAATTTTTGCTCTCACCAGCTGCTAGTAATTGGCTTCTCCTTCGCAGAGATAACTGAGAGCAGCGGGGCAGAAACCGGCAGCCACTCCCCAGATGAGAAGAGAGCGGAGGACACGGCCGTGGGAAGCGCCAACAACGCAAGGCTCCCCAAACCCTTTCCTGGGCCACCGTCCAAGCACTTCGGGGCATGAGAGGCACCCACCGACCAGCTGAGTGTGCAAAGCAATTCGGTCAGGAAGCACCCCAGAGACAGGGAACACTCCAGTGGGGGGTCCCCACTTGAGTGTTTTCCACTTTCAGACTTCCACGTGACTCTCGAGTGGTGGAGTCATCCCCAAGAGGGAATTTTTTAAGTGTGCAATGCGAGTCACTAGTGTTGACGTCAAGAGTTGAATCACTGGAGTTGCAACTCAAGTGCAAGTCACCAGTTCCCAAGACTGCCGAGGGGTCACCCTTAGCTCTGCCTCTGTTTAGATAGTCTTGAACCAGCACCCTTGATTCTACTTGGATTACTCCGCAGATTATGCATCCAACCTTTGGACTCCTGTGGCATATTTTGCAAAATGGGGCCAAATGGGGCCAAACCAGTTAGTCCCCTCCAGGGCCAGTCCTGCGGCATTTCTAATCTCAGCCCCCCCCCCCCCCCCCACTGATGAAGTGTTAGGCCTTGCTGAGGAAACTCCCTTCAAGCCAAACCTAGCTGGACTTTTTCCTTCTTCTCAAGCCTATTTCAGGGGGATTTCTGCCAAAGTCGCTCCTGTTTCCTCTGGAAAGTTTCACTGGAAGGTTCAAGTCTTGGATCAGCCACGAGGAATCCTGCCCAGCCCAGCAGTTCCTGACCCCAGAGCTATTCATGCACCAAAGTCTGACTCCGTCTCCACTTTGGAAGGGTTGCTCAAGTCCTCTTTTTCCAGGATATGTCCTCTTTTTTAGCTTTTGTCCAGGGGTTGGCCCGGCCTGGCCCAAGAACCGGTTCTCCGGAAGTGGGCGGGGCCAGGAGACGGGGCCAGGGTCAGGGGGCAGGGACGGGGAGGTTTTCAATTTAAAAATAAAAAAATAAATAAAATTACTTACTTCTGAGTAGACCTGCATAGGTTGGGGCTCTGAGGCTGCAGTCCTCTCCACACTGGCCTGGGAGTAAGTCCCATTAACTATACTGGGACTTCCTTCAGAGTAGATCTGCAAAGGATGGGGCTATGAGACTGCAGTCCTCTCCACACTCCTCCCAGTTGGCCAGGAGAGGAAGGGAGGGCGCGGTGGTGCCGCGTGGCTCCCTGTGTGCCTCCCCAGCAGGCCGGGAGAGGAAGGGAGAGCGCGGTGGTGCTGCGCAGAGTAAAAATGGCGGCCGCAGTGGCCGGTAGCGGCTCAGAACCGGTCCCCACGGTTCTGGTCCCCCCATGCCCTACCGGCTCGCCACCGGCGGCCAAATAACAAGATCCAGTTCAGGCGAGTAGGCCCAAACCGGTAAGTGCCCACCCCTGCTTGTGTCCTGAAAAAATTTCAATGTCCTCCTTTTGGTGGCCAGCATGTATCCTTCTTGTATAACTAATAACTTGTATGTAAGAAATTTCAGTACAGTGGTTCCTTGGTTTACAAGTGACTTGGATTAAGAGTGTTTTGGATTTTTATATACAGTAAATATTTTATATACATATTTTTGGACTGTGGAACCAATTGTCTGGGTTTTCATTATTTCCTATGGGATTACAAGCATGCTTCCGGAACGAATTACGCTCGTAAACCAAGACACCACTGTGGATGTAATTGTTTAAAATTTAATAATGTGTTTAAATGAAGCACATGAAAGCAATAAATATGAGTGTTTTTAGCTTTTATTTTGTCCTGTCTTACATTTTTCTGGGGTGTCCTACATTTTGGGGGGCATGTCCTTTTTTGGTTATGGCATATGGTCCCCGGTTCAAGTCTCCTTGCTGGGACTTTGAGGCCCCCCCCCACACAAATCTTTGGATAATGGTGGGGCTTCTGGGCAAAGAAGATTGTGGCACTTTGCACATGGTCAGAGGACTACCTCTTAGTGCTATGGAAATCCATTCAGAGGAGAATTTGGTGTGTCCAGTTTGGAGAAGAGAAGGCTGAGAGGGATGTGGCAGCTTCTTTCAAATGAAAATCACTGCCCCTGGCACTGGAGGTTCAATCCCCACATTTGTTGCAACATTTGTTGCAATGAGAACTAGAACCAATGGGTACAAACTGTAGGAGAGGAGATTCTGGTTGGATATGAGGACAAAATTCCTGCCAATGAGGGCGGCTCAGCAGTGGAAGAGATTGCCAAGGGGGTGGTGGACTCTCCCTCACTGGGGATCTTCAAGGAGAGGCTCCACCAGCACCTGTCGGGGATGCTGTAGGAGGATTTCCTGCTACAGGCAGGGGTTGGACTAGATGACCTTGGAGATCCCTTTCAAATCTATGATTCTGTGTGAGTTTCCGCAGTGTGGCCGAACCAAGTTCAAAAGTTGCCAGATGCCTCTGCCTGCCATCGCAAGAGCTGTTTCCATGCAGCGTCTGGTGTGGCTGGCATGAAACGTCGCCCAGTTGAATAGTTGGAAGAAGAGGAATGTGCCGGCACCCAATCCGTCTTAGGCACCCTTCCTCCTCCTTTGCTTTCTCAGTGTGCAGTGAGACCCAGAAACCCAAAAGTGTCACTTCAGTCTCCAGATCCTGCCGCTTCTTTTGCTGGCTGATCAAAGGATCAGGCCCCAAATGATGGCTCCAAACGCCTGCTTGATAAGGTTGCACTCAGTTATTCTCTTTAGCAGCAGATCCACGCTGGGGGAGAACATCTTGCCCATTTTCCTGCAAATGCGTTGTCGGAGCCTGTGCGGGTGGGTGTGAGGCTGCACTCGGAGGTATTTGTATTGTGTGTGGTTGATGGGCTCTGCACGAGACGGAGCCCTTAAATAGACATAATTTGCTGTCATTGTGTAAAGCAGCCCCAAGGAGGCAACGGCAAACATGAGACGGGAGGAAGCTGGTGAGGGGCTCCGCCTCCCATCTGGGACCGCTTGGCAGGAGCTCGTCTCACCTGGTGTGGGGGACGTGAGCCAAGGGCACAGATTTCAGCCACGTCCCATCGAAGGGCAGCCGTTGTTGGGGAGACATTAACCGGGGAGGAGTGTGCAGAACACGTGCGCTCATCAGGGCCTTCCAGGCCAGTGGCTTGGAGCAGGCACCCTTGCCAAGGCCCGTGGGAGCTGGTGGGCGAAGGTGACTGATTGGGGCAGAGCTCATGATGGTGCATCGAGCATCGAGTGATAAAGAAGGATCCATGGATCAGAGAGGAGAGGGAGGTGACCTGGTGGCAAAGCAGGTGCTGTGCCAAGCAAGGAGCCAAAGGAGGGTCAGAGCAGCAGGGCCTTAGAGGGGAGGCACCACACCGTGGCAGAGCACATGCCCCAGACCAGAGATTTTCAGTCCTTTTCATCTTACGGCACACTGACAAGGTGTTAAAATTGTCCAGGCAATGAGGTGCGCCATGCTGCTGGTGGGAGGCTCAAATGCCCCAATTGTCCTTACAGAAACAAGATCCTCACTAAAGTCATGCGCTACACCTGCAGACCATCTGTGGCACACCAGCGTGCCACAGCACAGTGGTTGAAAATCACTGCCCCTGGCACTGGAGCTTCAATCCCCACCAACAGGCTTCTGCAACCAGATTGGGAGAGGCTGACCAGCCACACTGAGCCTGAAGGGGTCCAATTCCCAAAGGGACAGCCTCACGTGTCCCCCAATTCCACCCCGAGGGTCTTGCTGCTTCTCATGGGGGAGTCACTCTGCCCTCCTCCTGCCCATGCCCTGCTCAGCTCTTCCCCACCCCGTGTTTTCCAGAGGTACTTGCATTTCCCTCTTAGTCATCATTAGGGTCAGGCTGGTACCGTTAATGGCATCTTTGTAATTGCAGGAGGAGGAGGGCTGAGCAATATCTTGAGAGCTAAAATACTCTCCAGGGCTCCATCTGCGCAGTTTTAATGCCGCTTATTGTTATTTTAGCCTTCGTCAAATATTCAGCACAAGCTGGAAAAAGTCCCAGCCTAACAGGCAGTGAAATACGAAAACGATGAGCCAGGGAGCCCTTGCGCTGTCAGGAGATGCCAACTCATGCCAGGGGACAAACTGGAGAGGGCCCAGCATCCCCAGCTCATGTGGCATGGCAGGCAGTCCCCCATGCTCACTCACCACCCTGGTTCCCACCATCCAACTTGGTACTTGCCAAGTTAGCCTCAGTTAAAAGGGAACCTAGGAAGAAGTGGACCCCAATGCGCGGGCACCATCTGGCTGCTGAATTGTTGGTGCCTGCAGTTTTTCTGGAATTGAGGGGGGCAGAAGTTCTGCCTGAGAACAGCATAACAGACAGAAATGTTGCCTGTGGGACTGTCAAAGCCCAAGCAGCAGAGCCAATGCCCAGGTGTGCACATTGGCATGCGTTGGTGTGCCAAGATCCTGCAGTCCGGCTTTGAAGGCAGGTGACACTGAACCACCTGGTGGTGGATGCTTCAGAGCAGGTCACGCTGCCTGCTTGCTGAGCAGAGCGCAATGCTTGCCAAGGTCTCCTTCTGCCCACCGCTGGGTCAGATTGGGCTGCCTGCCACTGGACTGCACCCGCTGTCTGGAAATGGGTTGCAGGAGTTTGCAGGTTCCTTAAGGCCAGGGAGCCAGAGGGTCCTGCATGTTGGGGGGACCCCTAAAATATTGCACCCTCAAGGCCAGGGAGAGTTGGGGGCTCAGACTTGGTACAGATCTGGGGCCTCCAATAATCTGCTGCAGGTATTTGCTGAAGCCCCAGAGGAGTGTAGAGCTGCCACTGCAGATGACTGGCTTGCCCACGGTCAGCCCAGGGTAACAGCTCTGGACTTGCCCCAGGGCTGGTCTTGTACAGTCTCTGGAATGCCACAGTAAGCCAGGGGCTTCCCCAGAATTTCCAGCCCAGGCCCCGCCGGCTTCCCAGTCCTGCTCCTGTCCAGCCGCTTCCTTTCTTGGCCACCACTTACTCCGGAGCAGCTGCAGACTGTTCCACGATGACGGTCCAAATCCATCTTCCCAGCGGGGCTGAGCATCACACCTTCATCCAGGCTCTGGAGTTAATGAAAACAGAATCTGGGCAAAGGCTCTCAGAACTGATTAGAAAGCAAGGAAGAGGAAACTGAACAGAGACGTCTTCATTACATGCCAGAGTTTTCAAATACAAGGACAATTTATGGCAGCAAACCCGGATCGCGGGGTCACAGGGCATGATCAATACCAGCCATTTGTGGAGCTCTGTGGCTGGTGCCACTTGGATCACTTTACAGAAAAGGGGGCAGTGAGGTCTGCAAAGGACTGATTTGGGGATTCTTGGATTCTTTTCCCAAAACTGTTGACAAAAATACTTCCAATAAGGTAAACCAGAAGTCAAGGAAAGACACGCGGGGTGATCCCCAGTTAATTGGGGGGGGGGGTCCCTTTCAAGTCTGTAGAAGACAAGCAGTTCCTCCTCTTCACAATCCAGAAGGAACACAAGATTCCAAAGCTGAAGCACTTCATCAAGCAGAGGTGGTGCCCCGTGTTCAGCGCAAGGGTACCGAGCGACCCTGGCATCCACCACCCCAAGTCCATTCAGCAGTCCCAAAATCCGCATGTGCATCAGCAGCAGACCTTGCAGGTCAGCTGGAAACTCCTCAGTGGCAAGTGATGTGTTGATTGAGCAGCCTCTCGGCCTCGGCCTTCCGCCCTCCCCTGCCCGGGTCACGGCCACGGCACCCCAGGGCTCCTGTCATCCAATTATCTGTCCGCTGTGCAAGGCAACTGCAGTGCCGTGCAGAGTGGTGGTGGCAGTGCAGGCTCAGCCCCCAGTGGGGGGCGGGTTTGCTTTTTCCTGAGGAACTTTGCCGGGAGGTGGGCTTTCCTTAGGGGAAAAACCTGCAGCGTTTGGGGCTCCTCAGTCTCAAAAAAAGGGGCCACAAGTGGGTCATGATGGAAGACATACAAAATTATGCAAAGGTGGACAGAGTGGATAAATATGATTTGGATAAAGAAGTAGATAAATATTTCTTTACCCAGCATGTGGTGAGTCTGTGGAACTCCCTGCCACAGGATGTGGTGACGGCATCTGGATCCCATTAAAGGGAACTGGACTTATTCCAGGTGATAAACCATAATGGATATGTGCACCTTCTGGGATTTAGAAGTAGCCTGTCCCTGAATGCAAGATGCAAGGGCGAAGGGCATGGCACCAGGATGCAGGTGTGCCAGGTGTTCTGGTAGACCCCTGGCAGGGTGACCATATGGCTCCACATTTGTCAGGATACATCCTGTCCAGGTGTCCTACATTTTAGCTTCATTGTCCTACATTTTGGCTTCATTTTTTAAACTTTGCAATGGTACACAGTACCCCATCATGTCATATGTCATTGGATTTGTATTGAAGAGCAGAATCCAGTGCAAAAATCAGTTTTGAGGTTTCTCCTTCTTATCAAAAGTTATGGCCAAAAAACAAAAAAAAAAACAAAAATATAAAAACCAAAAAATACATTTTGGGGCAATTTTTTAAAGCGGGTAGGAATTTTGGCCTTGGGGTTCAGGAATTTGGGGTTTGGCATCTGGTCCCCCTGCCTGTGAGATACAGGAGGCTGGATGAGACAGGCTTCTGGTCTGATGGGGGGGGGGGCTCTTTTTATGAGCTTTGATTCTTATGAAGCTGCAAGGACCTTCCTGCACCATCACTCACAACTAAATGTGTTAAACTCACATAAGCAGGAGATATATTTTATTGACCGTCCTGTGCTCAGCTGCCCTTTCTGGGGGTAGTTGTGGTGCCTGCAAAATAGCATTTCCCATCCCCCCCCCCCAAAGCAAAACCCACCCTTGTGTCAGGAAGAGGGAGCAAACAGGCAGACAAGAAGATCCAACCCAGCCACTGCCTAAATCCTGCCCTGCCAGTGCTAAGAGTAGTCTGGATGCCACCCTTGTTACCTACTGGGGTCAAAGAATTTGGGATCGCCAGAGAAATCTGGCCGAACCCCTTCAAGAAAGACTCCACATCAGAGGGGATGTCTCCATATTTCCCTGCCCAGAAGCCTGAACCCAAGGCTGAAAGGCATCGATGCTACTGAGTATTGATCAGCAAGAGATGATCAGCTCCCCGCAGAAAATCCATGCCGGTGCAGGGGGGTTAAGGGAGGGCATTATTCAGCAGGGCAAGCGGAAGGCACACCAGTGCCAAGGGTCATTAAACCCTCTCCTAAGACTGGGCAGCCTGTGCCTGTCTCTTCCGAGAACTGCTCCAGGGTTTGGAAAGCCGAGCCCTGCAGACCGTGAGACCTTTGCAGATCAATAGGTGTTGGGGTGACGGCTAATGAGCTGAGAGATGTTAAATGAGCGGAGGGGACAGGGAGCCGTGCGCAGCCTTGCAGGAAGCCTTTGGCAGCCGTCGCAGGAAACACTTGTCCGGGTGTTTATGGACCGCTGATAATTGCCAATTAATTTCACTCAGGCAACTATAAAGAAGGGGCCGGAGATGGCTGCGGTTGGGGAAGGCCACGAGGAGCTCCGCTGGCCTCCCCAAGCTTTCCTTCTACCTGCTGGCCATGCTGAAGCCCAGCCTTTAGGAAACCAGGAAGGGGCGAACCTTCTGACCCCCTCTCAGTATTGCTGTGGATCAGAACTTGGATCAGGAAAACAGCTGGGGGGCATTCATGAGGCCCCCTCCCTCATGGACACCAGAGGTCCTCTTCACAACCAGGCCTTCACACTCCGGTCCCCTCTGCTTGGACTCCTGCCTGCCACAGCCTCTCTTCTCTGGTCTGTTCCTGATGCTCCCCAGGCGGTCCCCCATCCCCAGAGTGGTCTGCTGCAAAAGTCCCCCATCACACGCGGCCCAAACATCTGCATGGAATCTTTCCCGGAATCATTCCCAAATCTGCAGGATCTTTCCCAGATCCTGGTCCCACTTGGATCTCCCTTCCCGCTCTGCTCCTGTCTGTGTTCTTTGCTTCTCTTGCCACACCTCACTAGCCCCCACCCCCTCCCCAGGTCTGCTCCCTTGGATTTCTCTCCTGGTTCCCATCTTGCCTCTTTGGCTGGAACCCCCTCCCTGATCGCATCCACATCCCTCCTCAGATCCATTTTCTTTCCATGCACAGAAAACCCCCTGCTCCCCACTTCAGATAAGCCTCAGCATGTGGACATGAAATCACGGGGGCTGATGTCCCGTCTTCCCTGGCACCCCTTGTCCCACTGCCTGTTTTAGAGTGTGAGCCCCATGGGGCAGAGACCTGCATCCTCCTCTGCTGAAAAAGTGCCCAAGAGCACCATGTCCCTCACAACCCCATCCAGCCTGATTGAGGGGATGGAACTGGCTGGACTGAGGAATGGGAAGTGCGCACTGCTGCCCTGATCAGGATGGGAAGACAAGGCCCATTAATGCCCTCTAGGGTGCCCTCTGCCTGCTTGATCAGGAACACAGCATGGAAAGAAAGGGTTAAATGTGCATTCATATTTATGTGCTGCTCTGAGCTTGCTCTTCCAGCCTTTTTACTACCTATGGCTGGAAGGAGGCCATTCATTTGATGGGGGAAGCTATGGGTTGGGAACCTCTGGGGGGGGTTTCATTTGAATCATATGCATTTGAAGCTATCATGGGCAGGGTGGACTGGATTTGGCCCGTGGTCCCTGAGTTTGACATGTGTGCCTACGGCAGTGGTATTCAAAGGGAGTGGTCGGGACCCCCTTGGGCAGTCGTGAACCCGGGTCAGGGGGTTGCAAAAAAGTAGGATTTGCCATCTTGGAATCTTGCACTGGACTTTCCTGGGAGTCAGTCTCATTGAACACAATGGGACTTACATCTGAGTAGACATGGAGGAGCTCTGGCACCACATCCCAGAAAGTTTGACAGAGGTTCCTGGTTAGATTTTTGAAAGGGGGTCCCGGACTGCAAGAGCCAGTCTATAGATGCTTCTTGTCCAGGTGGGGCAAACTCAGAGAAGGCAGTAATGGGCACACTCAGCAGCCTCCGGTGTTCAAGCGGGCATTCATGAGAGCCCCCCAGCTGTGTTCCAGATCCAAACAACGCATACCTTCATTGTGCCTCTTTATACATCAAATAATAGCTCAGAACAACTGAAATCAAAAGACCCAGAACGGTTTCCGACACGGCTGGCTGGCCACAGCAGGTTCCCTAACCAGTCCCTCTGCTGGGGTGATTCATGTTCCAGTCCAGGCAGTCATGGGGTGGAGATCCCATCACTGCTGTTGGAAGCAGGTCCTGCTGTCATAAACTGTTGGTCCCTGCTTCCCACCAAGTGCCCCCCAGCCAAGGAGCTGCATGCGGTAAAGGGCCCCCAGCACACACTGTAGCCACCGACACCACACCTGATGGAGCCCTTTCCCATCCCAGCCCCGTAGCCCAGACGTCCTGTGCCTGGGAAATGTGTCAGGTAGGCAGAGAGGCAAGCCAGGCCTCCCCCATTAGGGCCTTGGGGGAGAGGAGACCTCGGCTGGGCTCGGCTGCGCTGCCTGATGCTGTCAGTTTGACTGACACAAATCCCCGCATTGAGGCTGGGAATTGCCATTTAGCACCTCTAATACTTCCTGGGTAATGTCATTACTGCCTCCTCCCCAAGCCCCTAATCAGGTTTGGAGCTGTACCGTGGCGGCGCCCAGGACTCAACGGCCGCCCAGAGCATGCCTGGCAAGGGAGGAGATGCCTAATCCGAGGAGACAGCCGGGAGCCCAGGGCTGGCTGCCAGGCAGGCAAATTCCCCCTACTCCCCCCCAAGATGGCAAATTATTGCCCCCACTGGGCAAATGTGAATACCCACCACTGGGTTCCCCTGCCATGATAACATTTTGTTAAGCTTTACAATGGATGAGATGAATGAACGGTCAAGGGGGGCTGTCCTGCCCTTCACTGTCCCCCGCCAAGGATACCTCGAGTTCTGACTCACTGCACCTGTCTTCAGCCATATTTCTCTAGGTTCTGATCCCCCCAAAGGAAGGAAGGTCCACACAGGTGAGTATCTCTAACAAGGGTTTGTATTCTTGATGTTACAGTCAGACAATAGGACAGGCAGTAGGGCTTAGTTACGGTTAGACACACTGGGAAAAGGGTTCTCTCTATACATCACCAGTGTAGCTTTAGATCCCCCTTAGTCTTTGAGTTAGCGTAATCCGGGTAGGTTACTTGACCCCCTTCTTGCATCACATTGTCTTCCTTTTGCAGGTATCCCTTCACTCCAGGGTCTGCACCAGGTAAGTAACAACAACCGACTCAACAGGAGCCGCATCAGGTAAGAACACAATCTGGAGTCTCTGCAACCACACTCCACACTTAACTTTCTCTCTTTCTTTCCAGGTGAAGGCGGCAGTTGGACAGCAACTGGCGCTGGATCTTCTTCCCCTCGTCTCTGACCCTCCTCCAACTGCCCCTACCTTCCCGGCGTCCTCCTTCTATACATCTCCCGCTCCCCCTCCCTTTCCGCTCCTGCTGCCCGCCTCGGAGCGCTCCTGGTGCGCAGGAGACTCCTGGATTGGCCCTCACCGAGATAGGACGTCCGGGGTATACTCCCGTCCTCCCTGTGCAGTAAAGCCGTAGGAGGTCCCAGTAGGAGTCGGGTCAGTGAACCCGGTCGTCCTTGGTAGACTCCAACACTCGGTCCCAAGGAGGCCCGGGTCTCACTTCCTGTGCCCACATGCTGTCCCCGCCATCTCCAGCAACACCTTTCTAAAAAGCACTCCTGCACCCAGAGATACCCAAAGTGCCACCACCCCCTGCTCTGCACCCAAAGGCCCAGCCACCCAAGGGCTGCACAGCTGAACCAACAATGGGTCCCTTCTTGGTACCCTTCTTGGAGGGTGTGTCAATTCCCTTGCATATGGGCACCCCCTTCCCCACAGCAGACCATAGACCAGACCCTCCAGGAATCCAAGGAACCCACTCTGGCCCCACAACAGCAAGACCCAGCAAAACCCACAGGCATTGCTATGCCATAGCACCCATGGGGTCTCTGGTAGCAAGATCTGGCAGCACACACAACAGAAGCACTCTCCAGAGAAGCCGGAAGTGTCTCCGCAAAGCGCCACCTTCTCCAACAGGACTTGTGTGCCAGGCAGGCATAACGGAGCCTGTACCACCGAGGTTAGGACAATAGCAACGTGAGCAAACTGAAGACACACACAAGACACTTCTGAGGTTGAGCAAGTTGTATTAGGGGTGAGCAGAGCCAGAGTCAGGGATACAGTCGGAGGTCAGAACACATACGGGTCAATACAGAGTCCAAAAGGATATCCAAAGCCAATAATCCCAGTCCAGCAGTCAATAACATCAAGTAATCAGTCCAGCAGCACTTCAAAATATAACTGCTCCACACTGAAATCCTGGGTTGCAACACATTTATAGAGTCACACAGGTGGTGGTCATCACCTGTCTTGGTGCATGCAGTTCTTCTACCCAGAAGAACTACCCTGGCGCATGCGCAGTGCGGCGGGATTGGGGCCCGTCCCTCGCCCTGCCCCGCCCCACCCCCTGACCCCAGCCCCGCCCCCTGACCCCAGCCTGGCCCCTCCCACTTCCGGCAAACCAGATCTTGGGCCAGGCCGGGCCCACCCCTGACTACATGGCTCATCAATTCGACTGTGGGCCACTGCTTCAGTGGCTACGTTGGCTGCCCATTTGTTTCTGGGTTGAATTCAAAGTGCTGGTCCTGAACTTCCAAGCCCTAAATGGCCCAGGTCCAGGGTATCTGAGGGACCGCCTTCTTCCATACACTCTGACCCATCACCTAAGGTCATCAGAGAGGGCCCTACTGGCTGTGCCGCCACCAAGGGATGTTGAGAGGTGTGGCGGGCAGAAATAGGGCCTTCTCAGTGGTGACTCCCCGGCTTTGAAACTCCCTCCCCCTAGAATAGTGGTTCTCAATCTTCCTAACACCGTGACCCCTTTATAAGTTCCTCATGTTGTGGGGACCCCAACCATAAAATTATTTCCGTTGCTACTTTATAACTGTAATTTTGCTACCGTTATGAATCGTAATGTAAATATCCGATATGCAGGATGTGTTTTCATGGTTACAAATGAAATGTGTATTCTAGGCACACACTGAACACAACGGGATTTATTTCAGAGTAGGCACGCATAGGATTGGGCCCTGAGGCTGCAATCCTATCCACATTTGCATGGGAGTAAAGGCCCCCTGACTCTAATGGGATTTATTTCAGAGTAGGCATGCATAGGATTGGGCCCTGAGGCTGCAATCCTATCCACATTTGCATGGGAGTAAAGGCCCCCTGACTATAATGGGATTTATTTCAGAGTAGGCATGCATAGGATTGGGCCCTGAGGCTGCAATCCTATCCACATTTGCATGGGAGTAAAGGCCCCCTGACTATAATGGGATTTATTTCAGAGTAGGCATGCATAGGATTGGGCCCTGAGGCTGCAATCCTATCCACATTTGCATGGGAGTAAAGGCCCCCTGACTATAATGGGATTTATTTCAGAGTAGGCATGCATAGGACTGGGCCCTGAGGCTGCAATCCTATCCACATTTGCATGGGAGTAAAGGCCCCCTGACTATAATGGGATTTATTTCAGAGTAGGCATGCATAGGACTGGGCCCTGAGGCTGCAATCCTATCCACATTTGCATGGGAGTAAAGGCCCCCTGACTATAATGGGATTTATTTCAGAGTAGGCATGCATAGGACTGGGCCCTGAGGCTGCAATCCTATCCACATTTGCATGGGAGTAAAGGCCCCCTGACTATAATGGGATTTATTTCAGAGTAGGCATGCATAGGACTGGGCCCTGAGGCTGCAATCCTATCCACATTTGCATGGGAGTAAAGGCCCCCTGACTATAATGGGATTTATTTCAGAGTAGGCATGCATAGGACTGGGCCCTGAGGCTGCAATCCTATCCACATTTGCATGGGAGTAAAGGCCCCCTGACTATAATGGGATTTATTTCAGAGTAGGCATGCATAGGACTGGGCCCTGAGGCTGCAATCCTATCCACATTTGCATGGGAGTAAAGGCCCCCTGACTATAATGGGATTTATTTCAGAGTAGGCATGCATAGGACTGGGCCCTGAGGCTGCAATCCTATCCACATTTGCATGGGAGTAAAGGCCCCCTGACTATAATGGGATTTATTTCAGAGTAGGCATGCATAGGACTGGGCCCTGAGGCTGCAATCCTATCCACATTTGCATGGGAGTAAAGGCCCCCTGACTATAATGGGATTTATTTCAGAGTAGGCATGCATAGGACTGGGCCCTGAGGCTGCAATCCTATCCACATTTGCATGGGAGTAAAGGCCCCCTGACTATAATGGGATTTATTTCAGAGTAGGCATGCATAGGACTGGGCCCTGAGGCTGCAATCCTATCCACATTTGCATGGGAGTAAAGGCCCCCTGACTATAATGGGATTTATTTCAGAGTAGGCATGCATAGGACTGGGCCCTGAGGCTGCAATCCTATCCACATTTGCATGGGAGTAAAGGCCCCCTGACTATAATGGGATTTATTTCAGAGTAGGCATGCATAGGATTGGGCCCTGAGGCTGCAATCCTATCCACATTTGCATGGGAGTAAAGGCCCCCTGACTATAATGGGATTTATTTCAGAGTAGGCATGCATAGGACTGGGCCCTGAGGCTGCAATCCTATCCACATTTGCATGGGAGTAAAGGCCCCCTGACTATAATGGGATTTATTTCAGAGTAGGCATGCATAGGACTGGGCCCTGAGGCTGCAATCCTATCCACATTTGCATGGGAGTAAAGGCCCCCTGACTATAATGGGATTTATTTCAGAGTAGGCATGCATAGGACTGGGCCCTGAGGCTGCAATCCTATCCACATTTGCATGGGAGTAAAGGCCCCCTGACTATAATGGGATTTATTTCAGAGTAGGCATGCATAGGACTGGGCCCTGAGGCTGCAATCCTATCCACATTTGCATGGGAGTAAAGGCCCCCTGACTATAATGGGATTTATTTCAGAGTAGGCATGCATAGGATTGGGCCCTGAGGCTGCAATCCTATCCACATTTGCATGGGAGTAAAGGCCCCCTGACTATAATGGGATTTATTTCAGAGTAGGCATGCATAGGACTGGGCCCTGAGGCTGCAATCCTATCCACATTTGCATGGGAGTAAAGGCCCCCTGACTATAATGGGATTTATTTCAGAGTAGGCATGCATAGGACTGGGCCCTGAGGCTCTCAGTCAGCCCCAGTGTGCGCGCAGCTACAGCCGGATGTCTGGCAAGCCTGACCTGGCCCCCTGCACCAGGGGTCTTTAGGCGATCCCCAGAAAACCTCTAGGTGTCCCCCAAAAGGGTCCCAACCCCCAGTTTGAGAAACGCTGCCCTAGAACTTCAGAAAGCTTCCTTGATACAGAGCTTCAGGCAGAGCCTAAAACTTTCTATTTTAAAAAAAGCTCTTTACTGAGGCAGAGGTTGGGGGTTATCATTACTGTTTTTAATGTTTTTCACTTATGTATGTTTTTAATGCTTTTAATTGTTTTATTGAATGTTTTTAATTTTATTGTTAGCCCCTTTGAGTTGGCCATGGCCCAAGGAAGGTGGGGTATAAGGCTACAATCCTAAAGACACTTTCCTGGGAGTAAGACCCATTGAACACAATGGGGCTTCCTTTTGAGTAGACATGATTAGGATTGTGCTCTTAGTCTACTGACTAAATAAATGTGCCAGTGATGCTTGACTGCTGCCAGCAGGGGACAAACGGGCCGTTCCCTCTGCCAAAGGGACACCTGGGCACAATTCCAACCTCAGGGGCGGAAACTCTGAAACACCTGGGGGAGAACATCTGAACTGCAAGGTGGTGGTGGCGGAGCGATGGCTTCCTGCTGCTGCTTCTCAGGACAGGAGCTCCACCTGCTGCTGCCGCTTCTGCTGCTGGGGGGCTGCTTGGGGAGAGCATAGGGGGCCACAGCCCAGTGAGGGCATGAGCAACCAGAGCTGGACGGAGCTGTTCCAGGGGGAGTGGATGGTCCAGTTCTACGCTTTCTGGTGCCCGGCCTGTCAGAACCTGCAGCCCAAGTGGAAATCTTGATTCATAGACTCACAGAATCATAGAATCCTAGGGCTGGAAGGGACCCACTAGGTCATCTAGTCCACCCCCCTGCCTGCAGCAGGAAATCCTCCTACAGCATCCCCGACAGGTGCTGGTGGAGCCTCTGCTTGAAGGTCCCAGTGAGGGAGAGTCCCCCACCTCCCTTGGCAATCTCTTCCACTGCCCAACCGCCCTCACCGTCATTCACGGTATGACCATTCTGATACACACATCATTTTAACACATATACTACAGCATTGGTTATCATTTCGGGCCACTTTGGTCGATTATTTGGTAAACACTCTAAATTGCAACAAACAATAACAACAATGTTTCCAAATGCAACTACTTTTGTACACAAAATACATGCAAGGGTTGGTAAGCTTTTGCAGCAGAAGAAATGAATCAAGACATAAAGTGCAGTCCTAATTTGTAGGATGGTACAGAAATGAAGCACATAGTTCATGTGGCGAGGCCACTCGCCAGAGACAAGGTGGAGGCTGCGGTGCGACTTTTCTTTTCGTGCGCAAACGCAAATGTTAGCAAGGGAAAGGGTTCAAAATGTGCAAACTGCGCAGCATCAGACAACACTCCAGGTAGTATCCAAGTCTTGTGTTGTGAAGCTTAGAAGAACATGCACAGCCATCATCCAGGTCACAGATCAGTGGAGAGAGTCCACATCACGGTTGAAGCCTTACAGTCCATAACGCAGTTCGGTTTTCGACTTTTAGTCCTTAAGCATTTTGACAAAGTCTTTTAAGGCAAACTCTGATTTAGGCCAGACTTAACCAGTTTTAGGCCTTGGATATGGCTTAGGCCAGAGTTGTGGTGCTCAGGAGCAAGGGCCATACTGAATCGACAACCTTATGAATGACATAACACAAGGGAGCGAGTTCTCGCACTTAGGTCTGTTATATGGCCCCCTTAGAAAACCTCGTTTTGGACTCCATTTTGGAGAGTTGAGGTTGACTCAGGACATTCACTGCTTTTCTTTGCCCGCCACATGGAGACATCAACCCGGATAAGTCCAGTGTTCCGGTCACATGTGTGCATGCGCTAACACAGCAAGGCAAGCCCATGTGGTTCAGCAAAGACGCTTGCAATTGATGGGCTACTATGAGGTACTTTGTAGATTTGGAGCACAAGCCCAGTTGTACGACAACCCTGTTGGGACGTGGAGAACCACACAATCACGTCGAGCCTCTAGGCTTGGCTGACATTCTGCACATGAATGGTTTTTTCTCAGACACATCTTTGAATTCCTTACAAGGTTGTTGTGTAGCGGAGTTCTTTTTAACTCACAATGTAGTCCTTGGAACACTTTCTTGGAAACAAAACTTCATTGAACTTCAGTGGAACAGAATTCTGAGTGTGCAATAAAGGTGATCCTGTACATGGAAAGCACAAACTGATAATACAGAGAGAGAGAGAGAGAGAGAGAGAGAGAGAGAGAGAGAGAGAGAGAGAGAAATTTGCAATTCTTCTGAATTTAGGCAGGATCACAAAGCTTGTACATTTTGTTAACACTTTTTGTTATTCCTTAATCTCGGTGATCTTTATGAGATTCTTTAGGCAAATGAGCTTTGGCTTTTTACCTGTAAACAGAAAGCTTAAAAACATGGTTATTTCTATTTTGCACAGAGACTGATTCACAAAAATAAACAATAATAAACATTTCTTGAGTAAGAATAAACAGTTCTTCCCTTATCTTATCTACTCTTTCGCGAGATAACATCGAGATTTCTTCCGGACAAGCTTACAGCCCTTCCCACTAACTCTAAAAATACTACCTTTGGGTGGTTGACCTTTTTTTAAGACCACATAATTTTTCTCAGATTCTGTACAACCCTAAAGGTGGCGTTTTAGTACTTTGTACATGCCTTGGTTTACACTTGGCTTGGCTGAAACAGAAAAAGAAAGTAGTAACATACAGTATAGGAAGGTCACGGAGCTGGTTTTTGTTATTATACTATAGATGTTTCATTTTTACAGTGAGAAGTACATGAGGCCTAAGCCGAATAAAAGCAGTGAATCAAACCCAATTTTTTTAATAAGGCCTCTAAAAACAACAATGGAAAGAAACTAATTATTAGACAAATGTTCAATACAGACTCACAGAACTGGACACTCAGTTTTATTAATACATAATATAATTTGTTATATTATTATGTTATATATTCTTATTTTTATTCTTCTTCTTCTTATTATTATTATTCTTATTATTATTATATAATATGTTTATGAAAAATACAATATAATTTTATTATATTGCAGTCTAGACTCTGCAGGAATTTATCTTCTTTGCAGTCTTTATACCTGCAACCTGAACACCTTTAAAGGTTTGTTATTGAAATTTTTGGCAGCCAATATTTAGAAAATAGGGATCCTGGTAAAAGGAATCACAAAACAGTTCTTAATATACACAATAAAACACCTTATGGGCACAATCCAGAGTCACTACGGGGAATCCTTGCTCCGGTAGAGGAACAATTTACTCTGGATTGCAATGGGAATTTCCCAGAGGTTTTCACCAGGTGGTGCAGTAACCACAGGCGCATGTAATGCCTCTTACATGCTCCTACTGTTACTCTGGATTGTAGGGCATGTTAAGAAGGAAGCTAAATAGCTTCTTTAACCAGTGCTTTGCCTTTTGTACTAGCTCAGTAGGTTGTATGGCACGATCAGGTCATCCTGTTGTGAACAGGATATTATTTTTGAACCATAAACATTTGCAGCTTTTTGCTAATAACAGATGTTTAGGCTTCTTAAATAAGCAGTAAGCTGTGAGCAAATCCAAAGTTAAAACTCTTGTGAGTGCTGAGCACTTCCTTTATTATGCACCTTTATTGACTTTATTATATTATTATATTATACTGACTTTATTATATTATTATGTTTTAAAAGAAACCATTATTTTGATCTCGATTCAGCAGGAAAGAAGCAAAACATTAGAAAACTACTAGTCAAATGCATATTTTAAAACTGATTCTCCTTCTACTAAATATACAGGTATGGACTGTTTTATTCCACTTTGAGGTGGCCTGGAGAGCCCACTTCTGGGTCCCAAAGGCACTAAGAGAATATTCCGCACCAACCCAGCCCCGGACGTGGTGATCGTGCACCTGGGAGAGAACGACCTCTGCAAGATGTCAGGCGTCAACCTCCGTGTGGCTGCGTGTCGGGACCTCCTCACGGCGCATAGATGGCTGCCAGATTGCGTCATCGCACGTTCGGAGTTCCTGCAAAGGAGGGTGTGGAAAGGGGCACGCAGCCCTCCCAAAAAAGAGAAGGAAAGGAAGGGGATTTCCGCTAAAATGGGAGCTTTGTGTGGGTTTGAGGGGGTATTGTGTTTCACATCCTGATACAATTTTCCAGGCATGCCTTGTACAGAGGAGATGGGGTTCACTTGTCAGTTGGAGGGGCAGACCTATTTCTGGGTCACCTACAACATGCCACAGGCAACCTGCTCCCCCTTGTTTGGGGCAGGGGGGTGAAGTGCTAGGCTAACCCCCTTTTGTGGCAGGGAAAGCAGGGTGAACAGGTCTGAAAATGGGTCTATATTAACGTGCAATCATAGTCAACTGAAGCACAGGGGGGTCTGCCCTATTGGTGGCCCTCAGTTCCATACTGGGTGAAGGCTGGTCAGGTCACCCTTGTGCTGGCCAGTGGGCCTGTCTCAATCCCATGTGGGATGGGGTGGCATCCACGGCCCCAGTTGCACCAGAACCACCCCCCTTCGTGGGGAGGGATTACTTTGAAAGGGAGGAACCCCAATGTTTGTGCACAGCGACCCAGCTGCCCAGGTTTGCCTGGGAGGCCCTACAGATCCTCTCAGCTCCCTTTCCCTTAGCCTCAGGGCAGATATTGAGATTGGATAATATCCCCCATTTAAGGTCTGCTGATTATTAATTTCATTATGAATAAAGTGGCCCACTTCCATACTATGTTGTCAGTTCTCTGACCGCTGCGCAGGCAACGTCTTGGGAAGCCAGACCATACGAGGCTTCTGTCAAGAGAGAAGGACAAAGAGTGAGAGGAAGACTCAGATGGAGAGAGAACCTCAAGAACACCAAATGAAATTGGAAGAGGCCACCAGAAACACAGAAGCCAGGATTTTACATCTTCTTCAACTCCCGAGGCGGTGAACAGAGAAAGGGGCTTACTTTTGAGTAGACATGGTTAGCAATGTTCTCTAAAAGAGATTTATTCATACATCAAATTAATTTTAGAAGTTTGTCTTGTTGCAGCAGCTCCAACCTTTGCCTTCCTCCAGAAGCCTGCATGGAAGGGGCTTCGTTCTGAGCCAGAACATTCACTCTTATACTCAGAGAACTATATACGTATCTACAGTCTCACAATAACAACATTCTGCTGACAGAGACAGAATTGTTTGGCTCAACACAAATTATATTATTGATTAGCTTTGTTATGCTCAAGGGTTGCTGTGATTAGCTTGGTTATGATTTAGGGGTGTTGGCAACGTCTCACAGAGGGTGCCAAGGCAGCTTCACTGGAGAGGGTGTTCCAAGCAGAGGTGACCACCGAGGAGGGCACCCCAGTCCCCACCCGTCTCACCTGGAGTAGCAGAGAAGGGGGAGAGGGAGGTCCCTGTAGGAGGCTCCTTGGGAGCTGGTCATGCTTCTACCTTCAAGCTGCATCTTGGCCAAGGGGCCTCATCAACCAAGGGACAGATCCACAGGGGAGTGGAGGGTCCACTAGAGCAAAGGAGCTTCACAGGTTACAAGCCAGGAGGTGGAAAACCTCAAAATGCCAGCTGCAGTGGGGGCAGCTGGATGCAGGTGTCATATGTGCTCCATAAGGCAAGTGGTGGGCTGCTGTGTGATCCAGGAAACTGGACTAGATGGAGGCTCTTCTGATGTTCTTATGTTATGTCCTCCCTGGATGGGCACCTTCTGGAGATGCCCTGGGGAGGGTTTACACTGAGTGATGATGGATTGCACTGGATGATGTTCCCTCACTTGGAACTTTTGACAGTCACCACATCATCATCATCATCATCATCATCATCATGAACAGTTTATGGACAACTCCAGAACCCAGATTTCAGACCTCCAGGTGTTTTTGTTGCCCTTCTGTTCTTGACCAACACGGCAGCTCTTGTGCTGGAGATGCAGCCAAAGTCCTGTTTTGATCTGCAGGCACTTAAATGCATTACCACTTCAGGGCAACACAATCTGAGTGCCAATTCCCTAACCGGGTTAGCGGTGCCTCCTCCCTCTGATGACAGTTGGGGGGCTCTGCTGGACCTTTTCATTTGCTGACTCAGGTTTGCTCCCTGCAGACCTCCTGTTAGCCAACTATTGGCCGCACAATCTGAACCCCTGGTTAGGCCAACACAAGTTCTGGCATAAGTCCCGTGCTGGTCTGGGGGTACCACAAAAGTGCCGTCAAGGCTTTAACCTCTAATCCAATACACAGACATGTGCCAACATCCCCCTGCCACTGTGGGAATGGAGAGATGGGTGAGCTGCGCTGGCACCCCAAGCCATGCTAGCCCAACCTGTCACTCGCTGGCATCCACCACTAGCCTTGCTGGCTTTGCAGAAATCCTGCCTGCCTGCAAAAGTCCTCCAATTTGGAGAGAAAAGCAGCCTCATGTTTTATGTGCAGGCAGATCCGTGGCAGGAGGTTGCTCCCCGAAAGCCGGGCAGAGCTGGACGCCACGGTCACGAGGAGGAAGGGCCATGAATAATGAATGGAGGTGAGGTGCAGAAGGCCTGTCGCCGATCATCATTATTAATAACAACACCACAGGCGGCCTTGATTAATAATTGAGCACTGATGAATTGTTAACCAAACACACCCGTTCTAAGAACCGCCGACCAGTCACTCCGTCCAGGGGCTGCTCGGGGTGAGGGGATTGGCTGGTCCTTCGCTCAGACGGCCCTGCACAACTTGTGACCTGTGCCACGCGCAGCCTGTCATCCAAACACCGAAGCTCCGCAGGCAGCAAAACAGGGCACGGGGCGTCAAAGTGCAGAAGGTGGTTCTCCAGAGTACCTGCAGGACTGCGGAGAGCCGAGGAGATGGCCCTGATTCCCCGTGGGGGGGGGGCATAAAACCCCTTGGTAGGCCACTCAGAAGTGGATTACACTCCATGCAGGGTGTCTTCCGGCATAACCACCCCAACTTTGAAGTCTAGAGAAGAAAAAGAGTGGTAGAAAAAAGGCCAACTCTTGCAGCAACAAAGCATTTCACTGAAGATAATTTGGAATAAAAGGGTGTTAATTCTGAATGACAGTCCAATTATTGCTTTTCACTCCAAAATTGCAAGTTTATGTACAGCCTCGGCTTAGGAGGATTGTGAGGCGCTGACGGACGCACCCTTGCAAAAGGAGATAGATAGAAAGGGGGTGGGAATGGCAAGAACCCCCGTAGCAATAGGGGGAAATCAAAGCCCCCCTGCAGAATCTGCCCTCCTTGCTGAACCGCCTCTGCATCCCTTGTTGGGGGGAATCCAGGCGGAAGCTGGAGAACGCACCCACATCTGACCCTTCCACTTGGGATGAATTATCCACTCAGGCCAGAGGTCCAAGGACCTCTGCTGCGACTTTCATCCTATTTAAGCCACACTATGGACATACTAGGAAGAGTACTCTGGGAAAATGCTGTGTTGGGATGACAATGTTGCCCTGCAGTGTAACAAGTCAGCACTACTTTGGTTGCCCTTTTGGTCAGTCGCCACCGACCTCCAAGTGCAGGCCCTTCTGCGCTGGTGTGTCATCACTTGAACGCAGAACATGGCCACAGCACAGGAGGTGAACTTCTCTCCTCTGTTTTGCTGCCGGATGTCATCGCTGCGGATGTCAGAGCCGGTGATTCAACGCAGCCTCTTTGCCTCCATGGTTTTAAGGTGACACTCAGTTTCTTTAGTTGCTGACCAGCATTCAGCTCCGTAAAGTGCAACCGGCCAGATGACCATCCAATAGATCTTCAGTTTAAGACACTCATTGATTTTCTTGTCTCAGAGGACAAGAGGAAAGAACCATCATGGGTTATAAAGCATGAGGGGTGTGTGCAGAGGTAGACACCCTCAAAATGCCAAACGCAGGGGAGGGCACCTGGATGCAGGTGTCATATGAGCTTCCAGAATCTGGTGGGCAGCTGTGCGATACAGGAAGCTGGACTAGATGGGCCTGATCCAGTGGAGGCTCTTATGTTCTTATGACACCAGTCATCATGTGCTACTTTGTCCAAGCTGTGTGTTGGTCTCATGATTCAGGCTGCTGTAAGCCATGATTGTCAAGCCAAGGTATCAGAACATCTCAGCATGTTGTAGGTTGGCACCATTTACCCAGATTATCCTGGGATCCGTCATTATATACTTGGTCTTCTTGAAGTTGATGCCAAGACCACTCTTTAATTGGTCAAGGTCTGCCTTGTTTTTGGATGCAAAGAGGACATCACCTGCATAAAGGAGCATCCATGGCACCAACTCCTGAAGTTTGCAGGTGACAACGTCCATCACCGTGATGAACAGCAGTGGAGAGAGTGCTGAGCCTTGAGCTGATGGTGACATTTGACAGCTCTTTGGGTCCCTACACAAGAGCTTCACCCATTGAACTAGATCTTCTGCCACCCCTCAGTTCTGCAGCACAAACCAAATGACAACGTGTGGCATACGTGTTTCATGCCTTTCCATGATCAATGAAGGTGACCTGCTTTTGCTTCTCAAACAGAAGGTGGTCAGCAGGTACTGCGTCTATAGCGCCCCCACCACTAATAAAGCTTGCTGGGTTCATTGTGAGTCGGAAACATCACGGATGCAACAGTCACGTATCACAAGCAGTGTACAGGTAGTGGGACACTTTGGCCCAGCATCACCTGAGAGTCTTTCCAGGGCCTTCCTGGAGGTGCATGCAGACCATTCATGGCACACCAATCATTGAACTAATGGGTTCTTCTCTGCCGACCACCACCACAAACAGACGCATTGTTTGCGTGCCGGCAATACAAGGAGGTGGAGGAACTTCCCGGAGATCATTTCCAAGTGCGACAATTACAGGCACGCAACGGAATGACAGTTGTTCCAGTTTGTGGATCCAGTCAAGGCGCTGAGCATCATCAACACATCCCTTTGCTTTCTGGTGCCGTGTGAGCACTTCCAGCGCCATCTCGCTCGTTCTCTTTCCCTCCCCCGCCTTTAACAAATGGGCTGGTTATTCCCTGCCATTTTCCCCGCTCCCTGAGCCCATTTCTCCATCCAGACATACCTGCATTGCAAGGGATCCAATTTCACTTTGTCAGTCTTGCGCAACGGCTGCCCTGATGCATTAAGGAGGCAGCAACATCCCAAGAGGTTTGTGAATTGGCAACTTGGTGCGACGGCACCAAAGCAGCAGCAACAGCAAGGCAACGATGGGCCTGCAACATCCAAAGAGGCCGTCGGATGTATCGGAGCAGAGGAAAACAAGGAGGAAGCCAGGATTGGGCAACATCTGACCCCTGTACCCCCAAACCCCGCCCGAGAGTTTTCCTTTGGTCCAACATAAAGCCTTGGGTGCATTGAACTGGAGCCTGAGCAGAGCCCCAAATCATAAAAGGGGATAGGATTCAGCTCAGAATAGGGTGCTCAGATATCTCAGTCTCTCTTCCAGCCTATAGCAAGTGGCTTGAGCAGCCATTTATGCCTGGGAACCACTGAAGATTTTCTGTTCTGGCTGCTGGGGAGGGCAAAACTCTGGCAGCAGGAAGAAGGGAGTGTTTCAAATGAAATCGGTGATCCTACTGAAGATCCATCCATGAAAAAGCAAGTCGTCTTTGTATCCTGCCCCCCAGAGCCCAGCCATCACTGCTTGACCTCTCTGGTTTGGTGGCTTTGGAAGGCACATACTGGGGTCTGCCTTGTGAATGAGCAGCTATTGTGCCTGCCCTTTGCCAGCATGGTGCGCATGTGCTGCTTTCTTCCCCAGAACAAGCACAGATGCACCAACACATCACGGACACAGGCACTCATTAAACTCCAAAGCAAAGCGGCAAAGTCCTGAAGGAGGGGGCTGTCCGAAGCACGCCCGTGCGCACATGCACACACATGCACACACCCCATCACGGATGGGCACGGCCCTTGAGGTTTTGGCCAACTCAGCTCTTCTTCCAGACTTTTCAGGAGGCCACCTGGGAGGGCCAGCCAGACCTCTGTGGGTCCAGCAACCAGCCGGCACAACGCGGTGTCAGCAGCCCGCAAGCCCAAGGGTGGCGGAGGGCAACGCAGACCTGCTGCTTCCCCAGCTGCAGCAAAACCCGGGTCCCCGGAGAGTGGTTGTCTTTTATGGTGATAGCTCTTGGCTCCAGCAGCATCCAGGAAGGAAATTCAAGACCTCAGCAGGACGGGGAGGAGGGGGAGAGCTCGATACTGCCGAGATAATTGCTGAAAACAAACCTCCCCCCAAATTCCCCCCAAACCCTAACCTGAACTTAAAAGCGGGGGTGGGTGGGGGTTCCTTTTTTCACAGGCCTCTGTGGTGCTGGAGAGGGACTCGCAAAGGGGGCACCGACTCTCCCCTCCAAGAAAGCAAAGTGTTTCATCCATAATTCAGAGGCCGCTGGAAAGTGGTTTTCAGAAACCAGCTGAGACAGTCAAAACGGAGACTCGGTTCCCAAATGGGCTTTTTCAGAGCAGCCTCCCAGCAAGGGGACAGTGGCTGGCAAGACCAGAACGGGGCAGCCGTCAGGGGTGCGGCCTCAGAGTGACCGTATGTCATCACAGAGGACAAGGCCCCCCAAGACGTAGGACACCCCAGAAACAGGTAGGATGTGACAAAATCAAAGCTGAAAACACTCATCTATTGCTTTCATCTGCTTAATTTGTAACTCAACGCAGCTTAATTTCGCTCACAAGCTAAATTTATCCTCACTTTTATCAACACTTTTATCCTCAAGACAACTTTTGTTGTACTTTTTTAAAAGTACAACACTTTTTTCCGCAAGACAACCCTGCAAGGTTGACTAGGCTGACAGCAGCAGGCCCAACATCACCTGGTGAGCTTCAGAGCAAGGCTGGCATCTGAGCCCAGGTCAGCCCCATCCCTAGCCCAGCACACTAACCGCTACACAACGCAGTCATGCACAGCTGTGTGCAAGAGATAGAAAGACAGAATGAAGAAGACAGTTTCACAAGTCAAGGGACGGAACCTGGGAATGGAAAGCAAAGTGTGCTAACAACCTTTAAACAAGTGTTGTTTGCCCGGCCCAGACCCCATCAGGACCCACGTGGGCTAGGAGGGAACAGCAGGGCTGGTCCTCGGTCCAGTGGGAACCTCTTTGACGAGGAGTAGCAGACTGCAGGTGTCCTACATTTGTCTTGGATGTCCTATGTTTTGGGGTGCCTGATCCTCCTTTGCAGTTACGACATCTGGTCATGATGACCCGCCCAGCTTTAGCCAGACCGTGCTGTCGCCCACCAAGGTTATAGCACAATTCATTCCTGTGGTGGTGCAGGGAGGCTGGAGCATGTCTGAGCACTGGCCTAACCCAGCCAGGAGTGGCACAGAAGTGCCTTAGGACACTTTTGGAACACCCCTTGGCCAGCCCGGGTCTTGTGCCGGGACTTATGCCAGCCTAACAGAGGATTAGGATTTCAATAAACAGAGGAATGATAAGGCTCTGTTGAAAGGGAAAAGGGTGGGAAATCTGAGCAGTGCATATTTGGAAAGGGGACTGGAAGGAAGGCTGGGGACCCAGAGACAGAGGCCTCTGGTTACCTGCCATCAGCCCAGCCATTGGTGCGAACAAGCCCCTCCACGCTGCCTGCAGGCCTGGAAAGCTCACAGTCTGCAGGCAGGGATGTCCTCCTTTGGTCGGGGACTTTCCATTTGGGGACGTGGATCTGGCCCTTTAGCACACATCAGGTTTTCATGGTTTGGCTGCTTAACCCTCCTTGATCATCCTGCGACACTAAGAGGCAGCCTCCCTCTCTGAGCCAAATCAGGATGGAATAAGGAGGAACTGATGGGAGGCAGGAGAACCTTTCACAGAATTCTGCCAGAGATGCGGAATATATGACTGTATCTGATGTATGATGTATGATGTATGATGTATGATGTATGATCTGATGTATGATTATAGGTAATAATAGGTTTGGTAGAAATACAATCAAAAGATTGCAGTAAAGGCAGCTATTAAAAAGGCGTACAAGCGCACACACAGAACCCGATCTGCTTTCAGAGCGAGCAGATCCCTTCAGTAGGGATGCTCTGTGCCCACTAGTATAGGCTGCATGCTGGTGCCCAGTGGGGCCAGCTGTCCATTAATGCCCACTGCCAATGATATAGTGGTGCCTGGTGGTGCCTGCTGCCAAATAGTGCCCAATGCCTGGCAGGGATCCCCACTCCCCCCTCATGCGTGGTGCTTTCCTCCACTGCCCCTTGGTACCTGCTGGTGTGCAGTGCCTCTCGGTGCCCAGTAGAGCCCAGTGCCCACCACCTGTTGTCATACGACTGGAAAAACCCAGATTTATCTGGATTTTGAGCCTCCTGTCTGGGTGTCCTACATTTTGGCTTCATTTTTTAACTCCATGATGGTGTGCAGTGCACCATCATGTCACATGTTGTTGGTATCGTATTGAAGAGCAGACTCCAATGCCAGAATTGGTTTTGAGATGTTGCCTTCCTATCAAAGGTTATGGCCAAAAACCAAAATATATAAAAACAAAAAAAATACATTTTTGGCTATTTTTTAAGTGGGTAGGAATTTTGGCCTGGGGGTTCAGGAATTTTGGGTATGGCATCTGGTCACCCTGGTAGGGACCAGAGCACCACCAAAGAGTGAAAGCCCTTGGAAAACGCAACAATAAATGTTGTTTCCCAAACTCATTTGGGAATGGGATTAGACCTGGAGCTACAACATGGGGGAGGGCAGAGAGAGGTTGAAAGAGAGGGACACGCATTGAATTAATGCATTCTGAGTATAATTGAAAGGTGTTGAAAGAGTGGATTGTCAGAAAACAAACCATCGGAAAGTGGGGGATACTGTATCATAACACATTTACCCCGGTTAATTGGGTAAAGAGGCAGTTCTAAATGGTGCCTCTCATTTCCATGATCAACCTTGTAATAGCTGGATTTTTACAAAACTATACACACATGGAGGGGCTCTGCCAGTTCAAGCAGTGAATGGCAGCATCCACCGTGGCCAGTATTCATCCAGGGGGACCACAGCCAATTCCGGTGCCAATTCTGGTGCCAATTCCAGACCACGTTTCCTCCAGAACTAGCAAACCGCAGACTGCTGTTATACAGATGACTCACACATCAAGGTATGTTTTAACTGTTTTTAATGGAATGTTCTAATTATTGTTTTAAATTATGTTTTTTCTGTGAGCCGCCTTGAGTCGGTCTTCGGCCTGAGAAAGGCAGGATATAAATTTTCTAAATAAATAAATAACCATTGACTGCCTTTGTGTTCTTATAGAATTTTATAATGGGAAATTATAACACCAGACATAGCAGTGCAAAAAGGATGCTAAATAAAGGATTGCACAGGGATAAATAAAGGATTCTGCTATGCAAGAACAGCAGACTTGGGTCTGAAGGCAGGTTTAGGGAAAGGGATGTGGGGCAAGTGGTTTTAGCTGCAACATTCGATGCCGTTGCTCCTTTGAGACTGTCAAAAAATCTTTTTTAAAGTGCGCGGCTACATCAGTGGGGGGAAAGTGGGGCTGCGTTTTCAGTATTTTCGAGGGGTTTTTATTGTAAATTTTTAGGATGGGATGTTTAAAATTTTTTGTTGAACTCAAGCCATTGAAATCGAGACCGACGATAAGCATTGGATTTGAAAACTAAGGGGATAGAAACCCTCATAAATGACTATCAACTAATCAGAATTATTTGGTAATTTATTATTATTATTATTGTAAGGAATGGAATTTATAAATATAAAAATGACCGTTGTAGGAAAAACGTGATACAGAGATATAAAACAAATACATATATATTATAAAAATATTTGACAGTATGAAGTTATAATATTGGTTGGATGTGGTGTATTGTTTCTTGTTTCTGTTTTGTCTTGTAAATATAGAAATAAATAAAAGCTTCAAGCATGACTCAGACGCTGAGCTTCAGCCATTGCCTGACTGCCACGGTGTTCTTGCACAAGCCTTTACTGGGAAGAAACATTCCTGGTCTGCAGGCCGTGCAAAAAGGATCGGGAACAGGTAAAAACCAAAAAGAACGCCATAAACAGGTCTGTGCTCAGGCTGTGCAGGCAGAGAAGTGGGGCAACTGGTTGTTTGGCTCTGATGGTGGTTTCCTGTTTGGGATCAAGTTTGGCTGTCCTTTGGTCTCTGGAGGGTAATGTGAAACAATATTGAAAAAAAGTGCACAACTAGGGCAACAATCCGAGAAAACCTTTCAAAAGAAACTTGGGCGTAAGACCCACTGAACACAATGAGGCTTACTTCTGAGTAGACATGGTTAGGATTGTGCTCTACATCTCCATCACCACCTCCTATGAACACGATGATGATATCGCCTCCGCCCATACAATCCGACCCATCACCTAAGGTTGTCTGCGGGGAATCTGCAGACTGTGCCGCCACTGAGAGAGGTGAGAGGTGTGGCGGCTGGGAGCAGGGCCTTCTCGGTGGTGGCGCCCCCGCTCTGGAACGCCCTTCAATTTCACGTAAGGACCGCTCCCTCCTTGAACAGTTTTCGGCGGGACCTAAAAACCTTTCTGTGGACAAAAGCGTTTTAGTTACATGGAGCTCGGGGAAGGGGATGGTGGTGCTGCGTTTTCGTGATTTTCAGCGGTTTTTATTGTAAATTTTTAGGATGTTTTAAACTTTTTTGTATAATCTAATTGTGTTTTAACTGTATTTATTACTAGATAGTTTTTAGGGGTATTTTATTGTTGTTCAATTGTTGTTAGCCTCCTTGGCTTCCCTTTAGCTAAGGAAGGATACAGATCAAATAAATAAATAAATAAATAAATAAATAAATAAATAAATAAATAAATAAATAAGTAAGTAAGTAAGTAAGTAAGTAAGTGAATGAATGAATGAATGAATGAATGAATACCTCATAAATAAAGTATCAACATCACCGCCTCATATGAAGAAAGCGCCAATGTTGAACCCGAGAGAATAAATACCAGTGTTTTCAGGTGGGATCAAACAGGCTGAGGCTGGTTGGGGGCTGCCCCACAGGTTGGCCTGTATCCCCCCCCCCCCCCCAGCATGGGCCAACTGATTGCTGGTCATGTCTGTTCCGCTTCCTGCTTCCAGGGGAGGTAGAAACTCAGGATGCCTTGTTTAAAACAAGTCAATGGGGGGGAAACAGGTGGGGTTGAAGGTGGGTTCATGATGGCCCCGGGAGGCAGCCCGTCAGCTACACCAGATCAACAGAAGTTCAGCATGGAGCTGCCCCCCAGGACCAGGAGTTTCCACGAGTGTCTGCAGCGCAGTGGAGGGTCCAGAGGCTGAAGGAGCTCCTGGAAATGCCCAGTCCTGGAAATGCAGGACCTGAAGGGAAAATGGAACTGAAAACAAGCCACAGAAGAGGCACAGTCCCTGGGGCCAAACTGGGAGATGCTCGTGCCAGCGAAGCCCAACCAGACCAGGAGCCTCCAGGAACAGCCACATGGACGATTCAGAAGAGCAGGACCCTGCAGGAGAGGAACCTTCATAAGAGGTCCATCAAGAGAAGTCCCTATTGGGGGGAATCAGAGGCAGTCGGAGCCCCTGTATCAATTGCAAAGATGAAAAAGGTTGAAAATCAGTGCTTTACATCTGAGTAACCTGATGGAGGTGCTCCCTGCCTTCCCTCTCCCAAGCAAGCTTCAGCCCTTGCACACTCACTGTGCAAGGCGTTGGGACGCACAAAATGCCACCGGAGACAGAAAAGTGGAACAACCAGGAAGTAAAATGGGGGTACCCGCTGGTGTGTTGTGCCTCTCGGTGGAGGCCCAGTGGAGCCCAGTGCCCACTCACGCCTGGTGCTTTCCTACACTGCCCCTTGGTACCCGCTGGTGTGTAGTGCCTGTCGGTGCCCAGTAGAGCCCAGTGCCCACCACCTGTAGTCCACTGCAAGGGATGGCAGTTGTACCAGGCAACTGTAGCAAAATCGGACAAAACTGTGAAGAAGAAGGTAAGCGTGAACATTAATCCCATCGTGTTGTATATCACTGGAAAGATCCTTTAAAGAAGAATGCAGTGAAACAAACTGCATTGGAAATTATATCTGGATTCTACCAAATGTTATGGGGAATTCACCAGAAAATGGAAACATCCATTGCTATGGAACAAAAGCGGGTCTTCTAAACCCAAAGCTGGCCTATGAGACTGATGGCTCTGAGAGCCCAAGAGATGTAAAGGTTTATGGAGCACGGAAGTCATCAGGAGTTAATCAGAGTCTGTTCCCCTTTCCCTAGACAGGAATGCCCCATTTACGGGATGGGTTGGGGACCGGAGCACCACCAAAGAGGGAAAACTCTTGGGAAATGGAACTAGAAATGTTGCTTCCAAAACTCATTTGGGAATGGGATTAGACCTGGAGCTACAACATGGCGGGAGGCAGGGAGAGGTTGAAAGAGAGGGACACGCATTGAATTAATGCGTTCTGGGTATAATTGAAAGGTGTTGAAAGAGTGGATCGTCAGAAAACGAACCATCGGAAAGTGGGGGATACTGTATCATAATACGTTTACCCCGGCTAAGTGGGTAAAGAGGCAATTCTAAATGGCATCTCTCATATCCATGATCAACCTTGTAATAGTTGGACTTTTAAAAATATGCATGGGGGGGCTTTGGCTCTGCCCATTGGCCAATTCAAGCAGTGAGATGGCAGCATCCGCCGTGGCCAGTCTTCATCCAGAGGGACCACAGCCGAGTCCGGTGCCAATTCCAGACCACGTTTCCTCCAGAACTAGCAAACCGGAGGCTGCCCTCAGACACATTCAGCTTCAGCCGAGACTCAGACGTCAAGCTACGTTTTAATTGTTTTACTTGAATGTTCTATGTATTGTTTTGAATTATGTTTCACGTGAGCCGCCTTGAGTCGGTCTTTGGCCTGAGAAAGGCAGGATATAAATTTTCTAAATAAATAAATAAGCTAAGTTCTAAGGTCACCGTTGACAGATGAAGGGATACTTGTTTCAACAGGATCAGGATTTGTTGTACGAGAGAACGGATATATTGTTACTAATGCACACCTAATTGTGCGTTATGGACGAATATGTGTAAACTGCCTGATGGGACGCAATTTGATGGCAGACTTGCAGACTTAGATCCAGAATCTGGTTTAGCCTTAATCACAGTTGATGAAATGATCTTACTAAGTAGAGCTTTCCTACTGAGTAATATACATAGGATGGAAGACCCTTTGAACCAAGTGTGAAATGGGGGATACTATCCGATTCGATATCCGGAAAACATTCCTGACGGTGAGGGTGGTTTGGCGGTGGAAGAGATTGCCAAGGGAGGTGGTGGACTCTCCCCCACCGGGATCTTCAAGCAATATATATATTATAAAAATATTTGACAGTAACAATATTGGTTTGATATGGTGTGTTGTTTATTGTTTCTGTTTTGTCTTGTAGATATAGAAATAAATAAAAGCTTCAAGGATGTCTCGACAACAATCCCGACCCAAATAAAAGCTTCAACCATTGCCTGCCTGCACTGTCTTCTGATACAGACTAATAGTAACCAATGATCACACCCTGGTCTGCAGGGAGGGCAGAAAGGATTTGGATCAGATAAAAGACCAAAAAGAACACCAGAATTGGGTCTGCGGTCAGCCCGTGCAGGCGGATAAGTGGGGAAAATTGTTGTACACACTTTCCTGGGAGTAAGACCCACTGAACACAATGAGGCTTACTTCCCACTTGTCCGGGTGTCCTACATTTAGGCTTCATTTTTTAACTTCGCAATGATTTGCACAACACCATCGTGTCGTATGTCGTTGGATTTGTGTTGAAAAGCAGAATCCAGTGCAAAAATTGGTTTTGAGATATCTCCTTCCTATCAAAGGTTATGGCCAAAAAAAACCACAAAAAATATAAACAAAAAAATTTGGGGGGGGGGGCAATTTCTTAAGAGGGTAGGAATTTTGGCCCTGGGGTTCAGGAATTTGGGGTTTGGCTTCTGGTCACCCTGGTTAGAGACCGGAGCACTATCAAGAGGTGAAAACCATTGGAAAATGGAACTGTAAAAGTTGCTTCCAAAACTCATTTGGAAATGGGATTAGACCTGGAGCTACAACGTGGGGGAGGGCAGAGAGAGGTTGAAAGAGAAAGACATGCATTGAATTAATGCGTTCTGGGTATAACTGAAAGGTGTTGAAAGTGAAACAGCATCCAGCTGTGCCCAGTATTCATCCAGAGGGACTACAACCAATTCCAGCGCCAATTCCGGTGCCAATTCCAGACCAGCAAATCGGAAACTGCCGTCATACACATTCAGCTTCAACCGTGACTCAGACATCCGGCTATGTTTTAATTGTTTTTAATTGAATGTTCTATTTAATGTTTTTAATTATGTTTTACGGTGAGCCGCCTTGAGTCGGTCTGTGGCCTGAGAATGGCAGGTTATAATTTTTAAATAAGTAAATAAATAAATAAATAAATGGGGGAAATGGGGTTGTGTTTTTAGTATTTTCTAGGGGTTTTGTAAATTTTTAGGACAGGATGTTTTCAACCTTTTGGTTTAAACAGAAAAACTTGAACTCAAGTCATTGAGACTGAGACCAATGAACTGATAAACATTGGATTTGAAGACTAAGGGGATAGAAACCCATATAAATGACTATCAACTAATAAGGTTTATTTGGTAATTTATTATTACTATTCTTGTAAGGAACGGAATTTATAAATATAAAAATGACTGTTGTGGAAAAAACATGATACAGAGATATAAAACAAATACATATATATTATAAAAATATTTGACAGTATCAAGTTATAAAATTTGTTGGATATGGTGTATTGTTTCTTGTTTCTGTTTTGTCTTGTAGATATAGAAATAAATAAAAGCATCAACCATGAACCATTAAGCTTCACCCGTTGCCCGACTGCCATTGTGTTCTTATACAATTTTAGAATGGTAAATTATTGGTAAAGTCGGTCAATAACCCAAGAAAGGCAGGAGGGAAATTTTTAAAATAAAATTTTTTAAAAAATTATAAAAATGTTTAATTAAAAACTTAGAAAAACATTAAAAATGTTTTTTAAAAAAATTATAAAAATAAATGATCATCCCCTAGCCTGCAGGCAGTGCAAAAAGGATTTGGAACAGGTACAAGACCAAAAAGAACACCAGAACTGGGTCTGTGCTCAGGACTGTGGACTGTGCTTGGTTGTTTGGCTGTGTTGGTGGTTTCTGTTTGGGATCAAGTTTTGCTATCCTTTGGTCTCCGGATAGTAATGTGAAACAATACTGAAAAAAGTGCACAATCAGGGCTACAATCCGAAAAAAACTTTCGAAAGAAACTTGGGAGTAAGACCCATTGAACACAATGAGGCTTACTTCTGAGAAGACATGGCTAGGATTGTGCTCTACATCTCCATCACCACCTCCTATGAACATGATGATGATATCGCCTCCGTCCATACAATTCAACCCATCACCTAAGATCGTGGGGGGGGGGGTCTGCTGACCAGGCCACCATTGAGAGAAATGAGAGGTGTGGTGGCTGGGAGCAGGGCCTTCTCGGTGGTTGCACCCCAGCTCTGCCACCCCCTTCCCTTTGACTTAAGGACTGCTCCTGCCTTGTACAGTTTTCAGTGGGGCCTAAAAACATTTCTATCGTCAAAAGCTTCTTAATTATTGGCGTTGGGGGTTTGTATTTTTCAGTGGTTTTTACTGTAAATTTTTAGGATGTTTTAAACCTTTTTGTATAATCTAATTGTGTTTTTATTTTTATTGATTGTATTTATTGCTAGATAGTTTTGAGTGGCATTTTACTGTTGTTCGCTTGTTGTTAGCCTCCTGGGGTTCCTTTGGTTAGGGAAGAAAATCAAATAAATAAATAAATAAATAAATAAATAAAATAAAATAAAATAAATAAATAAATAAATGAAGTATCTCCATCACCGCCTCATATGAAGACAGCGCCAATGTTGAACCCAAGAGAATAAATCCCAGTGTTTTCAGGTGGAAACATCCATTGCTATGGAACAAAAGCGGGTCTTCTAAACCCAAAGCTGGCCTATGAGACTGATGGCTCTGAGAGCCCAAGAGATGTAAAGGTTTATGGAGCACGGAAGTCATCAGGAGTTAATCAGAGTCTGTTCCCCTTTCCCTAGACAGGAATGCCCCATTTACGGGATGGGTTGGGGACCGGAGCACCACCAAAGAGGGAAAACCGTTGGAAAATGGAACTAGAAATGTTGCTTCCAAAACTCATTTGGGAATGGGGCTTATATATATACATGGAGGGGCTTTGGCTCTGCCCATTGGCCAATTGAAGCAGTGAGATGGCAGCATCCACCCGTGGCCAGTCTTCATCCAGAGGGATGAATCCACAGCCGATTCCGGTGCCAATTCCAGACCATGTTTCCTGCAGAACTCGCAAACCGGAGACTACCCTCAGACACGTTCAGCTTCTCCCGTGACTTGGCTATGTTTTAATTGAATGTTCTATTGTTTTGAATTATTTTTTACTGTGAGCCGCCTTGAGTCTGTCTTCGGCCTGAGAAAGGCAGGATATAAATTTATAAAATAAATAAATCAGCTTCAACCATTGGCTGACTTTATGTTCATATCCAATTTTTTAATGGTAAATTATTTATTTATTTTATTTATTTAATCAATTTATATCCCGCCTTTCCTCCCCCGCAATTATAATACTCTGCTCTGTAGGCAGTGCAAAAAGGTTGCTAAAAAAGGATTACTCGTTATGCAGAAAGAACAGCAGAATTGGGTCTGAACAAGAGTTTGTAATCCAAGAATCAGGTTGTGGGGCAACTGGTGGTGAGAATAAGTGGGGCAAGTGTTTTAGCTGCTACGTTTCATGCCGTAGCACCTTTGCTACTGTCAAAAAATCAGTGGGGGGAGATGTGGGGCTGTGTTTTCAGTATTTTTAAGGGGTTTTGATCGTATATTTTTAGGACGGGATGTTTTAAATTTTTTGTTTGAACCTGGAATGGGAAATCGAGCAATGAACTGATCAGCATTGGATTTGAAGACTAAGGGGATAGAAATCCCGAGAAATGACTATCAACCAATAAGGTTTATTATTATTATTGTAAGGAATGGAATTCATAAATATAAGAATGACTGTTGTAGAAAAAGCGTGATACAGAGATATAAAAAATAAGTATATAGTATTAAAATATTTGACAGTATCAAGTTATAATATTGGTTGGATATGGTGTATTGTTTATTGTTTCTGTTTTGTCTGGTAGATATAGAAATAAATAAAAGTTTCAACCATGACTCAGACGTTGAACTCCCACCATGAACTTCAGCCATTAACTTCAACCGTCCCGACTGCCATGTGCCATTTTATCATTCCCTGGTCTGCAGGCCCTGCAGAAAGGATCGGGAACAGGTGAAAGCCAAAAAGAACACCAGAACAGGGTCGGTTCTCAGGACCTGCAGCTGGATAAGTGGGGCAATTGGTTGTTTGGCTGCACTGGAGGTTCATTATACGACAACAAGTTTTGCTACCCTTTGGTCTTTGGATAGTAATGTCAAACAGTTTTGGAAAATCTGCGCAACTAGGGCCACAATCCTAAAGACACATTCCTGGGAATAAGACCCACTGAACTCAATGAGGCTTACTTCTGAGTAGACATGGTTAGGATTGTGCTCTACATCTCCATCACCACCTCCTTTGAACACGATGATGATATCGCTTCCGTCCAAACAATCCGACCCATCACCTAAGATCGTGGAGGGGGCTCTGCTGACGGTGCCGCCGTTGAGAGAGGTGAGAGGTATGGGGGCCTTCTCGGTAGTTGCACCCCAGCTCTGGAACTCCTTTCCCTTTGACTTTAGAACTGCTCCCTCCTTGTAAAGTTTTCGGCGGAGCCTAAAAACATTTCTATGGACAAAAGCGTTTTAATTCTGTTGGAGCTTTTGGGGGGTGTTGGTGCTGCGTTTTTAGTATTTTTCAGGGATTTTTATCATAAATGTTTATGATGGTTGAAGCTTTTTGTATAATCTAATTGTGTTTTAACTGCATTTATTGCTAGATAGTTTTAGTGGTATCTTACTGTTGTTCAACTGTTCTTAGCCACCTTGGGTTCCATTTGGTTAGGGAAGAAAGGAGGGATATAAATCAAATAAACAAATAAGCAAATGAAAGACTGAATGAATGACTGAAGTATCTCCATCACCACCTCATATGAACATAGTGCCAGTGTTGAACCCGAGAGAATAAATCCCAGTGTTTTCAGGTGAGATCAGGCAGGCTGAGGCTGTATGGTCTGTATCCCCCCCGCCCCAGCATGGGCCCACCGATTGCTGGTCACGTCTGTTCCCCTTCCTGCTTCCAGGGGAGGTAGAAACTCAGGATGCCTTGTTTAAAACAAGTTAATGGGGGGAAATCAGATGGGGTTGCAGGTGGGTTCATGGTGGCCCCGGGAGGCAGCCGGTCACCCAACACTAGGGTGGGGTGTGCAGCTACACCTAGTGGGGTGCAGCTGCACACAAACTGTGCCACAGAAGGGTGCTGCCCCCCTCCCCAGGACCAAGAGTTTCCAGGAGTGTCTGCGGTGCAGTGGAGGGTCCATAGGCTGAAGGAGCTCATAGGCTGAACATGCCCAATGTGTTCCAGCGGGACCTGTGACCCTTAAGGGAACGAGGAGCCCAACCAGACAAGGAGCTTCCAGGAATGGCCACTCTGGTCAAGGACCATCCAGAAGAGGACCCTTCGTATTAGGTCCATCAAGAGAAGTCCCTATTGGGGGGAATCAGTGGCAGTCGGAGCCCCTGAATCACTTGCAAGGATGAAAAAGGTTGAAAATTACTGCTTTACACCTGAGCAACCTGATGGAGGTGCTCCCTGCCTTCCCTCTCCCAAGCAAGGTCCAGCCCTTGCACACTCACTGTGCACCTCAGAAGACGTTGGGACACACAAAATGCCGCCGCAGACCAAAAAGCGGGAACAACCAGGGAGCAAAATGGCGGACGCGAAGTCGGGCGTCGTTCCCCAAGCCTCCCCTGTGGCCACGGCCAGGAGGCAGGTGGAGCTCGGGCTGTGGCTGTGCTGGAGATCTGGCGAGGGTGCAGAGCCCGATGGCAGCCCTCCTCCATGCTGGAAAGCTGCACGTCCACAGCAGCAGCTGATTGGAGAGGTGTGTGGGAGGTCTGGATCAGGGCCCCCGACACCCGAGTCCCTCCAGGCCAGGGAGAGAGGTCTGTCCAGGTGCCCCGGTCCCCAGACTCAATGAAGGAGGGGAAACAACAGGGCAGAGATGAGGAGAGGCAGAAGAAGGAGCAGCAGCTCAAGAGAGGAAACGGATAAGAAAGGAGAGAAGCTCTGCTCTCAGGAGCACAGCAAGACGTGGCCCTACTCGCTGGGAGACAGAGCCGGACTGGGACCAGGGACCCTCTATTAGGAACTAAGCGGCAGTTGGGAACCGTTGGGAACTTTCAGCTGAGCAACTGTCTCTCTCACACCAGTACTGGCAACTATTTTCCAGTTAAAAGCACTATATATGTAGCATAGTACAGTAGATAGATAGATAGATAGATAGATAGATAGATAGATAGATAGATAGATAGATAGATAGATAGATATACACACATATGTATGTATGTGTGTGTGTATTCATGTGTACACACACACACACACACAGTGCTTTCTTTCCTGGAAAATACGTGCCAGAGCTCACCTGCTGGTACCCAAGTACGCATACCCAATTACTGCTGATACATACTGCTGGCGCGTGTGTTTGTCTCTATGTGTGCATATGCACGCACACACAGACACACATCCCGGTGTATATATATATATATACACACACACCTGTGTGCATGAACATACACACACATTGTATATTTTTGTGTGTGTGTACGCACAATTTTCCTGGCAAATACGTGCCAGTACTCACCTGCCCGTACCCCAGATACTCACCTCTGTGTGTGTGTGTATCTGTCTCTACATGTGCATATGCCACTACCCACACAAGCATGCTGGTACTCCATATGGGTGCATACCCCCTGAAAAACACCTCTGTGTGTGTGTGTGTGTGTGTGTGTGTGTGTGTGTAGATATATACATACACACTCACAACTATCTCTTGCTGTTGTTTAAGCGACCCATTGATTTAGGGTGCGATCCTAACCAACTTAGGCCAAGTCCTCATTCCTGAGGTGCTGTGGAGCGGCTGGCACATGCCTGTGCATTGGCCTCACACTCCCAGGATGACACTTTTGCAACTCCTCCAGGCCAGCCCAGGACTTGTGCTGGGACTTACGCCAGCCTAACTGGGAATTAGGATTGCAGCCTTAAAGTGAAGATTCTCCTCTTAGGGCACAATCCAGAGAAACTACGGGGAGTCCTTGCTCCGGTGTAAGAACAGTTTACTCTGGATTGCAATATGAATTTCCTATAGGTTTTCACTAGGTGGTGCCATAACTACGGGAGTGCTTACTGTTTACATGCGTCACTGACTGGCTATAAAAAGGGGAGAACCTAACAAATATGCTGGAACAATAAATCCATCAGATCTTACAATACGGGCGCAATCCAGAGTCACTACGGGGAGTCCTTGCTCCAATGTAAGAACAATTTACTCGAGATTGCAAATGGGATTTCCCATAGGTTTTCATTAGGTGCTGCCATAACTATGGGTGCACATAATGTCCCTTACATGCACCTGTAGTTACTCAGGATTGTAGGGTAAATCAATCAGATACAGACATTTCAACATCAAAACACAGGGAGTTCATGAGTTGGTACACATAATAGAGAAGAGACATGGAGCACAATCCTAACTCTAAATTATGGGCAAAATCCAGAGTAACTATAGGGACTCCTTGCTCCGGTGTAAGAACAACTTACTCTAGATTTCAATATGAATTTCCCATAGGTTTTCACTGGGTGGTGCAGTAACTATGGGTGCATGCAAAGTCTCTTACGTGCTCCCGTAGTTACTCTGGATTTGGGGGTAAGTTTCATTATGTTCAGTGGGTCTTACTCCCAAGAAAGTGTGTTTAGGATCGTAACCTTAAACCCAATTAAGACCCAAATATTCTTCCCAGAGGTGGGGGGACCGTAAACCAAAGCGGAATCCAGCCCTGCACGCCAGAGTTCGTCTGGTGCAGAGACTCTGGAGAACCTTTCATCTTCTGCGCGGCCCTGAAATATTATATATTTCATATCACAATTTCATATAATGGTATGAAATGAGATTGCCTGAGATACAATAAAACGGGAGGGGAATTTCCGCATCGCACCGGCTCGGATGGGGACCTGCAAGTAACTGTCGGGTGGAGGATTTGTTAATTGTTTGGTTGTTAATTGCTGCTTCTTGGTTTTATTGTATGAGTTTAAATTATGCCATAAGCTGCTCTGGGAATTCCAGGATTGAAAAGCAGGGTATTAAATATTTAAAGCAACCGGAGAGTTAAATACAAGCAGAGCTTCCGTCTTTCATTTGCAGGGTTGGGCCTTGGCAGGGAAGGAAAAATGAGAGTCCTATAGGGCACAATCCAGAGTAACTACAGGAGCATGTAAGAAACATTATGTGCACCCGTAGTTACTGTACCATCTAGTGAAAACACCTAGGGGAAATTCATATTGCAATCCAGAGCAAATTGGTCTTACAGCAGAGCAAAGACTCCCCGTAGTTACTCTGGATTGAGCCCTTACTCTGCCTCGTAACCTAAAGAGGGGAGACTCACAAAATTATGCCATGGAGATGGTGGCAGAGCCCCCGGAAAGCCAATGGCAGCACCAAGAGGGGAGCTCCAGCTGCCACCCTCGGCAGCCTGCCCGCCAGATCCGAAAAGGGTCTGATGCCGTCGGGGGTCAGCAGGCTCCATATTACAGCCCCAATGCTAAGACCCACAAGCAGAAAGCAAATGTCCTGGATGGTGGTGATGCTCTATCTGCAGGCTTCAGAACTCTAGAGGAGGGAATGGTCCAATTGGTCTAACCACAGAAGGGCTCTTCATGGGGATCGGCCAACTTGGGCTAGTCCTGCAACCTGCTTTTGACGTCAGGGGCTGATTTTTGGTTCATGTCAAGTGACTGGAAAGTGGGCAGAGGCTCTGAGCATGGACAGAGTGCTTTCCCTGACCACAACAGGGCAAGCCTTCAGGCTCTGTCAGGACCCACCTTGCTGCTCCTCTTGGAATAGGGTTTCCATGGGCCCCGACAAATGGACAATCCCGATTGGGGGGGACTGTGTTCACATACTGGCAAATGGGACAGAGGGTCCTGTCCTGGTTTTGTGGAAGAGAATTCTGGCAACCCTATGTTGGAACCCCACCTTTGACCAGGTCTGGGGATCCCTGCCTGGAAGGGAACTCAAGTCCTGCTGGGAAGCATGTTTGGGGTGACGGTGGGTCAATGCTGCCCTCCAGTGGCTGAGAGTGGGGCTGGGGCCTGCGATGCATCTTGTGAGACCCCTTGAGAGCAAAGGTGGTGACTCCTCCTGGAGCCTGACTGGAGCATCTCTCCGGCATCCTGAAGGGAGAGGGAGAGGATGGTGAGCTGGGCCAGGTTTTCTTTTGGAAGGGCTAATTCCCTGGCTGTGTCACAAGTGCTCTCCCCTCAGCTCACTTTCTGGAATGTTCTGCTCCGGTTGCGCTTCTTCTTCTCAGTCCTCGCGCACCGTCCCGATGCCGGCTCGGTTGTCCTGTTTGTTAATCAGGTGATTCATTTGTCTTCTGAACCCTTCGTTCCTTAATGCTGCATTGATGGATTTAGCTATTCAATGCCCCGACTTTGCTGGGTCTCGTCCCCCGGAACTGCCAGCCTTGACACTACAGTGGTACCCTGGTTTGCAAGTATAATCTATTCCAGAAACATGCTCATAACCCAAAATGCTCGCATATCAAGGCAAATTTTCCCATAAGAAATAATTGAAACTCAGACAATTTGTTCCGCAACCCTTCGGCATGTGCTGACGGGATGCAAAACAAATAGTCTGAGGCAGCCCTGCACCTCTAGCAGGGAGTGCCAGTCTGCATCAGTGCCCATGCCCAGGGGTGCTGGTTTGCATCAGTGCAGGTGCCTTAGCATTAGCACTTGGGCTGAGAGTGCCAGGCTGCATCGTTGCCACACTGATGCAGACTGGCATCCTTGGGCTGGAGCAGTGTTTCTCAAAGTGGGGGTCGGGACTCCTTTGGGGGTCGCCTAGAGCTTTCCTGGGGGTTGCCTAAAGACCCCTGGTGCAGGGGGCCAGGTTAGGCTTGCCAGACCTCCGGCTGTAGCTGTGCGCGCACTGGGGCTGACTGAAAGCCTCAAGGCCCAATCCTATGCATGCCTACTCTGAAATAAATTCCATTATAGTCAGGGAGCCTTTACTCCCATGTAAATGTGGATAGGATTGCAGCCTCAGGGCCCAATCCTATGCATGCCTACTCTGAAATAAATCCCATTATAGTCAGGGAGCCTTTACTCCCATGTAAATGTGGATAGGATTGCAGCCTCAGGGCCCAATCCTATGCATGCCTACTCTGAAATAAATCCCATTATAGTCAGGGAGCCTTTACTCCCATGTAAATGTGGATAGGATTGCAGCCTCAGGGCCCAATCCTATGCATGCCTACTCTGAAATAAATCCCATTGTGTTCAGTGTGTGCATAGAACACACATTTCATTTGTAACCATGAAAATACATCCTGCATGTCGGATATTTACATTACGATTCACAACGGTAGCAAAATTACAGTTATAAAGTAGCAACAAAAATAATTTTATGGTTGGGGGTCCCCACAACATGAGGAACTTATAAAGGGGTCATGGTGTTAGGAAGGTTGAGAACTACTGGGCTGGAGGTACCCATGCTGATGCAGACTGGCATCGCGAGCCTGGGTGTCTTGCTCCTTTTGCAAGACATGACATGCAAACCAACATCTTGCAAAACCCTTGTAATGCAAGATACTACTGTATGTGAACTGGGATGGTGTTCTCATGATGCGCAACAGGCATGTGTGGCTGTCTTGTGTGGCAGAAGAGGGTTGTGAGCAGCACATGACACAGATGTGCGTCACTGATGATCCTTTAGAGCAGGGGTCTCCAAATACCTGGTGCAGGGTGGAGGGCCAGTAAATAAATACAAAACGTAAATAAATACATCGGAGATGAAACTTACAACTTGTAGATGAATGAATAAACTGCATAAGGAATAGGCTCAAATTTCCAGGATTTCTCCAAACACATCACAGAATAATGCACATCATTCCCCAACCTTTGGCACCATGAGCCATTTTAGCAGCACAGGTATCCCCATTTCCCTGCTTTATGACTGTTTGTTTTCTGATGATCCACTCATTCAACACCTTTCAATTACACCCAGAACTCATTCATTCAACACATGCTCCACTCTTTCAACCTCTCTCTCCTGTTCAAAAAATCATCCTCCATGTTGTCTGTAGCTCCTGGTCTAATCCCATTCCCAGAGGAGTTCATTTGCAGAAATCTTTGTATGGCAGCAGGAATTTGCAAGATAAAGGGTGCAATCCTGAGCAACTATGGGGAGTCCTTGCTCCGGAGTAAGAACACTTTACTCTGGATTGCAGTATGAATTTCCCATAGGTTTTCACTAGGTGGTGCAGTAACTACGAGTGCACGTAATTCTCCTATGTGCTCCCATAGTTACTCTGGATTTCAGCCAAAAGGGGTGTTTGCAATTCACTAGCTAAAAAAGCATTGGAAGCAACATTAAAACACTAAAAAAATTGGGTTCCACTTTTGAACTGTCTTCAGTTATGGACAGTGCTCTGGTCCCAAATCAGTCCAATAAGTGGGGGTCCCCGTAGCAGGAGAACCTCAAAGCTGGAAAGCCTCCAGTGTGCTGCCTGCAGGCAGAGCCAGCCGTCTTCCAGGCAAGGAGTGCCACGTGCACCACGTACACAATCCGGCAGGTGTCTTCAGGAGTTGGGACAGGTAGAAGAGAGGAGGCACCCACTTGCCAGCAGCGCTCCAGTTACTTACCTATCAAGAAGGGGGTTGATTTGGAAAGAAGGGCAGAAAAGGGCTGCCTCTGAATGGGACACAGATCCCCCAAACGAGGGTTGCCATAATCCTCTTCTACAAAATCACTGCAGGACCCTCTGTTCCATTTGCCAGGATGTGAACACAATCCCTAAAAATTGGGACTGACCCTAACTGATGCCCTGCATAGCTGCTGCCCTGTAGGGATGCCCTGTAGAGATGCCCATCTGTTTTGGGATATCTGGCAACCCGACCCCAAGCGCAAGAGCCCCAGCCTGGGGAGGCTTCCACTGTTACAAGAGTGTCTCTCCTTCCATCTGAAGTATATTTCAAAGTCTTGCAGAAATAAAAGCAGAACCCGGGCAGTGTTCAGTGCCCTTCCATTGAAACTGGAACAAACCTTGTCCCCATCTAAGAAATCTCTCTGCTTGGCAGCTATTATCTGAACGCTTCCTTTGCCGCTTCTCTTTTTCTGGCCTTCCTCCTCATTTATGGGGCGTTCATCATCTTCCTCAGCTTCAAGACCATGCTTTCATCTGCTTTCTCTTCAGGTCTGCCCTTGTCCTGCCCAGGGAGTGGGAGCTGGGCAGGCACCACCATCTTGGGCACCGCGTAGTCATCCAGGCAGGGGTTGTAGGGATACTCATGGCCCACGGGGTCCTCGGCGGTGGCCTGCAGCCTCCAGGCATCCCCTTTGATCTCCTGGGGCTCATCATAGACCAGGTGCAGCAGACCCTCTGGGTCATCATAGATGTGCTCTGGCCCTGTCCGAGGAGGCTCCGGGCCCCGAGCATGAGTCCTGACCCCATTGGACACTGGAAGGGTGGAGGCCTTCTCCGAGCTGCACATGGGACAGTTGCCCTCAGGGCCCACTCGGGATCTGGAGAGGGTGTCAAAGGGCTCTGAGTACTCAGACTCAGCCAGAAATGTCTCTCCTGCCTGTTCCTGCACCCCAAGCCCATACTGAGGCTCCTGTTTGGGGTGGGCATCCGACAACGCCATGTATACCCCCTTGGTGCTGGAGAGGGGGCAGCTGGTGGTGGGCGTCACTGCTTTGCCCCTCGGGGGCTTCCGCTGCCAGCTGGGCTCCAAGGAGAGGGACTTAGTGCTGGAGGCATGAGTGAGAGGTAGCTCTTCTTCCAGGGGCCTGGTTCTCTCCAGTGGGGTTTCATCCGTCCTGGCCTTGGTGAGCAGAGAGACCCTGGAGGAGGCAGCGGGAGAGCCATTTGCTCCCAAGTTCCGATGTGCATTGATGGCTGCCTCAATGATCTGGATGATTTCACTGCCCTGCTTGGTGGCAAACTCAAAACAGCCTTCCCCAGAAGCGCATCTCCGGCCAGCTTCAAAGGAGAACATCACCTGGAAGGGGGAAAAGAGAGACCAGGCGCATGAAGGTCAGACCTCCCATGCATCAGCATCAAGGAACCTCAAAGCACCCACGACTCCCAAGGGCATCGAGACCCACAGCAGGCCTCCTTCAGTCTTGAGAAACTATGGCAGGGGTGGGCAGATGCCAGTTCGGGCCTACTCGCCTGAACCGGATCTTCTCTTTTCCCTGCCGCTGGTGAACCGCCAGCGACAGGGAAGGGAAAAAGAGGGCGGACCAGTTCGTGCCAGCTGCCATCTTTTTCTCCTCCCTGCGTCTCCTCCTGCTGGAGAAGACGCACAGGGCACGCGCCTGAGTCGATGCGCGTGATGTGCACCTCCTCCAGCAAGTGGAGACGAGTGTGTCTCCTCCACCTGGAGGAGACGCACTGCGCACGCGCCAATCCCTGGGGTCAGCACATGCGTAGCGTGTCTCCTCCAACCCCCGCCCCCGTCCCCCAACTTCCGGCGAACTGGATCTTGGGGGAGGCTTGGCCCACCACTGAACTATGGTATTGTGCTGGGCGCTGCATACGCTGCATGCGAAGCACGAAAGCCTGGGTTGGATTGCGATGGAGGAGAGGCTGTTACCCAAGCAGCAAATCCCCCTCTTCACGCCACTGAATTAGTCCAATGGAAAGGCAGAGCCCATACGATTGGATCCAGCAGCGTCGCAGAGCTGGGCTAAGGAAAGGAGCTCACCCTGTCTTGTGGGGCAGACCCAGGTCTCGAACCCTGGCCTGCTGGTTAACAGGCAGTGTCTTTACCACTTGCACCATCCACAGCCCACAGATGGGGTCAGGAAGTCATAAGCCTGGCCTCAAGCAACAGCCTGCTTGAGAGTGGGGTCAGGCCTGGGCGGAGGAAGCAGACCCAGACCCCAAGCTTCAGGGTGTCCAAGTAGTTCCACATGCCCCTTCCTCTCTTGCTTCTTCTTTGCTCAGCCTTTTCCCAAAAACAAGAAGTGTGGGGCTCTCTGTTTTACTCAAAGAGGCTTCATGAGGAAGGAGTGAGGCAAGTGCAGAGGGAAGCAGACCGACCACCACCACCCACACCATGCCAGCAGTGGCAGTCCATTTCCCTGCCCACCCTCGTCCTACCCACACAGTCCCATTAAATAAAACAGGAAGTCCCACCAAGAAGTGCAGGGAGAGTGGGCACACTTGGGCGCATGAATGCACATCAGAAGGGAGAGGATCTGATCTGGCCATTCCAAGGCTGCCTGCTCTGCAGGCCTAACCCTGCCGGGACTTAGCCATCTATCTTGCAGCTACTCCTACAGCCTTCAAAATGAGACTGACCCTACAATCCAGAGTAACTACAGGAAGACGTAAGAGGCACTTACTTTGGATTGCTCTATGCATTTCCCATAGGTTTCCCAGAGGTGGCACCGTAACTACATTGGTGTAAAAGGACCCGTAGTTACTCTGGATTGTAGCTAAATTCAAGTTTGGAAAGGATTCCATCTCCCGCAGGAGGACTTCTTGCATATCACACCTTTCCCTGAGACATATTACACCTTTCCTTGCAAGTAGCTAAATCCTAAGAACACTTTCCTGTGAACAGGACCCAGTGAACACAATGGGGCTTACTTTTGAGTAGACATGGCTAGGATTGTACTCTTAGTCTGCTGGAAAGGGCAGACATAGAAGAATCCAACAACCCCAGAATGGTCCTGATCCAATCAATGCAACCCCCACAAATCAACCCAGAAGGAGGTCCTTGATAACTGCATTGAGCCCTATGGAAAGTGGAACTGGACTACACAGCTGCATTTACTTGTGAGTAAGCAAACAGGCCTTGGCCTGTTCAGGGCAGGCACAGAGGAATGCAAGGTCACCAGAATGGTCCCAATCAAGTGAAAGTGGAGCTCAACAAGTGCTCCAGAAGGCAACCTCACACCCCCTCCACACACACACACACAAATAACAGAGTCTTAAATGGTAAGGTGATTTTTTAAAATATGAAAATAATTAATATCTGATTAATTGTATTAATTAATACTGATAATAATTAAATAATTTTGATGTATGGGGTGTAAAAAAACTTGTAGACCCCGGGAGGTCTACAAATAGCCTAGCTATGCCACTTGATCAGGATTCCCATCACTGCTGCCACCCTGGCCCTGATCAGGATCCCATCCTCCCCATAACTTCTCTTTCCTAGAATTAATTAATTCATTCATTCATTCATTCATTCATTCAATTTATATCCCATCTTTCTTCCCAAAGAAAGGATAGCCAACGCGCCTCAGGATGCAGAGAGACAGAGCCAACAGGCTCAATCATGGGGCTCCCAGCAGTCCATGAAGAGGGACCCACATATTCTAACCCATCCTCAGAGGCAGCACGTTCAGGGTCGGGGTGGTCAGCACTGAGCTCCCTCCCTCGTCTCCCCAACCACTTGCCCGTGAACAGGCTGGGCTTGCAAGTCCTGGGATCGCTTCCTGCACCGCCCTTACCTTGTCGTGCCCAAATCTCCGCAGGAATTTGTATGGCCAGGTGCAGATCACGTCACCTGTCTGAATGTTGCTGAGATCCAAGGCGTCGGCTGTGGCACGAAGCAGAAACCGGCCCCAGAGGCGACACTTCTCCGAGGCCGGTGTGGCCCTCACGGCCACTGGAAACCGGGTCCCAAAGGCAGCTGCTCCTGCTGGAAGAGATGCAGTTGCTTCCTCTCTGAAAATACGTCTGCTCTGCCTGTCAGCCCCAAAAGCCTCCAAAAAAGTTTATTTAATGTAATTAATTTAATGAATAAATTAATTTAATCTAATTATTCTGCCTTTCTTTCCTAGAAAGGGGAACTCAAGGTGGCTAACAGAAAGTAAAACAACAATAAAACACCACTAAAATTAAAAGTAAATACAGATTAAAACACAATTAAGATACAATTAGATCATATAAAAAAACATTAAAAACAACTGGACCTACAAATTTACAAGCCCCCACAAACTGAACCTGTACAAAGGTACCTAGACAAGGTTTTGGACAGCCCTGCCTTCCCCAAAGGGGGTCCCACAGTTCAGACCCCCAACACCCAGAAAAGCCTTGTTCGGCCTCTGGTGGTGGCCCTGCTAGTTGCGACCATAAGGGCAGTGCTCATCCTCATCCTCAGTACAAGGACAAAGAGGACCACATCTCCATGGTCATGAAACCAAATCCCAAAGGCGCATGGAACACTCTTACCCTCCCACCTATTTATCTACTTGCAGCGACATGCTTTTGAATTGCAAATCAGTACATGTCAATACACTGTCAATACAGGTACAATTATCAGGTATTTCCATCTGTTTGCAGGATTTAGGCAACTAGGGGCAAAATCCAGAGCAGTTACAGGTCCACGCAGAACCGTATAACCGGTTCATCCCCCTAGAACGGTCGACCTGCCGTTCTTCAAGCGTCTTTAACCACTGAGCCACTGCAGCCCTTCCAGATGTTTGACGCAAGGTCTGGGAGCAAAAGGCCAGCGAAGCGCGGCGCTTGTCTGGGGAGGAAGCAGAGAAGGGCTGAGGCGCATCCGGCTGTTGGGAGTAGGTTATCTTCTGCAGAAGGCCCCGGCCTGCCAAACCACAAGGCAGGAAGAGGGCAAGCGGGTTCCGCAGCGCTGGGGCTTTTTCCATGACGCCCCAGTGTGAGGACAAGGCTGAGCTGCAGCCACCTCCTGCCTGTCACTTCCAGAAGGAACAAATCCCTTTTCTGATGCTGATCCTTGTAGGGCAAGATTATGGGGGTCCCTAAGCCTACCTTTGCATGCAGAGCTGTAGAGGGAGTTCTCCGCCATGGTGAGGGAAGAGGCATCTTCCCCTCTCAGCAGGTCGGCCTCCGGCATCTCTGTCCAGCCTTCCTTGCTTCTCTGGAATTCAAAGGGGAGAGGGGCTGTCAGGAGGGAGCAGCAATCTGGGGACCCCCCTCTTCGGAGAGGTCTCATTCCCATTGCCTGTCATCTCAAGGAAGCCCTCGCTCTTGCAGACCAGGCTGAGGCCAAGCACTGCAACACATGAAGGGGGTGCATGTCTTGGCCACTTCCAGGCATCAGCCACGTGCAGCTGGATCCAGCTCACTCGGGCACCGCGGAAGCCAGAGCTTGGCCAGGCTGGCTCTCTGTGCCACCCTCTGGAGGCACATGCGCACAGCTTGCCCCAAGCACATGTAGCACTTCTGGGGCATCCCTTTGGTTCTCCATTCAGCACCCTGCTCTCCACATCTCCTCTCCTCTACCCCTGGGAGAGTTAGGCCAGCGCATAGACGTCCCACTGCTGGACAGGGAGATGTGTTGGCCTAAGTTGGTTAGGATTGCACCCACAGCACATCCTCACCGAGAAAGCGAGTTCACACAGTTCTAGGATCCAGCCCTCGGCCTCTGCCCTCTCTGCCGCCAGCAGGTAGCACTTCTCGGTGGTCTCCAGGAGGAAGGGGACCGTCTCCTTGGGGCCGCTGGCCTCTCCCCTGGCCTCCCCCACGTACACACAGTCCGTCAGCTTGATGAGTCGCTTGCTGCTCTCGGCCCTCCTGCTTCTCTCCACGGAGGGGGGTCCTGAGCCCTCCAGGAGCTCCACACGGGCCGTGGCGCAGGCACTCTCCTTGTACAGCACGCCCCAAAACTTCCGCCACTTCTACAGAGAGAGAGAGCAGGAGCACAGCAAAGAGGGGTGAGCCTTGTCCTGCTCCCCCCAAATCCCACTCCACAAATCCCACTCCACAAATCCCACTCCAAAATCAGTTTGGGGGAGCGCTGGGGCCAGATTTCCTGAGCGAGAATCCTGCTCACCAACTCCCGTTACTTGTTTGTTTGAAAAATGTACCCCACAGGCAAGGGCACTCGAGAAATCTGGCAACAGGAAAATCAATACCAATTAAACAATACTTTAAAAGATACACTTAACAGTTAAAACACTTGTCAAGAGAGGGAGGGAGGATTTCTAAGCACCCACCCCCTGATCCAGAGCAGGGGTGCCAAGTGTCAGGCTCCCCTCCAGTCCCCCACTCTTCCAATCGGTGGACCCTGCGGTTTGGTGAGACCCTGCAAGGGCTGCCATATAAATTCCAGCAGGGTTGCCATATAGAATGGATCTGAACCTGCTTCAGTTCCCTCTTCTATGCCATGCTTAAGGCACTCCATCCTCCGTTCTATATGGCAATATGGCCTCCATTCTATATGGAAATGCAGGAAGGCTGCAATCCTAAAGACATTTTTCTGGGAGAAAGATCCATTGAACACAATTGGGCTTACTTTTGAGTAGACATGGTTAGGATTGTGCTCGAAGCCTGCATTTCAGGGAGGGAGAGCCAAATGAAGCCAAAGCACCTTCTCCCAGGAAAGTGTCAATACTCAGAAAGGAGTTAAAGAGCAGATCAGAGGACACAGAAAGGCAACTAAAGACCAGCCGCTTCTTCCAGCCATAATAACAGGCATAATCATAACATGGCTTTAACTAAACAAAACTTTACCGGCAAGGTAGTCCATTTTCAATTACCATATATACTTTTAATTATTTTTAAATTACCATATATATTTTTAATTACCATATATACTTGCGGATAAGCCTAGTATTTTGGGCCCCAAAAATGAGCCCCCAAACCCACCTCGGCTTATACGTGGGTCAGTAAAAAGAATTAAGAAAAATGGCGGGCGCGACCTCCAGCGTGCGCCCTCAGAGGCTCTGCAGCCTCTCCAGCTGCTGGCGCGCGGCGACAAGGCATGGAGCCCACTGCAGCCAAGCCCCTTCTCAGACTCAGGTACTTCTTTGTGGGCCTTACTTCTGAGTAAACATGCCCAGGATTGGGCCCTGAGGCTACAAGGCTACACACTTTCCTGCTGTTGCTGCATTTCCCACCCTCGGCTTCTACTCGGGTCAATAAGTTTTCCCAGTATTTGTGGTAAAATGAGGTGCCTCGGCTTATACGCGGGTCGGCTTAGACACGAGTATATACGGTAAGTAGTCCGGACCTGCCCTCAACTTCCTCCCCAGAAGGAGGCATCTTTCCATCTCGTGGCTGCACTCACTGTCGGCCAGACTCGTAGAGCACCCCAAAAATAAATTCTGTGATGCTCACATGTGTGCAGAACACTTTTGAAAGGCACCTCGGCCATGTCCTGTGGCCATTGTTTCCTGTGGCAAGCAGTTCCACAGATTAATCACGTGTTGGCTATTTTAAAAAGAATTCTTTATTTGTCAATAATTTTGTTTTGAAAATAAAAGAACAGTAAAACAAAGGAAAAGAAGGAATGAATAAATAATATGAAACACATAAGACTGAGTAAAGAAACATTTAGGGTGAAATCCAGAGTAACTATGGGCAGTCCTTGCTCTGGAGTAAGAACAAGTTACTCTGGATTGCAATATGAATTTCCCATAGGTTTTCACTAGGTGGGGCAGTAACTATGGGTGCACTTAATGTCTCTTATGTGCTCCGGTAGTTACTCTGGATTGGGCCCTTAGAATCATAGAATTGGAAGGGACCAAGTAGGTCATCGAGTCCAACCCCCTGCCTGTAGCATTTCCTTTGGTCTGTTCTAGCTCTCCCACCTGTCCATTTAAAGAGGGTTGAGGGGTGGGCAGGGAGAAGATCCCAGTGCCAGGGAAGACCCTCCGGAAACAGAATGCCCTCCTCAGTGAGCATCTCTCCAAGTGAACTCCAGAGCAGTAATCTTGGCACACTGAAGACACGTAAGGAACCAATTTGGGGGGGGGGGGAGGGGGAATGGGACAGGGTCCCAGGATTGGGGTCTGCAGCCCACTTTGCCTAGTCAAGCTAGCTTAGGGTGAAATCCAGAGTAACTATGGGGAGTCCTTGCTCCAGAGTAAGAACAAATTACTCTGGATTGCAGTATGAATTTCCCATAGGTTATTCACTAGGTGCTGCAGTAACTATGGGTGCACGTAACGTCTCTTACGTGCTCCTGTAGTTACTCTGGATTGTGCCCTTAGCCAACTTGCCACCCAAGGGGCACCTCCCAGAAGAGGAGATTCCAGAAATCTGGAATCTTGGCAGAAGCCCGTAGCCAGTAGTGGGCATCAGGGGGTTCTCATAGGTTCTATGGAACCCTTTGCTAATGAGCAGCTGGTTCTGAGAACCGGTTACTCATGGGACAGAGAACCTGTTGTGAATTGATTTGAATCCCACCACTGCCCAGAGCCTGTGGAACTCCAAGCAACCAGGCATCGTCGTCACCACCTTACCTTCCCAAAGGTTTGCTGCTGCTGCAGGTACAGCAAGCCCTGCCTCACCACGGCCTCCTCCATCTTCTGAGCAAAGGGCTGGCAATCCTGCAAGCCTTTGGGTAGCCCTCCAGCCCTTCTGGCTTCCTGCCGCAGCGACGCTCGCCACTCCTTGCAACACTCCCGCCTCTCGCTCGCTCTCTCGGTCTCGTAGGTGGCAACTTCCTGGCATCAAGACCTAAAGTCCTAAAAGGGCAGGAGCCAAACTGGCATCTGCAAACCCACAAGACGCTCCTGTCTTCAGCAGCCCCTTCTCAAGACTCTATTTGACCTCAATGTCTCATTACAATGTTTTACAGAAGCAAAAATGTTGTTATTATTATTATTTATTTAGAATGATAATTTTATTTTGCAAAAAGTGGGCAAAAATTCCTTTTTATGCTGGAATGAAACTCATCATAGAAAAGCAAGAGCATTATATATATATATATATATATATATATATATATATATATATATATAATAGGCTCTAAAAGAGCATATTAATGGACCACATTGTTGCCTGTGCGCACGCATGAACATGGCTTATGTATGTTCATGTTGCCTATCCCTACAATCCAGAGTAACTACAGGAGCACGTAAGAAACATTTACATCAACATAATTACGCCACCACCTAGTGAAAACCTATGGGAAATTCATATTGCAATCCAGAGTAAATTGTTCTTACGTCGGAGCAACAACTCCCCATAGTTACTCTGGATTGCACCCCGTTTGTGCAAATGAATGTATACATGTACACAGGTACGTAGTGCACATGTGTACAATTCATATTGCAATCCAGAGTAAATTGTTCTTACGTTGGAGCAACGACTCCCCATAGTTACTCTGGATTGCACCCCCTGTTTGTGCAAATGAATGTACATATGTACACACACACACACACACACACACACACACACACACACACACTTCTCTTGCATGTTTTAGGCTGCAAAGCTAAGAGCACTTTGCTGGTAGTAAGATGCAACTTACTTCTGATTAGACACAAATAGGATTGCACTGTAGGGCCGCAGTCCAGAGTAACTACGGGACCTTTTACACCGACGTAGTTACGGTGCCACCTATGGGAAACCTATGAGAAATGCATAGAGCAATCTAGAGTAAGTGCCTCTTATGTCTTCCCGTAGTTACTCTGGATTGTAGGGTTAATCTACAAATAAAAGATGAGTTCAGTTTGGGCATCCCTGATCCAAGTGTTTGGGGCCAGAAGCATTTGGGATTTTTTAATATTTCAGAATACAGTGATACCTCGCTTAACAAGCGTTTCACATAACAAGCAAAAATTTCAAGAAATCTTGCGTCACATAACACGTTCTGCTTCACTTAACAAGCAAGCGTGCTCTGGGCACGTGTGCTACGCAGCCCTGAAGCTCCACGCAGAGGCTGTATAAAAGGGCTGCCGGCCTGCAGTGCTGCCTCTAAGAGCCCTAACTTGGGGACAGACTCACTGGACAGGCTGTGATGTGGCTGGAGAAGAGCACACGGCGGGGCAGGTGCACACACAGGCTTGAAAAGCAAGGCTGCAACACCGAAGACGCTTTCCTGCGAGAAAGACCCATTGAACGCAAAGGGGCTTACTTCTGAGTAGACACGGTGGCCACCCCAAAGGCCCTTTTCTGGGAGTAAGACCCATTGAACGCAAAGGGGCTTACTTCTGAGTAGACACGGTTGGCACCCCAAAGGCCCTTTCCTGGGAGTAAGACCCATTGAACGCAATGGGGCTTACTTCTGAGTAGACACGGTTGCCACCCCAAAGGCCCTTTCCTGGGAGTAAGACCCATTGAACGCAAAGGGGCTTACTTCTGAGTAGACATGGTTGCCACCCCAAAGGCCCTTTCCTGGGAGTAAGACCCATTAAACGCAATGGGGCTTACTTCTGAGTAGACACGGTGGCCACCCCAAAGGCCCTTTTCTGGGAGTAAGATCCATTGAACGCAAAGGGGCTTACTTCTGAGTAGACAAGGTTGCCACCCCAAAGGCCCTTTCCTGGGAGTAAGACCCATTGAACGCAAAGGGGCTTACTTCTGAGTAGACATGGTTGCCACCCCAAAGGCCCTTTCCTGGGAGTAAGACCCATTGAACGCAATGGGGCTTACTTCTGAGTAGACACGGTTACCACCCCAAAGGCCCTTTCCTGGGAGTAAGACCCATTGAACGCAATGGGGCTTACTTCTGAGTAGACACGGTGGCCACCCCAAAGGCCCTCTCCTGGGAGTAAGACCCATTGAACGCAATGGGGCTTACTTCTGAGTAGACACGGTGGCCACCCCAAAGGCCCTCTCCTGGGAGTAAGACCCATTGAACGCAAAGGGGCTTACTTCTGAGTAGATGCGGTTGCCACCCCAAAGGCCCTCTCCTGGGAGTAAGACCCATTGAACGCAAAGGGGCTTACTTCTGAGTAGACGCGGTTGCCACCCCAAAGGCCCTTTTCTGGGAGTAAGACCCATTGAACGCAATGGGGCTTACTTCTGAGTAGACGGTTGCCACCCCAAAGGCCCTTTTCTGGGAGTAAGATCCATTGAACGCAAAGGGGCTTACTTCTGAGTAGACACGGTTGCCACCCCAAAGGCCCTTTTCTGGGAGTAAGACCCATTGAACACAAAGGGGCTTACTTCTGAGTAGACACGGTTGCCACCCCAAAGGCCCTTTCCTGGGAGTAAGACCCACTGAACGCAATGGGGCTTACTTCTGAGTAGACACGGTTACCACCCCAAAGGCCCTTTCCTGGGAGTAAGACCCATTGAACGCAAAGGGGCTTACTTCTGAGTAGACACGGTTGCCACCCCAAAGGCCCTCTCCTGGGAGTAAGACAAATTGAACGCAAAGGGGCTTACTTCTGAGTAGACACGGTTGCCACCCCAAAGGCCCTTTCCTGGGAGTAAGACCCATTGAACGCAATGGGGCTTACTTCTGAGTAGACACGGTTGCCACCCCAAAGGCCCTCTCCTGGGAGTAAGACCCACTGAACGCAAAGGGGCTTACTTCTGAGTAGATGCGGTTGCCACCGCAAAGGCCCTTTTCTGGGAGTAAGATCCATTGAACGCAAAGGGGCTTACTTCTGAGTAGACACGGTTGCCACCCCAAAGGCCCTTTTCTGGGAGTAAGACCCATTGAACGCAAAGGGGCTTACTTCTGAGTAGACACGGTTGCCACCCCAAAGGCCCTTTTCTGGGAGTAAGACCCATTGAACGCAATGGGGCTTACTTCTGAGTAGACACGGTGGCCACCCCAAAGGCCCTTTTCTGGGAGTAAGACCCATTGAACGCAATGGGGCTTACTTCTGAGTAGACACGGTGGCCACCCCAAAGGCCCTCTCCTGGGAGTAAGACCCATTGAACGCAAAGGGGCTTACTTCTGAGTAGACACGGTTGCCACCCCAAAGGCCCTTTCCTGGGAGTAAGACCCATTGAACGCAATGGGGCTTACTTCTGAGTAGACACGGTTGCCACCCCAAAGGCCCTTTTCTGGGAGTAAGACCCATTGAACGCAAAGGGGCTTACTTCTGAGTAGACGCGGTTGCCACCCCAAAGGCCCTCTCCTGGGAGTAAGACCCATTGAACGCAAAGGGGCTTACTTCTGAGTAGATGCGGTTGCCACCCCAAAGGCCCTTTTCTGGGAGTAAGACCCATTGAACGCAATGGGGCTTACTTCTGAGTAGACACGGTTGCCACCCCAAAGGCCCTTTTCTGGGAGTAAGACCCATTGAACGCAAAGGGGCTTACTTCTGAGTAGACGCGGTTGCCACCCCAAAGGCCCTTTTCTGGGAGTAAGACCCATTGAACGCAAAGGGGCTTACTTCTGAGTAGACACGGTTGCCACCCCAAAGGCCCTTTTCTGGGAGTAAGACCCATTGAACGCAATGGGGCTTACTTCTGAGTAGACACGGTTGCCACCCCAAAGGCCCTTTTCTGGGAGTAAGACCCATTGAACGCAATGGGGCTTACTTCTGAGTAGACACGGTTGCCACCCCAAAGGCCCTCTCCTGGGAGTAAGACCCATTGAACGCAAAGGGGCTTACTTCTGAGTAGACACGGTTGCCACCCCAAAGGCCCTTTTCTGGGAGTAAGACCCATTGAACGCAATGGGGCTTACTTCTGAGTAGACACGGTTGCCATCCTAAAGGCCCTTTCCTGGGAGTAAGGCTGTCTCACTTTCTGACGGCTCCGCTCTTTCGACACATTTCACCCCCATTCGTTCAACGTATGCCCCGCTCTTTCGCCCTCTGCGCGCGCGGCCCCTTTAAGAGCGATGTAAACAAACCCCGCCCCCTCGCCCGGCCCCTCCCCCGCGCGCTGCGACGCCTGTGCGGCGCGACGTCCTTCCTTTACGGCTGCGCGGCGAGCGCGCGATTCCCGAAGCGTCCTACGCAAGCGGCGCTGCGGCTGCGCGGAGTGCGCTTGGCGTGCGGGGGGGTGGAGTGCGCATGCGCGGTGGCGGCGCTCGGAGAAGGAGGGTCTCGGCCACCGTAGCAGCGGGAGCAGTCCTGGCGGGGGGGGCCGCACCTGCGGGGGGAGGAGGAGGAGGAGCGGCGGCGGAACATGAATGAGCAAAATGGCGGATCATGTGCAGGTGAGGGGGAGGGGCGGGAGGCCTCGCCTCAGAGCAGGGCCGGGGGAGGCCTGGCTGGGCCCCCGCCCCCCACGTGGCCTCCCCTCCCCCTCAGGCCCCCGTGGCCCCTCAGGAGGCTCTCCCGGGGCTGAAGGCAGGAGCAGCTGCAGGGCGGCCCTCACTCCTGGGGCCCCTCGGAGCCCTCCAGGGCCCTCCTGACCCCCTCTGGGGAGATTGAGTAGGCAGAGGGGCTCTCTCTGGGGGGCACCGGGCTCCCCCTCCCCCCTGCAGCCTTCGCGGGGCCCCTCATGACCCTCTCTGGGGGGCCATTTCAAGGGGGCTCTCACTCTGGGGCAGAAGCCCCAAGAAACCCCCCAGGTGGGTGCAGTGGCATAGCTGGAGGGGCTCAGCTGTCCCTCTCAGGGGTCCTTGTGGCCTTCAAGGCCCTCCCCATAGGAGTCAGTGCCATAGCCAGAGAGGGGCCCCCAAGAGACTCCCAGAGGGGCTGAGCTGTCCTTCTTGGGGATCCCCTTCAGAGCCATTCCGGTGGGGAGTCTGTGGGGTGGGTGGAGCTCTCACTCTTGGGGGTCTTTATGCCCCCTTCAGAGCCATTTTAAGGGGACCGGTGGCATCGCCGGAGGGGGCTGAGCTGTCCCTCTGGGGTGCCAGAGGCCCCTCCTTCCTTCAGAGGCTCTCCAGGTGGGGGTCCAGTGGCATAGCTGGGGGGTTGAACTCTCACTTTTGGGGGTCTTCGTGGCCTTCAAAGGGTGGAGGGGAGCAGCACAATCAGTCTTGGGGGGACCTTGTGACCCCCCTTCAGAGTCATTCCAAGGGGGACCGGTGGTGTAGCCAGTGGGGAATGGATGGAGCTTTTGCTACCGGAGGAGTCCCCAGGTGCTCCCCCTGCATGGAATGGAATGGCAGAAAGGGGGGACTCACACAGCAGTCAGCCTGGGGGACTTCCTGCCACAAGATGGGATGGATGGGGGGGTGAACAGGTGCCATCTCAGCCTCCTGAGGCGAGGAGTTCTACAGGTGCAGTACCTCTAGCTATACCACTGACTACACTTCTCCAAGTGGAATGGTTCTGAAGGGGAGGGGACCCTTGAAGGCCACAAGGACCCCCCAAGACTAACTGTTCTGCCCCCTTCAGGTATGCCACTGGACCTCCCCCCACCGCACCTGGAATGGCTCTGATCAGGAGGGACCTCTTGTGCACCCCGGGGTGCTCGCTCCAAGCACACAACACACACAAGGACCCCCCACAGTGAGTCTTCTGCCCCCCTTTAGCTATGCCACTGGACCCCCCAATTGGAATGGCTCCAAAGGGGAGGGACCCCTTGTGCACTCCAGGTGCTCTCTCCCAACACTTTGCCCCCTCTGGCTATGCCACTGGTCCTCCCCACCTGGAATGGCTCCGATGGGGAGAGAACCTTTGCCCACCCTGGGTGCTCCCCCTAATACAGAGTGTTTTCTTCCTCTGGCTGAGCCACTGGTTCCCCCATCCTGAAATGGTTTCAAACGGGATGGTCCCTAGAAGGCTGCAGGGAGGCTCCTGCGAGAGTGACCCCTCCGCTGCAACCACGCACTTTTGACTAGTCCTGAGGTGCTGGTACATCAGTGGAACCAGTCAAGCTGGATCTCCATTTTTAGAACATGGGTATTTCGGAGGGGAGTCCGTAGGCTGATGGCCTGAAGTTGGGATGGTGGCTTCAGAAAGGTCACCTAAAGGCAGAGCACCCACATCTCTGCTGTGGCAAAAGCATACTGGGACCAGGACACCGTAACACCCCATAAGTTCTCCATACGAGAACCAGGACACCATAACACCCCATAAGTTCCCTTTACAAGAACCAGGACACCATAAGACCCTATAAGTTCCCCATACCAGGCCCCCTTAAGTTCTCCATATGGGAATAAGGACACCATAAAACCCCATAGGTTCCCCATACGGGAATAAGGACACCACAAAACCCCATTGGTTCCAGCTGACATGCTGAGCTCACAGAGTGCCCTCCTCTTGCCCAAGTGCTTCTGTGCCAGGCATGGAAGTCAAAGGGCATAGTTTGCTGTGCTGGAGGCGTCCTCTCTGACTGAGTGACCGACTGGGGTCAGCGCACCTTGACTCTGCTCTAAAACAGTCCTGTTAACTTGGATTAGCCTTTTTTAACCTTATTTCAACTTCCAGCTCCGTGACAAGGTGCTAAAATTGTTGTGTAGATTTTGAATAATTGACCAGGCACTTTGTGTTGCTGCTGGGGAGGCTCACACTCCGTTGGCCCTGCTCATAAACGATCTTCCCCCAAACTTCTGTGGTGCATCTGCAGCACATTCGTGGCACACCAGTGTGATCCAATTTTCAACTAATGTGCCACGGCACACCGGATCATGCAGGCTGGTGACAGAGGGTTTAAGAGAGGTAGGCTACAATCCAGTGTAACTATGGGACCTTTTACACGGATGTAGTTACGGTGCCACCTATGGGAAATGCATAGAGCAATCCAGAGTAAGTGCCTCTTATGTCTTCTGTAGTTACTCTGGATTGTAGGGGTAGAGGGCTTAAGAAACATACCTGCGTGCACAGATATACCTTTACTTGTGTGACAGCCTCATAGGGCAAAAAGAACTGATTCTTGCTCTTTCTAAGGCAGGCTTTTGCAAGTGTGGTATCTGGGAATTCCTTGCAACCCCCATTCTGAGAATGAGGGGATGTTTGGGGTTTTTATGTTTGTATAAGAACCTGCAGAATATATATACCCTACAATCCAGAGTAACTATGGGAGCACGTAAGAGACATTACATGCACCCGTAGTTACTGCAGCACCTAGTGAAAACCTAAGGGAAATTCATATTGCAATCCAGAGTAAATTGTTCTTATACTGGAGCAAGGACTCCCCATAGTTACTCTGGATTGCGCCCATAGCCAGGTTATGGGGGTTCCAGATAATAACATTAACTGTGTTTCTGATACTTCGTCATGTATGGCAACAGAGTTGTGAGCATCTGGCAGGTTTGGTGCTCTCCCTTGTATCTTCAGTGGGGCTTCCTGATGGCTGCTTTCGGTCCTGTTGTCATCTGTGCATGACAGATGTTAATCAACATGTGTATGGCAGAAATGGCTGAAGGATGCTCTCCCAAGGAATTTCTCTCAGCCGTCCTGCTGTCTGTCCTGCTGTCTGTTTCCTTCTCCGTTGCAGCTCTTGGTAAACAGGCGCTTCTTACTTACAACGTCCTGCTGTGTGTGGGGATGTTTTTCTAGCCAACTCTTTCAGCAGGATCTTAGCTGATGTAGAATTGCAAATGGGTAGAGTGTTCTTTGGGATCCCTCTCTTGTTGGGGTTTATCTGGGGTCATGTTGGAGCTTGAGAAGTAATTCTTCCCACATCAGATTGGCTAGTAAGTATGGAGAAGTTTTCACCTTTCCGTATAACATACACCCTCTTTACTCAAATCTAACACTCACTTTTTTCAGCTGAATTTAGGCTACAATCCAGCGTAACTATGGGCCCTGTGGGTGGCGCAAGCGGTTAAGACGCTGTGCCTGTTAACCAGCAGGCCAGCGTTCGAGACCCGGCTCAGCCCCACAAGACAGGGTGAGCTCCTGTCCTTAGCCCAGCTCTGCAACGCAGCTGGATACAATCATATAGGCTCTGCCTTTCCATTGGACTAATTCAGTGGCGTGGAGAGGGGGGATTTGCTGCTTGGGTAACAGCCTATCCTCCATAACAATCCAACCCAGGCTTTCATGCTTCATATGCAGCGCAGAGCACGATACCATAGTCTTTCAAGAATGCTTTTTTAGTTACGGTGCCACCTATAGGAAACCTATGGGAAATGCGTAGAGCAATTCAGAGTAAGTGCCTCTTACATCTTCCCGTAGTTACTCTGGACTGTAGGGTTTGTCTCCAGATTTCGACTGCACGTTAGATTTGATGGTGCATTAGATTCAAGTAAATAAGTTGATTATAAGTATAGGTGAATATTAAGTTTAACAGTTTACTAAATTTTAATAAAAATGTAGCATAAATCCATTTTTTGTGTGGGTTACCTAGTGCAGGGGTGTCCAAGCATTTTGGCAGGAGGGGCACTTCATATCTTTGACACTGTATTGGGGGCTGGAAAACTAATTTACATATAAAAGTGTACTTAAGAGGACTGCAGGGTGTTTTCCCGTGGGCCACATTGAGGCTTGCCAGGGGCCGCATCTGCACCCCAGGCCGGAGTTTGGACACCCCTAACCTAGTACAATTAAGTAAAAATCATAAACCCATTTTTGTATTATTGTCATATAACTCATTGTAATATGCAGTAAAATTAAATTTTTGCACCTGCTTTGCAGCTGCGTATTACAATTGAGTTATAAAAAAAAACTCAAGATCTTTAAAATTGGGTGCACGTTAGATTCGATGGTGCATTAGATTTGAGTAAACATGGTCCTTGGTGTGTGTGCTTGAGTCATTTAGAGTTTCTTTGCTCTGTAGATACTGCTAGGTGGGTAGGTCAGAGTGGCAGTGGTAAGTAGACCCTGTATTGTCTGGACCTGCATTGTCTATTGGGTGACTGTGGGACTCCTTTCCACTTTAGTTTTCTAAGGTGTGCCCCTCTTGATTTGGGTGTGCACAGCTTCTAATCCATGATCCGAACACAGCTTTCTAGCTCTATACTGTCCCTACCCAATGCTTGACTGTCCTCTGTTTTCAGAGTCCATCACAGTTGTCAAGGCTTTTTCAGACCATGATTGGCCACAAGATCTGCAAGCCTATCCTAATAAGTTTTTAGAGTAGCAAGCCAGTCTCCTCATCCCAAAAGACAGCTGTCACAATTAGGGTGCAATCCAGAGTAACTACGGGGAGTCCTTGCTGTGACGTAAGAACAATTTACTCTGGATTGCAATATGAATTTCCCATAGGTTTTCATTAGGTGGTGCAGTAACTATGTTGACGTAAACGTCTCTTACGTGCTCCTGTAGTTACTCTGGATTGTATTACTGAAAATTAGATGTACTGTTCTATCTGTATTGCTGACTTATATCCTTTAAACTTGAAATGGTGCTATTGAACATCTTGTGCGGTAAGCATGTCAACCTGGACAGGAGGTATCAAGCGTAGAGCCCCAGGGCTCTCTTGAGCACCCTACTATTCGTCACTTTTATAAATTACCTGGACAGGGGGTCAGAGGGGAAGTTTATCAGGTTTACAGAAGATACAAAGCTGGGAAGGGGGAGGGAACAGCCCAAAGACTGAATTAGGATTCAAAGTGATCTTGATGTGATCTTGCTCAGTTGTCAGACCCACAGCAACAGGATGAAGTTCAAGAGGGACACCTGAGTGAACAAAACCAGAGGGAGGAATCCTGGATACAGGGAGACCAGTATATATGAGAAAGATCTTGTCTTAGTGCACTGTCTGTTGACCATGAGTCAGCACATGATGCAGCTGTTAAAACCAAACAATAAGAACACATTGCTGGGCTGTATTAAACAAGCATGCAGAGTCCAGCTCATGAGAAGCAGTGATGCTGCTGTGCTACTCAGACTTCACTTGCAACACCAAGTTTTGGGCCCTGTGTTTGGAGATGTGTGGTGTGTTCTTCCTCACCCCTGCGACGGGCTGGCAGGTCTCCCCATGTTGCGTCCGTCATGGATTGGATAAAACTCCAATCACCACATGGTACAAACACTAAAGAAGTTGGCGTGTTCTTCCGGGAGGGGAGATATGCCAACAGTCTCCAAGTATCTTGCGCAGGGGAAGGGAAGGGCTTCCCATCAGTAGCTCCTGAGAGAAGCATTTGGGTAGCTGGAATTTCCTAACTGTCTTGCACAGAAACAGTCTGTTTTGAGCAGTGATGGATTATTGGGGTGGTGTCTTCAAGCAAAAGTTGGAAGTCAGGGATTGTGTAGCAGTTGCCTAGATTCAGCAGGTGGTTGGTCATTCTAGATCAGTGATTTTCAGCCACTATGTTGTGGCACACCGATGTGCTGTGAGTGGTCCACAGGTGTGTTGCAAGAGACTGAACAATTTGTCTATTAAATAAACATCATTTATTAATAGGGTTATCAAGGAATTGAAACCCCCCCCCCACCTGAAGCGTGGTGTGTCTTGTCAATTGTCCAGAGATTGATGGTGTGCCTTCACAATTTTGGCACCTGGTTGGTGTGTCATGAGATGAAAAGGGTTGAAAATCACTGCTCTAGATGGTCTCCAATGTGTCTTCTAACATTCTGTTATCCTAGACATATTCCCCCAAATCCAGAATAACTACAGGAGCACGTAAGACTTTACATGCACCTGTAGTTACTGCACCACCTAGTGAACACCTATGGGAAATTCATATTGCAATCCAGAGTACGTAAGGTGTTCTTACGCTGGAGCAAGGACTCCTCGTAGTTACTCTGGATTTTGCCCATTGTCTCAGTGGCTCAGGGACAGGGGACTTTAGGGAATGCCAGCTCAGCCCCTGCACTCTTCTCAGATCTTCTGCATGTGATGCCTCCACTGGAAGCAGGCATCTCAGTTGCAGAACTGCATTTAAGAAGGGAGTAGAAACTTTTATTTTGGTTGGTGTTGGGTTCTATTTGGGTGGGTTATCTTTAGCATTGATGGTTGCCACCTTTTCTTAATGCCCTTTTTGAGTGCCTTTTTGCTGCTGCCCGACTTGCCCTTTCTTGTTAACTGTTTTATTGCTCTTCTGTTGGTTTGTGCTGCTCACCGCGTTGCTGCTTGTGGTGGATTTATTGTTTGCTGCTGTATATTATTGTATTTCAATTGTTGTCCGTCTTGGGCGCTTGCCTTGTCGGGGGAAGGCAGGGTACCAGTGCATTTAGAAGTTATCGTAGGGCATGGATGAGTGAGTGTTCTGGCCTTCGGAGAAGTTGCATGGAGACTGCTGGGGTCCTGATTTGTTTGAAGCCAGCCTCTTACACAGATCCCCAGGGTTGTGGTTTGTTTTGTCTTTTCTGGAGTTCTGCATCTCTAGCTATAGGGTTGTCTGCTTGGGGTTTTCTGAATGAGTTTGGAGGCTGCAGTTGTTTATAGCTGGTAGGTGGCACTTGTCAAGAGCTGCAAACGGAAACTCCCTCTGAGCAGGAGTGCTTTGCTCCTTCCCTTCACAGAGGACACTTCCATGGTGCAGGCAGTGACAGTGCAGCTTGGGATGCCACTTGATACCTGTTCGCTTGCACTGCTTCACCAAGAATGGGCAGAGGGTAGAGTGTCCCCGTCTCATGGATTTCTGGACTGTGGTGCTGCACAGCCTTAAGGCTGCAGTGGCTCCCCTAAAGTTGTGCACGTAGCAACTTTGGAAATCACTGTGATCGTGGGGAACACACAACCAAGATGGTGGTCCCCCACTGTTTGCAACCCCTCTGGAAGGAGGGCATGACCCCTCCCAGAAGGGGTTCCAACCCCCAGTTCAAAGACCACTGATGTGGTGGAAAAGTGTAAGTGTGCCACATATTTCCACACTTTTTGAAACTACGTTGTCAGGACTCATCTAGGTTTACAAGACTTTTTAAAAGATCTAGAAAAAACACATTGTTTTATTTATTGACAATACTATTTTTAATTTATTTAGAATCACTGAGTTATTTGCAGGTCAGTTAGCAACGTCTTGATTTTTTAATAACCTCCGGGCTTGAGGAAATTATTTATCTGATCTTGCCATCACTGGTGTTTTCATTGAAGACCCACCAAAAATTGGGACACAACTGAGTGGTTTGGAAACCACTAACTTAGAAGAGAGGAGAAAAGAAAACCTTATTAGGAACCAGCTTCTGTATCAGTGGATGAAGAAAGTGTTCATCACTGTAGTGAGTGGAAGGAGGGCCTAGATTTTGAAAAGGTCTGGGATGGAAACGTGCCAATCAAATGCCTGATCAGCCAGTGCTAGAAATGGGGGGGGGGTGGGGGAAGGAGGTTGCCCGCCATCGCTTTTCTCCATGGGAGAGAATATAAGCTATTATTTTCTGGTTATTGTTGACCAGGCCTTGCTCCTTGCTTCTTCATCACTTGTGAGCTGTGCAAGTGCTACAGAACAAGTCATCTTTAAGAGCCACTTTCTTTTGGAAGGATTGTTCACAACACACATCTCTTCATGCAGATGAAGAAGGTAGACCTGGGTGAGGGTCCCACAGAGTTGCGCTGCTTTTTGTACTTCCTCCTGTGTTCTTAACAGGGGCTTTTTGGCTAACTTGTCAGAGAGCTGAACTGGAACACAAGCAGTGAGTCATCCTCCTGATTAGGACTTGGGCAACTGCTTAAAGGACTAGTTAGTTGGCTGCCAGATGTATATCTGTGCAAGGAAACCTAATTTGAATAATCCATAAGGACCAGCCTCATGTAAGGAAGTAAATGCAGTAATCTTCACTAAGGCTGCAATCCTAAACACACTTTCCTGGGAGCATTGAAAACAATGGGGCTTACATTTGAGTAGACATGGTTAAGACTGTGCTTATAGAGTGTAAACGTAGTCTACTTAAGCAGCATACATGTATCATCGTACTTTTGGCAGCTATATGTAATTTTAAAGTCCTGTACATGGGTCAGGTTTGAGAATCTGACAAAAACCATGAACCCTCACCCCAAAGAACTTGCACGAACATATGCTCACAAAATTGTGTGAGGTCTATCCAGAGACCTGGTTTTTGTACTGGATCATGGAAAATATATCCAGAGGGGAGCTGAGGACTGCTGCACCGTAAGCCACCATAGGACTGATTAGAGTTTAGTTCTGTTCCTGGCAAGGCAATTGCTGTATTCCAGATGTGACCACATCATGGAAAACTAGATTTACCCCCAAATCCAAAGTAACTACGGGAGCACGTAAGAGACATTATGTGCACCCGTAGCTACTGCACCTCTTAGTGAAAACCTATGGGAACTTCATATTGGAATCCAGAGTAAATTGTTCTTACACCAGAGCAAGGACTCCCCATAGTTGCTCTGGATTTTGCCCTTAGAGTCAGCCACAGAAACAGGGACACAAGTGGGCTGCAGTGGGCTAAATTGCTTCAGACTGAGCCTGAGTGACCCAGGAGTAAGAGAAGGTGCATGACATGCTTTGGCATTTGTGTGTTTGAAAACTCCCACCGCTGCTTCTCTGCATTCAGGTTTGCTGTCTCATGCTTGAGCCCTTATCACATGTGCACAGGGCTCCTTTGGTGCTCGGTTTCTCTTCTCTATTCAGGATTTATCTGGGTTCAGATATTGTCCAGCCCCTATAAGGAGTGATCTCCACCCTTTTATAGCCTTCAATGGACTGGCAATTGGGAAATGAGCTTGGAGCGTTGCTTGGATCTTGGCTGGGTTTGAGCAAGCTTATCTCTAGTGTCCCCCTGGGGAGAAACTAGAAGGGTCACCAGAGGCCTTGAAGGGTGCTGTGTCTCGCACTTAAGACTCTCCCCAAAATTGCTAGGAATATTTTTATAAGCCTGTCCTTTTAAAATGGACATTTATAAATGGATTACAGTAAATATTCTTCCTCTTGTTTATTAACTGTTTAATAAATGTTCTTCGAAGTAATGGGTGCCAACAGCTATTCAGTGCAACAACTTCTTTCTGGTTAATGTTGTTTTTATGTTTGTAAATTTAAATTGCTAGTTGGAGTCTCTGATTGTACGTACAATGATGGGTAATAGATCTGCAAATTCAACATTTTATGCCCTGTCTTAATTATATGCTCAGCTATAGCTGATTGTTCAGACTGTAATAGGCGGCAATTTCTTTCATGATCTTTAACTCAAGACTATAAATCTAGTCTTATTTTATTCCTGTCTGATACTACCCTTAGGGCCCAATCCTGTCCTGCTATGCAGCTCCAAGGAACCACATTCCCTTCTTTGAGGAGGCCTCAGTGACTGCCCCACCTCAGAATGCAGCACAAGCCGTGTTGCGGGTGCATAAAAGCTGAAAAGTTGAATAGGATTATAGAATTGGAAAGAATCTAAAAGATCATCAAGTCCAGAAGCACTCAAACTTGGGGGGACATGAAACAAAGCTAGTGTAACTATGCACCGTTCCCTTTAAGGGACGGGGGAATGTGTTAGGGTTAGGGTTCTCTGCCCTAGCCTCTCCCCTGCAATGAGGGAGTAAATTTCCCTAAAAGTTTGATCTAGTTCAATTCCATGTTGCAGGAAGTCATCCTAGTTCAGCAGTGCTGTGTGCCTGGAGTGCAGTCTCCATCTGGACCTTGTCAGAGCATTGGCGAATGTGCAGTGTTTTGGTGGTCGAGTAGAACAGAAAGGTCCACTTCGTGGGTAGATGGATCCAGCCCCTGGGTTTGTGCAACTTCTCCTAGAGCATCCCCAGCAGGTGCTTGTTGAATCTCTGCTTGAAGGTTTCTAATGAGGAAGGAACCACCACTTCTCCCAGCAATCTGTCCCATTGCTGGACTGCCCTGGTTGTCAGGAATTTTTCCTGGTATCCAGTAGGAATCTCTTCTTTTGCAGTATGAATGTTGGATATAGTTCTGCTTATAGAGACTTCAGAAAAAAATGTTCTCTTCCTCCATATGATAGCCCTTCAGGTATTTGAAGAGAACTATCATACCCCGCTCAGGTTCCAGGCTGAACATGACAGTCCCTAAACCTTTCCTTGTAGGGCTTGTTCTCCAGCCCCTCAGATCATCCTCGTCACTCTCCTCTGAATCTACTTACTCCACTTTGGCTGCATCTTTCTTAAAGTGAAGTCCCCAGAATTGGACACAGGACTCCTGGTGAGATCTGACCGATGCAGAGCAAAGGATAAAATTGAACCTATAATATAAAATTATCTACCAGTGACACTTGACCCCCTTGTATCTTCTGACACTGTGGGCACAATCCAGAGTAACTGCGGGAAGTCCTTGCTCCGGTGTAAAAACAATTTGCTCTGGATTGCAATATGAATTTTCCATAGGTTTTGCAGTAACTATGGGTACACGTAATATATCTTATGTGCTCCTGTAGTTACTCTGGATTGCAGGGTATATCACCTACCTAGTATACTTTTAAAGCAAGGAAAGGGGGGCCTTTGGAATAAAAACACACAAGTGTTTCAGCCTTTTCCTCTTCAAACTTTGGAAAACATTGAAATCCATAAAAAATGAAACAATTTTACCTACTTCTATTCATGGGATGAAAAGAAACCTTGGCTGCAATCCTAAAAACACTTTCCTGGGAGTAAGACCCATTTAATATAGTGGGGCTTTTGAGTAGACATGGTTAGGATTGTGCCCTTTTCCCCCTGAAAAATGGGGCAAAGCACTTCAAGGCATGGCCGGATTTCTTGGTGGGTCTCTTTGGTACATATTTTATTGGGATATAACTGCCTGTTGTGAGAAAGAGCACTGTTCTTGTTGTGCATTGGGGGGGGGGATGAACTTAGGTTCAGATTGTGTGTATGAGGGAAGGAGAGGCTGGTGGTGATAGTGGGGTTTAGGAGGGTCCCTTTCTTTGAGAAGAAAGAAGGTTGCCCAGCAGTGTGCCAAGGAGTGAGTGGGCACACAGGTCAGAACCGTCTTGGACTGTAGGGCTTCCTATCTTGGCTGTCTTGGTTGACATTTTCTGGTACTTGTACAGTGTCTTATTTCACTGTGGGCTCGTAGCCTGTAAATCATGTTTTGTATCAGCACTTCTCCTATGTGCCCCTTCCTTTTTTGTTGCTAGTGGTGTTTCTGAATGCTGGGTCTGGTTCTCTGATGTCATTCCGTACGTTTGGCTGGTTGGTCTCCTCATTCTTTGTGATGGGAAAGGGAGCACTCACAGTTTATGAGGAGGGCACAGAAGACACAACCACATATAAAGGAAACTAAAGTTCTCCTTTTTGTTTGTTCCAGAGTCTAGCCCAGCTAGAAAACCTGTGCAAGCAGCTGTACGAGACAACAGACACTGCGACACGGCTCCAGGCGGAGAAGGCCTTGGTGGAGTTCACCAACAGCCCGGACTGCTTGAACAAGTGCCAGCTTCTCCTTGAAAGAGGGAGCGTACGTAGACGGCGGTGGCTGCTTTGAAACAGCCACGTGTTCTTGGGGTCTTTAGGGGGCTAAATCCAAGAAAGCAGAGGGGGTCCTGCAGGTGTGCCATGTGCCCCTTGGTTGGATTTTAAATCAATATTTGAAAGGTGAACTCATATTCAGAACACTGAAGGGGGAAGATGTTTCTGCAGAAAAGCAGCAGAGAAAGAGGTGGTCAGGCACACATTTAACCGGGGGGGGGGGTGGTCAAGGAAGCCAAGAGGTGTCCGGAAGCCACAAAAGCTTTTCCCAGGCCACACCTGTTTCACGGATGGAGAAGACTGGCAGAAGATGATTGAGCCATGGATTTTTTCCTGTGCCAGTAGTGTGCAAAGCCAGTTGCTTTGGTCTTTTGGAAGTTTAATGGGGTAACACAACAAGTAGCAAAGCTCCCCACCCCAGATTCCTTTGTCAAAATGCAGAGGAACATGAAATTATCTCTGAAATGAGCATTCAGGGCTGTGCAGGGAATCAGCAGAAAATACAGAATATATGGAAGCTTTCCTGATATAGTTTGGAGGGAACAGTCAGATGCTTTTACAACTGCAAGTGAACTTGACCACACAGTAGAATACCAAGGAGCTCCTTTAGTTTTCTTCAACATTGCCATGAATATCAAACTGTTTTTGGCCTGTACCTCAGCCTGAACTGGCTTCCTCTTTGCTGAAAGGTGAAGCTTGCCTGCTAAGATGCTCACAGTAGAACGAGATGACCATCTAGAAATAGCCTAATTTGCATAAATTATAATTGCCGGTCAATAAATCCGGTTGGTCATCTAAGGGTTACGCAGCTGGCCCCACGATTTTGCAGACCTTGAGCCCAGGTGCCTCTCATCCCAGAGTGTTGTGCCCCTTTCAATCACAGTCACAGCATCCTTGATGGTCCTGCTTAGGCCTTCTTTCTGCTTTTGTAAGGTTGGTGGTTTGTACACTGGTGGTTGAACCTCTCGGCTTTTCTTGCAGACGTTTTTATAGACGGACAGGGAGTCACAAAGCAGCCTCTGGTTCATTTATGATAGAGCCACTCATACTAGTTGCCAGTCTTGCATCAGAAGGGAGGGTCAGAGCTTTTTGATGCTCTAGTAAGAGGCCCTGCATTCAGTTGGGCAATATTTGGTTGTTTGGGAAGACATTCTGGAAATTTATTTATTCACTTTATTTATATTTGCCTTTCTCTGCAAGGACTCAAGGCAGCAAATTTCTTGTTTTTTTTTTCTTCTGAGGGCAGACATTTAAGCCGAACCAGGCCCTCAGATTGATGCTGTGCACTTGTCACCAACAATAATTATTATTTATTGAATTTATACTCCAGTTTTTCAGTGCTAGTGCAGATGCCCAAGGTGGCTTCCTTTCTGTCCACAATAACCCTGTGAGGTAGGTGAGGCAGAGATGGGCACTGCTTGGGGAAGGGGAGAGAGTTGTGTGCTGGGGTGCTGCTTCTTTCTCTTGTGGTGGGCAGAGGGAGAAAACCAAGTGCTTGGATAGAAGCTGCCTTTGTAGATTTCATGGAAGAACGAGCAGCTTTTAGGTTCTTGAAGAGAGAGGCTGAGCTGTGATGGGGCTTTTTGAACTTTGCCTCTGCCATCAATTCAGCAAGCTACTCCCTCTCTGCTTGGGCTGCAGTGTGTGGAGGATAATCCCGTAAAGCTGCAGTACCCAAATTTTTAGGGCTGTGACTCCCTCAAAACCAGCAAGCGAATGAAGATGAGCGTTGTCCAGCAGCGTCATGTCCAGCGATGACACCGGCATTATTCACAGCCTGGTTCCGAGGCCTAATGAAAGCAGCAAAGAAGCAGTAAGTGGGTCAGGGTCAGTGGCAGGCTTTTCAGTTGTTGCCTGCTGCAGCTTTGCCCACCTGCTGCTTCTGGAGGCTTACACTGTGGTCTCACTGCCAGGCAGCAAAGGCCCAGACACCCCCGCAAGTCCCTTGCAATGCCCATGCATAGATCAGGGATGGCTGAAAGGCTTCAGGTTGCATCTTGCAGGTACTTTGAATGCCTGGAAACACTGAATAAAGGCTGAGATGTAGTTGTACAGTGCAATACCTCCACCTTCCAGTCAGAGATCTCAAGGTCTGCAGATCAGCTGAACTGAGTGCAGGAACTCTTATAATCTCAGGGTAAAAATTAGAACCAGGGGAAATAATTGCATTTCATCTGCTCTTGGAGTCTTATGGCAGAAGGGCAGGTACAAATGCTTTCCATTCAAAGCAAGTAATAGGATTAGGTTTTGTGGTGCTGCTTGTTAACTGAAGGTTCTCAACTAATCGGGATCCAGAAGCATTTGGGAGGCCTGAAATGCATTGGGAGCCCCCATTCTACTGTTGCTTTTAAAGCCTGTCTCTTAGCACACCTTCCTCACAAGCAGGCTTTTGATTTTTATAGGGCTTCCTTAGAACCAGACCTCTGGGCTGCAGCACTGGAGCCAACACCACCTCCATCCTTGGGGCACATAGTTTCTGTGTTACACAGTTGATGTTTTGTCATCAGGATGAAAATGCAGGTGTCATCGGTAGAAACCTGCCTAGGATTCCTGTGCTTGAGTATCTCGGAGTTCTTCCTTAGAGTAAAAGCCACTTTTAGTCTTTCCAGATTGGGTGTGCATAGCCTTGCAGAGGATCAGCCTTGCAGTTATGAACAAACATAACATTAACCCTTTGTTACATTGACTCTTAGCAGCTTCAGCTTTTCTCTGTTGTTCTTTTGCTTCTTACACAACCGTTAGATTTCTTTGTGTGTCTTTTCTTTTGCAGTCCTCCTACTCCCAGTTATTGGCAGCTACATGCCTTACAAAACTGGTGTCGCGCACAAACAACCCTTTGCCCCTGGAACAGCGAATAGACATCCGTAAGTAGAAAATGCAAACCCTGGTGGTTCAGAGCCACAGCCCAGACTTCCCAGGCTCTGGGTCAGCTACCTCCGAGTATACTCAGGATACACAAAGAGTATCTCCCACCATTGGCCTTCAGCAGTACTAAATGTACAGCCTTGGCATGCAGTGACAGCCAGACGTTGCATAGGTCTCGGTAAAAATTCCCCACCTTTCTTTTTCATCTTCTTCCCTTCACTGCTGGTGTTGCCTTCCCCATCACCATCTGGACACTGAATTTACAGCCAAGCATAAAAAAAAGCAGGCCTCCGTCAGTCTTGGAAGACTATGGTATAGTGCTCAGCGCTGCATACGCTGCATGCGATGCACGAAAGCCTGGGTTGGATTGTTATGGAGGAGAGGCTGTTCCCCAAGCAGCAAATCCCCCTCTCCACGCCACTGAATTAGTCCAATGGAAAGGCAGAGCCAATACGATTGGATCCAGCTGCATCGCAGAGCTCGGCTAAGGACAGGAGCTCACCCTGTCTTGTGGGGCCGACCCGGGTCTCGAACCCTGGCCTGCTGGTTAACAGGCACAGTGTCTTAACCACTCGCATAAAGTATCATAAAATATATCTATATGATGTGTTATCAGGCGTAATATATCATAATGGGGAACAAATGAGTCCAGAGAAGCAGTCAAGTCACAGACATATCTCTGAGGCATAGAGGGCAAATATCCCACAAATGCCATACAAACAGGCATATTTATTTACTTACTTTTTATTTATATGGTGCCTCTCTTCCTTAGAAAGGAAACCCAAGGTGGCTAACAATATAATTGAACAATAAAATACCATTAAAACCAGATAGAAACAATAAAAGTGCCATTTATATAAGACAAGAAAAACTCACGTTAAAAACAGGCAGATAAAAACCCAGATTAGAAAGAGGCTGATAGCAATAAAAGGACCATTTGTAAGAAAAGCTGTCATAAGCCTGTCTAAATAAATGTTTTGAGTCCTCACCAAAAACCATGAGGGAGGAAGTAGTTCTTAGTTTCCTGGAAGGGAATTCCCTAATTTTGGTGCCACTCCAGAGAAGGCTTGCCCCAGAGCTGGCACTCACTCACTTGGGACAGAAGCAGTGCTTGTGGAGGGTGGTCTGGAGTGTATGAAGGAGGCAATCTGGGATCAGATTGTGAGGGCCTCATCTTGAATTTGGGCCAGAAGTGTATGGGCGGCCAGCGTAGCTGCTGACATAGTGGTCCAGCCAACTCATACAGTCTTGCCGCTGTAACCACTGGTGCATTCTTTGCTAATTTCAGTTTCCAAACTGTTTTAGAGGGTACCCAAATAAAGTATGTTGCAGTAGTCCACTTTTGAAGTTACTAAAGCATGGGGCACCGTAGCCAGCTGCAAGCAGCTCAGGTATGGTCAGCCTAAGCTGGGTGAATACAGCGACTGCTGCCACCTGGTTCTCCAGAGAAAGCTGGGCACCCTTTCTTGCAAGGGTGAGCAGCTCCATTCAAAGATTCTATATCTGTGTTGAGGATTTCTTGACCAGGAGAACCCCTCTCTTGTCAGGATTTAGTTTCAGCTGACTGGCTTTCATTCAGTCCCTTATCACACCCAGGCAGTGCCCAAGAACTTCTATTGCTTCCTCGGAGCAGAATGGCAAGGAAAGATAGGGTTGGGTGTCATCTACATATTGGTGGCATCCACTCCAACTCCCTCGATCTCCAGGAGTTTTTATGATATTAAAGAGTATGGGGGGATCGGATAGATCCCTGCGACACCCCTAACTGTAAGGGCCGGGGTGCCAAACAGGTGTCTCCCAGCATCCCCAACTGGGACCTGTTAGAATGGAAAGAGCAGAACCATTGCAGAGTAACAACCCTTCAAGCACCATTTTGGCCAGTTGATCCAGGAGGTTTCTGCAGTCAGTTCTGAAAGGTGTCCATAAAAGGGACTGCTGGAGATGTGTTTTTTGTAGAGGTGGAATTTTAGATTCTTAGTATAATATAAGTAGTAAACAATATAATATCAGTAATGAGAACTTTTGGCTTTGCTCTTACTACATTGGTTAGGTTATTCTGTATAGTTTTATTTTAAAACAAAATAAAATTACATTTAAAAAAACAGCTGAAAGGTCCGCAGGACCAGCCAGGAGGCACTACCATATCTAATCCTTGACGAAGGTCATCTGTCAGAGTGACCAAGGCTTTCTCTGTCCCAAAACTTTCTTGAAGCCAGACTAGAAAGGGATCCAGATGGTGCTTCTCATCTAGGAACCCTTCCCCAAGAAAGGAAATTGGTGGGATCTTTCTAATGAGGGGTGCCTCAGGAGGGAGCTGAACTCCTTTTTTGACCTGGTCTTGCTCCTGGATGGATGGTTTTAAAAATAAGCATTTCATATAATACCAGAATATTGTTTTTTATATGCATATTATATTACCAAAAAATTGTTTTTAGTTGTCAAAGAGTTTTGGATAATTTTGGGTGCTGAATCTGAAAATCTATGTTGTCTATGGGTGCAGTATAGGCACCTAGCATGCTGAGTCAAGCAACCATTTAGCTCCTGTTCCTTTAGGTGCCCTTTCCTTGTTCCTCATTCCCTGCTCTGCCCAACGGTGTGTGTCTGGACCCTCTTGTTTTGTTTTTCAGGAAACTATGTGCTTAACTACCTTGCGACCAGGCCCAAGCTGGCCACTTTTGTTACGCAGGCACTCATCCAGCTGTATGCCCGAATCACAAAGCTGGGCTGGTTTGACTGCCAGAAGGATGATTACGTCTTCAGAAACGTCATCACGGACGTCACAAGATTTTTACAGGTGGGCTCCCTCCCCTTTTTGCTTCCCCCAAAATATTCTTGGACAAAACAATTGGAAAAGGAAGACCAAGGAACAGGCAGGCGCAATGATGATAAGAACATGAAAGGATCAGGCCAAAGACCCATCTAGTCTAGATGTAGCTGCTTGTATCTCACAGCTGCCCATCAGATGCTTGAGGGAGCACATAAGACACCTGCATCCCCTCCCCTGCATCTGGCATTTTGAGGTTGTCCATATCTACACCCCCATGGCTTGAAATCTGTGATGGTAGTGGAGCAGTTCTCCCCTGGCCACTTAAGAACAGGCAGCTTGATGACCAACCAGGTTTTGTGAGAGAGCTGCGTGGTTGTGGGATTGCCTCCCAAAGATGGTTCTGTAGCCTCCCTTGGCTTGCTTTTGTGTCCAAATGCAGACTTCACTGAACTGGGCCTCCGTCATAGAGGGCTGGTGTGGATGGGGGGGAGCCAGGTGATTGGGATCTGGGGTATAAGGCAGGTAGCACTTTGTCCTGGGCCCAGAAGCAAGTAGGCACCTACCTGACGTGTGTCATCTGAGCAGCAACAGTTTTCTGGCCTGGCTGAAGCTCCCAGCCTTGCCATGTGGAGTGGTGCCTTTCAGTGATCTGACAGATAATCCCTTCTTTCCTTTTCCTAAATGTCCGGGGGAGGCCCAAGGCTGGACACCTGAAGCTGCTGCTGTCCCATCTAGCTTGGGTTCTTCGTGGTGACACTTCACTGGACATTGACCATCTTTCCCACTGTGTTTAAAGCCTGGCTGGCTGTCACAACTCCTTCCTCTCTGAAGCAGTTTTCAATTATTTAAGGGCTTGGGCCAAACGGGATGTAGAAACCTGAAGTCTTCAAGGGGAAAAGGTATCTTTGGCCACCACCAAGACAGTGTTACTGCTGCAGTTTTCAGCTGGCTGTAATTGGCCTGGCTTTTGCCCAAGAAGCCCTAGAGGGTTGAGGGACTTCTGTGGAGGGGCTGCCTGTTCTAAATTACAGATTGCGTAGCTGCCTTGTAGAACGGCAGGAAGCGGAGAGTGCTGTGCTGAGGTGTGCTTGTGCTTTGCCTTCCTCTGTTGTACACATAAGTGAAGAATCACTGTGGTCTTGGCTGGGAGCACAACTGGCTTGCAGGGGGCAAGTACTGTACATTTAGTTATTCTGATCTGAAAGCGCCCGTCATTACTCGTCATTACCCAGGCAGTGTCTCCTGTCGAGCCCAGGTTCTGCATAGGAAGGTGGAGGGCGGTGATGGAAACTGCAAATGGTGTTCTATACCCTGTTAATGAATGACCTTCTCTCATGCAATGTTGTGCCCACTGGTGGCCACTTCAGCTCATAATGGGGAAAGTTGTGTGGCTCCAGAGCTACTGAGAGATACTCCTGGCCAGATGTCATATACTGGTTTCAACTATTGCTTTAAGCCTGCCCCCCCCCCCCCCCACGGCTGAAGGTGGATTGCAGCAGCAAATGGGAACCATCAAGCACAGTGTGAGAGCAACCAAGGCACAAAGTGTGCTTGCTTCCTTCCTTCTGCACCCGGGATCTGTTCCTTCCCCCCCTCAGCCCGTCCCTCGTCCTCCCTCTGACGCTGTCCCTTCCTTCTCCAGGACAGTGTAGAGCACTGCATTATAGGAGTGACAATCCTGTCTCAACTAACCAATGAAATTAATCAAGTAAGTGCTACAGCCTTCCTCAGTGAAGTAAGTGTCACCTTTTCTCATTCATATTGCTGTGTGTCTGTGCACTGGTTTTGTCTGTGCAGTCTTGTGCTTGTTGGTAAGCATCCTCCCAGTCTTTCCCGTCTCCCTTTTCCAGTTACTCCAAAGGCAGTGCTTCTGACAGGAAGTGGCCGAGGGGAGAGTGGGGGGGAGTTCTAGAAGGGGATTCCTTGGGCCATTCTCCTCCCACAGTTGCTGCTTCCAGAAAATCCTGCTTAGTGGTGGGGAAGAGTTTAGTGGCCCTTAAGATATTGCCCATTTCCCAGTGCAACACAAGATTTCATTTTACCTACTTCATGCCTCCACCTTTGTGTGGGGCCAAACAGGCTTGGGCCAAGCCATGTCTGTCCCCTCCAGGCCGCCTCTGGGCTTTCTTCAAGCTTGGCCTGGAGGAGTATTTTAAAGTGCCCTGCAGGAGATTCTTTATGTGATTTCCAAAAAACAAAACGTAGTAGTTGACCACCACGTAGACAGTGTGGGCTAATCAGACCAGGATCTGTTGGACGAAGAGTTTGGTGATCCAGTGCAGTGTTTTCTGTTTTCATCTCTTTTCTCTGTGTGCTAAATTATGAACAAGACAACACAAAGAACAGCCAAATACAGCAACAAAGGTGGGCTTAACTCCCCCCAGAGCAGTGGGGTCATTTCAAGGGGGTCATGAAAAGCTGGGTGCAGCCATCTTGGAATCTGGCTTTGGGCACCTTTAATGTCACTTCCAGCTATGACATCACTTCTGGGGGGGGTCTCATTTTCAGAAGGAGGTCCTGGGGTAAAATGCTCAGCTATCACTGCCCTAGATTATCCCATGATAGCAGCATTTGTTTCTGACTCTCAGAAGGTTGTGGGGTCTGCCTGCCAGAGCATAGTTCCCAGGTCATTGCTTGTCAGTCCTGATCCAGAGGGTGTGCATCAGAGGGATGTTCTCCTACACAGCCCTCATTGAGACTAATAGGAATTATGTAGACGCGTAAGGTTTGTGCAAAACTCCCCCCTGGATGATGTGGTGGTGCGTCTTGGGGGTTTTCTTCAGGACTGGCTGTGACAAAATTACACTCATCTCCTTCTAAACCAGCTCCTTCTCCTTCTTTCTCTCCAACGCAGTGTTTCATTTCCGCCCAGCATCGCCTGCTTGAGTATCTAGACTGCTGTGTTGTGTGTTTTTCATATTTGTGCCATTTATCATTCTCTTCAGAAGTGACGGCAATTGTGGTGAGACCAGACTGACCTTTGCTGGCATCTGGTCTCAAGGCAAGGTGGGAGGATGGGGGTTCAGAGGGTGGGTGACTCAGAGCCCAATCCTGTGCCCATCTACTCTGAGGTAAATCCCATTAGAGTCAATGGAGCATATACCCTGTATGAATAGCACAAAGCTTTGTCAGCTCAGAAGCCCTGCAGTCCCAAGAGCTCCAGCACGGCCTGAATACTTGCTCCAGGAGCTCATGTTCTTCCTCAGCAACACAGGCAGCCTGTAGCTCTTTCAGCTGTTTGGAAATGGGTGGTTTGGGCCATTGGTCTGGTTTGTTTGGCAGTTCAATAAAAAGCAAGCCACAGTATGGAGACCCCGTTCTAGTTTGGGTCAGTGGCCGAGCAGAACCGTAGCTTAGTTTGCCATCTGCAGACTTCTCTGCGTGGCAGACTTGGAAAGGCTCCTGAGACTTCTTGCACTTGCTCTCTTCACATCCCATCATGTTCTCACAACAGGCCTCTTCTCCTTCCAGGCAGACACTACACACCCTCTGACCAAGCACAGGAAAATAGCTTCTTCATTCCGAGACTCGTCTTTGTTCGATATTTTCACGCTCTCGTGCAATTTACTCAAGCAGGTAAGGAGGGCGTGAGGATCTCCCTGTTTAACCCCCAATGACTGGTGGTTGGGTCCTTCTGCACCCTGGTAAGAGTTTGACCCGGAAGGGGCTTCCCTAGAGCAGCAGACCAGAATGGAGGTGTTGTCTGCAGGTGAAGTGGAGCTGTGAGCTCCTTTGGAGAGCAGCTTCTACAAAGAGGTGAAGCCCACCATGATACCAGCCGAGAGGGTCTTGTTGCTGCCCAGGATGGAATCTATTCCTTTCACTCTCTCC